>CM062808.1:895054451-895382463 GCA_031772625.1 Pinus tabuliformis
TTAATGTAAGCAATGTGAGTGGTAAATGAATTATTTTATTAAATATTTCATTATTATGTATATATTTTATAAGAAATTTAAAACAAAAATACTATGGTTAAAAAATTGTATTGACGTGTTGCTTTAGATCGGATAGAGGTTGTAAATAAAAATTCATCTCAAGAAATTTAATTATTCTTAAATTTAATAGATATACAGTTAACATGGATCTATATGGAAATTTTGAATAAAATTAAGTAAATATACATTAATGAAAGTAAACATAAATAGAGGTAAATTGAAGAATGAGGGGCGGGCACTTTACAAAAAAATAAAATAAAAAAAAAGATAGAATAATAAATAAACTTAAAATAATGATACAAATTATAGGATGATGGGAGGGTGAAACAATTACATTAAAATGAAATGAAAAAATAAGAATTAAAAAGATTTTAACAATTGATAATTGTAATACCATAGTAAAAACTTGTATATATTTAATTAATGTTGGTAACTTTTGGTTATGGGATTTATAAAGCGGGATATGTATACATATTTATAAATGTTTGCTAATTTTTTATATTTAAGTAAATTAATGTTAGTAACTTTTGGTTATGGGATTTATAAAGTGGGATATGTATACATATTTATAAATGTTTGCTAATTTGTTATATTTAAGTAATATGTGCAACTAAACACAGAAGTAACTTAGGTAGTGATGTTGAGGAAGCTCACATTTCAATTGGTTGGAGATAGTTATGGGTGAGGCATTTACCTACACAAACTACTCCTTACCTCTCTCAAACATGAACTCTCTCAAACGAGGAGCATCCTTTTCCTTATGACTTGTTGGTTGAGAAAGAATGTAAAGGAATAATAATAGATAAGTATTGTTGGACCTACTTTCTTCTTGAATAGTGGAATAACATTGCACATTTATTTATGACTATGTGAAATTATTTCATGTGAAACTATTCATGATGTGAGCAACCTCTGTATTGAAACTAGATGGAAATGGCTAACGTGTGTTTGGAAAAGTATTAGTTTGAACATCTGTTGGTCAGTCTTGAAATATTCCAGTTAACATCTCATTTTGTTTCAGTATGGAACCACACTTTGTTCTTGTCACAAACCCTTATATAAAAAATTATTTTTAAGACAACATAGTTCCATGGCATATTAAATCATTGTTAACATCATTTTACAATAATCAAACCATAAAATGTAATTGTCTAATTTCATACATAATTCTATAATTACAAGGAATATTGGGATATCCAATACTTTCTGGCCCTACGCCATGTTGTAAGGTTTCATTAATTCTATTAATATATGTTTAAATTCCCAGTAGGGAAATCATGTGATGTGGCCAAGACTGTAAACCTTACAACGTACAAGTCTGTCGGATGTACAGTCCTGTTTAATGTGCATTAATCTCCTTGGGTGGTTGGCTACCCTAGAATCCTATATCTGAAGCCTTCGAGGTGTCTTCTAGCTGGCCCTTCGAACCTTGGAATTGGAGATCCATCAACGGTCATCTTCATCCTCCAAATTGGACGATGAACGAGTATGCTTGCCCGGTTGAGCTCCTCAGGGGTTTGGTAGCAACCATTTTTTTTATTTCTTCATTGCAGAGGTCATGGTGTTGATTCACTATTGAATTGTGCCTCAGGTAAGAGCTTCCACATTGCCTTTTCCTTTCGCCTCACCAAGCTTTCCTCATACTTGGTATTATTTACAATGGAATACTTACTAGTGCGTTTGTGTTTGCAGGCTGCCCCATGAGGTAGCGTTTCGTTTACGTTATTGAGAATGGCCTTAGAATCATGTGAAAGTAACGTTTTTGTCTTCTAAATAAATCATGAGTGACTATGTTCATCCCTTTGTGTTGATACACTCTCACCTTTCCATGTCTTCTTGACAGGTTTAACCGAGAATTCCCAAAGCTTTTCTTGAGATTTGGTAAGGTTTGCAACTGTCGGGATGCTACAGCTCTGCCTTCCACACCCTACAGTCTCTGGGAATGAATTCAGCTGCTATGCTACAAATAATGGGATAAATCTCAAGGTTTTTTCCATTTGTTTAAAGAGTTATGTTTTACCCTGTCATGTGTAAATTGAGCTGTAATTCATGTGTCAAGGGGGTTACTCCTTACCAAACAATATTTGTATGCTATTGTCGACTTCTTAAAATATTGTAATTTTTTATTTATGATTTCAAGAATTAGGGTTCATGCGACCTTGAGAACCTATGGTAAATCTCTATTTGCTAGACTAGATACACCACGAAGTATGTGAAGATGGATTAGCTCTACTGATGGTCCTTTGATTGGGAACTTTGTGTTTTGAAGAACTGGTCCATTTGTTTATGCTTCACTGTGTTTTAAATGGTTTATAATTCCTAAGAATGGCTTCAATGTTCTATATATTTAATTTGAAACTACGCTTGGTTAAGATTTAGGGACTATTGAAACTTTCAAATGAGTTTAGTATTTTGACTTGATGTTCCACGAAAGATGAACCCCTGAGAGTTTTCCTTTTGATGCAATATGTATATTTTTATTGTGCATTACCATTTATTTTGGGTTTAAGATTTACATGCCATAGACTTGGCTTTCTGTACCGTTTCTTTTTGGGTTTAAGATTTCCATGCCATAGGCTTGGATTTTTGTAGGCTAATTCCTTGTTTCGACTCTACATGCAATTGCCAGTTAAGGTCGACTATTCCTTTTGATTATTTCGAGTTTAGAAATCTATTTTCGATTTGTATTTTACTCATATGGTCTTCATTGTTTTCCTAGGCTTTAAAATTTGGTACATTTATGAAGGTATTTTGTTTATAATTTACCCTACTAACAAGATTTCATGAATTCCTTACTTGTCCATTGAATTTGTGATTCTTTGCATTACAATAGAAGTAATATCTTTTACTAGTTTTATAACATGTATACATATTGTATCTTTCCCTATACATAGGAATCACTGGTTCTTGATTTCAGTTTTCTCGCTGTGTAACCCTTAATCATTAACATAAACTACATAATTTCTTTGTTTATAAAGGACATACAGTTCCTCTATTTGAATGAATAACTTCTTAAATGTTCTCTTTAATTAATTCAAGAGTGTACTTATATGTCTATCGCTAAATACTCCTGGTGTTCGTGAATTTGCAGACTTGTTCTTCTTTTTTGACCTCCCAACCATAAGACTTACTACTCTAGCCTCGCTATTGAGCTTGAGTCTCCCATCGAGCAATTCTTCCACAAGATTTCTCCTTAAGGCTTATAATCTATAAGCAACTATCTAGTCCCAACCAGACTTAGCTCCTTCCATCTATCTGTCTTTACAACAGAGTTCCTTTTTTTCTCATTCTTTTTCCTCTTTTCTGATCTCAAATAACTCTCTCTTCTTGATCTCTTCTTTGAGAATAAATCTCCAAAGAAGTAGTTAAGTTTAGGTAACCACCTATCCTAACTACCTAACATATGTAAAGATGCCTTTATTTTACATTTCACTTTCCATGTAACTTTAATCAAAATAATTACTATCATCTTTCTGTCATTTTACTTTCCATGTAATTTTAATAAAAAATAATTACTTCCATCATTCTCACATTTTACTTTAGATGTAATTTTAATAAAAAATAATTAATTGTATAAACTTAATAGTACTTCAGTTTGTTCAAAAGCAGTAATAAATATTTTCATTCATAGGGGATATCACTGGGCCATGTCAATCAAATTTATAGTCCTGAATTAGTCCCCGAGTTCCAAAAATGTAACAGGGGCAAGCATTTTTCGGAAAATAATAATAGAAAACTATGTATGTAAAGGAGAATAAAAAATATATAAATATAGAAGTCACCTTACAAAGTTGTACCAATATGAGTTTATTCCCTCTTCATTGAGATGGGTTAAAGAACTTTAACTAGACTTGAAATGAGATTTTACAAGTTGTGTGACATAGTATTAAATACAGTAGACTTGAAATGAGATTTTACAAGTTGTGTGACATAGTACTGAATACAGAAGAAAGAAAAGAACCTTCTCATTCAACTCGACTTGGGGTTAGTCTAAGGCCAAGCTCGGTTACAAACATCTGTAGAAAGTCTCTCAACCCTACGAAGGGGTGAATTAATCAATGGGTATCAACCATAAACAAAGAGGAATTAAGAATTTCCTTATCATCATCCAAAGAATATACAAACTTCGAGAGACTAACAGAGTATTTCTCCATTTAAACCGTAATGTAAGAAAAACATATCATAAATGATTAATATATAGCATATATATAAGCTTATACATCTGAGAGAATCCAGGATACTCCGTACCGTAACACATTAAAAAAAAAAAAAGAAATGGAAATTTCCTAGAAGATAATCTAGAAGTGGCATAAATCAAGTTACAGTATAAACCCCAAATGCCATTGTTTTACTCTAAATATTCCTAAAGTTAATACACATAAATAATTCGATATGGGGTATCATTCTTATAGCCTCATAAACTCACAAAGTAGGCTTTGAAAGCAAGGAATAAAATCCCAAAATAACATAGAAGTAATGAGCGTGTGCACTTGGAATACAAAATTTGAATATAAGTTAGTAAACCTCGTCTAATGTAAGACTTGACCTCTCTAGGATTACATCTTTCGAAAAAACCAATATACGTTTATTTATGTATTAATTGTAAAGGGAGAATTACGAGTTAGATCATGGGTTGTATAAAGACAAATAGAATAGGAATAATTGAAGGGAGGAGTAAGAGAAGTACACATGTTAATAAAAACTTCAACCTTCTCTCCAACGGGCACGTGTCCTTAGAGTTGTTTCACATTTAGAGTTAAAAGAAGGGATTTTAACACATCAAGACAAAGAGCGTCTGGAATTTGATAATCCTAAGACTGTGGATGATGTAATACACAAAACATGAATTTGTTATCAACAAATGAAATAGAAAGGGGACAGTGGAAAAGGATGGACAGATAGAAAAGGGAGAAACATCTTCAAAATATTAAGGGAGTAAAGATGGAGATGGAGACTCCAAAAGCTCATATAAAAATGCATAGAATAAAAAAACAAGAAGGGGTCAACAAAAATATAAGCCACATAATGAATTAAAAACAACTCAGTAGTCCAATAAACCTGATTTTGATAAGTATACAAGACCCTGTTGTAGTGTTGGGGATGTGGAGAGCCCCACTATATTAAAATTTTCCCCTACTGAAGAAGGAAAAAAAAATTAGCACACATCCAAGAATTTTATACAATAGGGGACATCGCTAGAAGTCTACTTAATATCAACGTGACACTGGAAGATCATCAAGAAGAGTTTCAAGTGTCGATGGTGGAATTTGAAGGTAAAGTTTTTAATAAAGAGGTGCTTATTTTAATCAACCTTAGAGCTAGATTAAGATTTATAAGCCATAAGGTACTTGAAATATATCAATCACAAACAAAAAATTTCAGAACCCATGGTTATTGATGTTACCCACGGGAGCCAAGAGGAGAGTAATGGCTAAAGTGAACAATTACTATGTTATTTTGGAAGATTAACCAATAATAGCATATTTAAATGTATTTTCGTTAGGGTCATATTATATTTTAATTGGCATGGACTGGGTTGAAAAATCGTGGTCTCTATTAAAATTCAAAACAAAAACTATAAGTTGCCTTAATGAAGAAGGTCTTAGACAAGAAATTCAAGGAATTAGAAGTCCCCTAGAATTAAGACCAATTATTGCTTCTCAATAAGAAAAATGCATCTAGAAAGGTTTTTATATTTATGTTTTACAATGGAGATGCAATAAATTCCAAGGAAAATAGTGCCACTTTAGAAAATTGACCTATTGTATAAGAATTTGTTGATATATTTCCAGAGGATATTTTGGGATGGCTCCCTAAAGAGGATATCGACTTTACTACTAAACTAATTATGGGAGTTGCTATGATTTCCAAAGAACCTTATTGCATGAGAATTGGAGAGCTAATTGAGTGAAAATGTAGTTAGAGGAGTTGTTAGACAGGAAGTATATCCATTAATGTGTGTCACCTTGGGGAGCCCTTATACCTTTTTTCAGAAAAAATGAAAGTACGTTACAATGTTGCATCGATTATAGACAACTAAAAAAACTAATAGTTAACAGAAAAGACCCACTACCCTGGATATATGATCTATTCGAACAACTAAAGGGATCTACTTTATTTTTAAAAGATTATTTACATTCTGAATATCGTCAGGTTCAGATTAAGGAGGAAGATGTATGCAAAACTTCCTTTAGAACTCTCTACGAGAACTACGAGTTTTTAATCTTGCCTTTTGGACCTACTAATGCTGAAAAAATGTTCATGTGTCTTATGAATAACATTTTTCAGAAATACCTTGATAAATTTCTATTAATATTTCTTGATGGCGTTCATATTTATTCTAGAAATATGGAAGAACATAAAGACATCGTGGAGGAAGTCAGTTCTTCGTTGGGTGGAGGTGCCCAATTCCCAAGTGTCTCTTTACGAGCAGTTCTGGTTTGGTTATTTAGATTAAACTATTTATTTCATTTGAATTTGGATGGTGGTATGTATTCGAGCCAATATCCTATGATTGTTAGTTAGAAATTAGAGAAAGTCAGTTTTGAATTGATGATGATGTACAATAGAAACGCAAAGCATTAAGCCCCAGATATAAACAATTATTCTAGTTATGATGAAAAAAAGATAGATAGAGATATATATTAAGTCGAATAATTACATCACTAGGAATAATAGTTACTTTTGTATCATGCTAGATAAGGAAGGTTCAAATTCATAGTAGTTATGATCATCTCTTATTAGGAAAATCTTTTCTATGGATAATATAGATATTTTCATCTCAGATGCATCTAAGTTTTTATTAGAAAAAATGATGAAAATTACCACTATCAATAATTGTTGTGAATTGGGGTTGCATGTATAAATAGATAGGCATGTTATGAGAAATATACAATCAGGTATCTTTTGAGACTAGTTACCAATCCACTCTCCCATATATGCATGCCTCGCTTGGTTCTTATTAACAATTTAAGATTTATAAATTCATAGATTTACTTAGATTTCAAGATTGATACGATGCATAACTTTTGGGGACAACAATAGAAATTATGTTAAATAAAAAGTGGATGGAATTTGGTAAATAGTACGATTCTATGGCAAGAGATAAGGTTGGTAGAATTTAGAAGAGGAAGGTAGCAAGAACAATTTAATTTAATTTCTAGATTGCACTATGAACTTAGAGTTTATGACCCACAATGCATTTGGCCATTATCGATAAGTGAAATGCGAGGTAGAATGGTAAAGATTGCTAGGTTCAAACCCTACAGGAGTTTGAAAAATGTCCCTACGAAATGTGCAAGGATGGACCCAGAAATACTTATTAGACATAGTTGAGTATTTTGGAATTCAAATCCGTAATCTTTTGGTAACTTATAGAATATGTTCCAAGTGAATATTTCATTGGCAGGAAAGGAGTTTAGCAAGAATTCTGAAGGAATACCTGGCTAGTCAGTTTTAGGGGATAATAGAGTCGAGTAAAGTAATTACACAACTCCCAGTAGGTGTTGAGAGAAGAAGATGAGATCGCATCGACAATTATAATCTTGAGCAACTTCAAAATAATCACAAGTATTTTCATATCTACTATTATGGAAATTAATCTAGATGATTGCACATTTGAAAGAAATTAAGTATAGTAAAAGAATTTCACATGCACATGATAATATGAATCGGCTCGTAACTATGATTATTGAAGTAAAAATTGTAAACTGTACCAGAGAGTATATATGTTACTCAAATATAGTTTCTATCAACTCACAGTAGGTTTTATTGTGCATGCACCAGAAAAATATAATCCTTACAAGAAAATCATAAATAAATTATGTAGATCTATTTGTAACTAAAACCATACAACAATCTCAGTAGCATATTAATAGAGGTGTGAGTCAAAACAGGACTCCAAGGATAATTACATATTTTTGGTAAAGCCACAAAATAATTTCACTCTAACCATTCACATCTTATACTTTACATAAGTTACATTCACCACAAATATAATTGTAAGCCTGTATTGGTACATCAGGAGATGAATGAAAGGATCAATTATGAAATTTAAACCATTACAACATTCATACTGAAAGAATAGTAGAAACACTAAATAATTTCTTAAATTAAAAATTCAGTGGTATTATTATAGCTTCGGGTAATATGATAGAATTACAAAGGGTATCAGTTAGCAAAACATCTTAATAGCCCCCAGTGTTCAAACTTCATTTGTAGTGAGGGAGAAATAAGAAGACAACTTGTTGGAATATAAGTTTAAAACATAATAGTAATTACAATGCATTTCATATATTAAAATCATTCGTTAGAGGAAAAAAAAAATAATGTATGAGTTTAGGACACAATGATGGGCTCTAGGGTGCGACATTCGGGGCTATTTAACAAATTAAGAATCTAAGAAGAGAGGAAATCTTGTGGCTAGAAACCGGAAGCATCTAGGAGAGATTAAGGAGGACTTATGGAGTCATTTCCATACCTAAGGTGAGATAATTTCCATGAAGTTAAAAGTTAGGAAGGTTATCCTACCTGTAGATGGAAAGGTGCCTATTAGCATTCGATGGAGCTCAGGAAAATTATTTTTGTAAGAAAGGAAGACTATATGCGTACCTGTGATGGGAAGCCATATGGAAGTAATAAATATAAATTAGGAAGTAACATTAAATGTAAGATAGAGAACAATGCTCTGTTTGGAAGAATGATAAGAAAGAGAGAATTACATTACATGTATATGTGCGTTCGAACAGGGGGTTTCAATTCCTAAACTAAATTGAAATTCAAGGTAAGTAAGAAAAAGGAGGAATGAATGAAGAAATAAATTGTTCTAGGCTGAAGTCTAAAAATATTAATAGGGTAGACTAGAATCAAAATTTAACCTCAGTAAGGCCAAGTACCATGAGAAAATTCACCACATTTCCCCTATGTTGTACCTCTATCATAACATATTTCTTCCATCATAAATCTGTGTCTACGATAATGTTAAGAATGAAAAAATTTCCACATATCAAGTGAAAACAATAAAGGAAATATAGGTTTATCCAACAAGAGAAACTACATGTGGAATTTTTATGAGAAATAAATTCACAATAAAATTAACCCCATACCTATAAATGTTCGCCATGTAAAAATTTATGCCACCATGAAAAGAATTCTGACAAAAAAATATCACCCAGTAACCTAGGTAGTCATTGAAAAAAATGACATCGTGCGAATGGTGAAGCAAGGGATTCAAGGTTAGACAAGAAAAACAGAAAAAAGAGAAGAGGTAAGGTGATCCTGTATGGAATGAACATGCCAAATAGGGTAGCTGCAATGCCTTAGGGCTATCCTGCATAAGAAAAGGGGAGTAAGATTTTGACTTCCTTAGGAATCAAGCCCTGAAGCTCTGAAAAAAATAATAATCCCACACCATAAGGCATGGTGGA
Organism: Pinus tabuliformis; assembly: GCA_031772625.1. Lineage (NCBI taxonomy): Eukaryota > Viridiplantae > Streptophyta > Pinopsida > Pinales > Pinaceae > Pinus > Pinus tabuliformis. The sequence goes on from CM062808.1 coordinate 895,063,937, forward strand.
AGCAAAACCTTGTTAGCAAAATGGTTATTAGAGCATTAGTGTTAGGGTTAATATGTTGGTTCCCACTATAGATTCTCAATCATATATTGTAATCATAGACACACCACACATGTTACTAAAACCATCACGTGAAAACTAATAAATTGCAGAATGGGAATCGAGCACACATGTAAGAGCCTTTAATATTATGATAACATCATCAATTTGTATACCCACTTGCAGATAAAGGTAATGATTCGAGAGAGAGAATCAAGGTTAACGATACGGCCTGTCACATCAAGCAAAGTGGCTATAACCTTACTAGATCATGTTCATCCAAGGTAAAAATGTATAAAGGGTTGAAAGAGGATCCATCATAAGTTCCAAGGTAACACACACACCTCGATACCATATCATGTGAATACAAAAAGGATTATGCCTGTAACAAAGGGGAAATATAATGCATACATGTATGCTTATTGCTATATAGGTAAATTCAATAGAATACCTAATGAGGACAAATAAGATGAAGAAAATTAGTACCTAGCATATCATGGTAAGCAAAGACTTCACCAAGGTTCCCAAGGATAGGTAAAGTATACCAAAGAATATTGTAGTAGATATGTAAGTATATTGAGACCTTTAATAAAGTAAGAAAGGCAACAACCTTAAGTACAAGATTATTAAGGGGAATATGCGAGAAGTGGGATGTATTAATGGATGGATATAGAGGGAGAACTTATTAAATGCAGGATCTATGTTATATTTTCCTCAATATCATCCTACATATAATAAACATAAGTTGGTTACCAACGCAGTGAATAATTTACCACAAGAGGTGATGAGAGTACAGAAATAAAAAATAAATAAATTGAAGAAATAATGAGACGTGACAAGTGGTATCAGATCATAGGTTCAGTATTGGAACCTAACGCAAACCTGTGATGATAAAATGGAAATTATTAATAGCTATTATGGAGTTGGTAGATCTTAGTGGTAAAGGCACACAATCATCTCTCTCTAACCATTCATATATTGTAGTTAAGAAAAATGAAATTCACCACAAATAGAATTATAAGCCCGTATTGGTACATCAAGGGACGAATGAAAAGATCAATTCTAAAATTTAAACGAGTACAACTTTCATACTAAAAGCATAGTAGAAATAGTAAATATTTTCTTAAAGTTAAAAATTATGTGGTATTATTCGAGCTTCGAGTAAGAAGAAAAAATTATAAAGGGTATCATGAAACAACGTGTCTTAATATCCCCTAGTGTTCAAACTTTATTTCTAATGAGGGAAATATAACAAGATGACTCATTGGAATATAAGTTTAGTACATAATAGAAATCAGAGTGTGTGTCATACATTACAATCATTCGTAAAAGGAAAAACAAAATAATGCCCAATTTTAGGATGCAATGTTGGGATCCAGGGCGGGACATTCAGGGCTATTGAACAAAGTGAGCATCTAAGAAGGGAGGCAATCCTACAGCACAAAACCAGAAGTATCTAGGAGAGTTTAGGGAGGATTTTTGAAGTTTTCTCCCTACCTAGGGTGATACCATTTCCATGAAGTTAAAACTTAGGCAGGGTAACTAACTTGTATTTGGAAAGGCACCTATTAACATTCGTCGAAGCTGAGGAAAATTAGTTTTGTAAACAAGGAAGACTTTATGCATATCTGTGACCAAAATCCATCTAGCAACAATAAATATCAAATATTAAATAACATTAAACAAAAAATAGAGAAAAATTCTCTATTTCGAACAATGATAAGAAAGAGAGAATCACATTACTTGTATATGTGCCTTGGATCAAGGGGGTTTCAATTCCTGCATTAAATAGAAATGCAAGGTAGATAAGAAAAGGGAGGAATGAATGAAAAAACAAATTGTTCTAGGATGAATTATGAAAATACTAAGAGGGTAGACCAGAATCAAAATTTAACCTGACTAAGGCTAGTTACCATGAGAAAATTCACCATAGTTACCCTCTGTTGTATCTCTATCATAGTTTGTTTATTCAATAATTCATCTATGTGTACGATAACATTAAGAATGAAAACCTTTCCACATATCAAGTGAAACCAATAAAGGAAACAAAGTTTTAACCAACAAGAGAAACTTCATGTGGAACTGTTATGAGAAATAAATTACAATAGTATTAATCCCATACCTGTAAATGTTGTCCATGTAGAAATTTATGCCACCATCAAAGGAATCTCGGCTAGAAAATATTACCCAGTAACCTAGGTAGTTGTTAAAGAGAAATGGTAGTGTGCAAATGGTGAAGAAATGGATTCAAAGATAGACAGGAACAAATGGATAAAAGAGAATAGGTAAGGTGATCCTGTATCGAATGAACATCCCGAATAGGGTCACCGCAATGCCTTAAGGCCATCTTGCATAAGGAGAGGGGGTAAGGGTTTGACCTCCTTAGGAATCAAGCCGTGAAGTTCTTAAAATAAAAATAAACCCACACTCCATGGTGCGGTAGCAACAAAACCCTGTTAGCAAAATAGAGATTAGATTATTAGAGTTAGGGTTAATATGTTAGTTCCCACCGCAGATCCTCAATCGGATTATCATAACCATTACACACAACACAAGTGTTGCTGAAACCATCACGTGAAAACTAGTAAGTGGCAGAATGGGAATGCAACATACATGTAAGAGCCTTTAATACTATGGTAACACCATCAATTTGTCTACCCACTTGTAGATTATAGTAATCATGCTAGAGCGAGAATATAGGTTAACCAGATAGTATGGCGCATAAAACAAAGTGGATATAACCTTACCAAACATGTTTGTTAAAGGTAATCATGTATAAACAGTTGAATGAGGATCCATCATAAGTTCAAAGGTAATACACACACCTTCATACCATATCATATGAATAAAAAAACTAGTATGCATGAAACAAATGGGAAATCAAATGTATATGTATATGCTTATAGCTATATAGGTACATCCGATCAAATACCTAACGAGGACAAATGAGATGAAGAAAATTAATACCTAGCAAATCATGCTAAGCAAAGACTTCACCAAGGTTCCCAAAGATAGGTAAAGTCCACCAAAGAAAATTGTAGTAGACATGCAAGTATATTGAGACCTTTAATAAAGTAAGCAAGGGAACAACCATACATACAAGATGATTAAGGGGAATATGTGAGAAGTGGGATGTGTTAATGGATTGATATAAAGGGAGAACTTATTTAAATCGGTATCTATGTTATATTGTCCTCAAGATCACCCTACATACAATAAACATAAGTTGGTTACCAACACGATGAATAATTTACCGCAAGAGTTGATGATTGTACAAAAAGGTCAAATTTTTTTTTGAAGAACTAGGGAGACGTGACAAGTGGTATCCAAGCATACTTTCAATACTAGAACCTAAGGCGAACCTGTGAGGGTAAAACGAAAATTATTAATAGCTATTCCATATTTGTTTGAAAAAAGAGAATATTATTCAAGAGATACTTAAATCAAAATCGATATGGACCATCCCTGACATATAATTGGTCCCATTGATAGATCACACATGCCACTCAACTATACATGTCACTCAGAATAAGCAAAGGAATGTTTAATTTCAAGGAGGGAACTAAATAAGATGGTTATGAGGGAAATACAATGGAAACCTTTTTTTATCAAAGTTTCAATTAGAATAATCCATTGAATACATACAATGTATAACCCTTGCACTGATAGTGGGTTATGGCATATGTAATTAAGATACAAGGGATAGTATTGGAGATTAGCTGTCTTTTTATATCAATAGTTTGAAGAAGACTCAGAGCTCGAACCTTTTAGGAAGTTTGAAATGATATTTGTCAGATAACATGAATTGAATTACCACTACAAAAAAAAGGCATACATGCTAGATTTAGACGGAAGTTGAATCAAACATATGTCAATATTGTACATATAAGAATTTGGTGTCATATATAAAACCTAAAACATATACCATTGTGTTTTTTCAATCCAATTAAGATTGGGTCTGATCTAACAATCACAATCTAATTGTTATGTGGATAAGGGGCAATTTGGATCATAGTTGGACAATCAATGCAATTTTCAAGGAAAGTGGGTGTTGTTGTTCCCAAAATATACATTGTTAGAGGTTGGATTTAAAATTACCAACAACATATGTGCCACTCTAAGCCTATTAACACCTATTGTCTTGTGTAATGTTGTAAGAGTAAACTGAGATAGGTGGTGAAAGGCATTGAGAGGTTGATAGAATCACTCAAATTGGTGACCTCAGCAGTAGAAGAATCATCCTTAACAAAGATAAAATAAAATAAGAACTCAAACAAGAAAGTTTAAAATATCAAGTATTTATATGAACTTGTTAAAATATGACGTATCCATATCAACATAGATAGAAAATGGATTCATAAGAGTTAAGAAGTATTAAGGACGTATGTCAACACACATAGAAAATGGATTCATAACAATTAAGGACTATTTGCTAATAATTAAAGTATACCAAAAATATAGAATCAATGGCATAAGAACCATGTTGCCTATAAGGAGAGGTTCAATGGAAAGTATTGGGAGCCTTTCAACATCAATTGAGATAGTTACTAGGAATGTAATTTGGAAAGTAAGTCAGAGGCAAGGACTAAAAGGAGGATACAAGAAACATTAAATACAAATTACTCCAATTCGAGTATGGTCACATGCTTCAAAGACTCAATTTTAAGATTATGTAACCATGGAGAGACAATTGAACTCTCGCATCAACAATATTCTTTAGATTGAGAATATAAGTAGAAAAAAAACATTAAAATAAAGGAATCAATAGTAAGGGCATAATAGCACAACCAATAAGATGAGAAAATATCCCCTGATTAAATAACCAGTATTCTATAATCTAGAGTTAATCCCATGTATAGGATAACAAATTATTACCAAACATCCTTATATATATATATATATGAGAAAATGGACCATTACATTGAAGAAGGGTCGTTTGAAAAAAATGTTGTACACATATGTAAATAATCACATATTACTAAGAATTGCAGTAATATTGACAAATAAGGGTTTTGGTAAACTTAACGGATGTTTTTAAGATTAGGTATAGTAAGCTTATTCAAAAAAAATTGATCGAAAAATAGTGTTCCAACTCATAAGTTAGAAACTCAAAGAAACAAGTGAGTACAAGTTCAAATATCATGATGAACATGAATCTTGTGAAGTAGAAAATATGTCAAGTTGGTAGAATTCATATCGAGATATTAAAATTTAAATAGCCTATGTATTGTGAATCTTATATGACTGAGAGCTAAAATGCCAAGGATATTTGGAGTGGAATTGTTTGAAAACTTATGAAAAAGATTGGGAAGAAAGTGAAAATATCTATAAGAAAACCAATGGCTTAATTGTTGATCTCCTCAATTCAAAAGGATAGACAAAATTTCCCAATGATTGAACTTTATAAATTTCAATATCTAAATATCAATGATCATAAAAAATCTAATTTGGAAAATATTATATAAGAAACCAAAGAAAAACATGATGAGAATTAATGTGATTAAGGTCATGAGTAAGGGATCGAACTCACAAGGTGTAGAAACCATGTGTTGGATGGCCTATACTTACAATTGTAAGACATCTATGTAATGAATGGGAAGATACCAATGTAATTTTAAAACTCATCACCTCCTCACAAAAGGTAATAAAATCTAAACTAGTGGGAATGATAACAATGGGATAGTCTTAAGATTTCAATTCGAAGCTGATAGGGATGAATGAAGAAATAAGTAGGTGGTTTGTACCATGCAAAAAACACTATTCTGAAAAAAAATTGATGGTTAGAAAACCTCAGGTAAGGGTGAAAAATAAAGAATGGGCCTTGTGGAGTCCACATATAGGTTATTTTAATCATAACCCAATAGATAGTAAGTTCACGAGTGATAAAATTTTACCTAAATTATAATTGGCTACCAATAGGTCCATGCTAATTGTTGTTTCGCTCTGAGCAATGTGCTAGGAAAAATGAAATTATTTATAATTATGCTATAAATGAGCATGGCTTTGGGTATTGAAATAATGAATATAGTAATGAATGTTGGCCTCATTTGTATGTATGTGAAAAATGATGCATAATGTAGGTGGAAGTTATAAAACAGACTTGCATGCTAAAGAAAGAGCATGGAATGAAAGTAAAAGTGAGGGGGGAACTTTGGTTATGTCATCATTCTAAATGAAAAAGGAAAAGATGATGGTGAGAAAAATGGACAATGCAAGATATGATGTAGTTTCCTTTGGGATGGGAGAAGATGGAAGTTCGCTTACCATACAAATTATTTTGTAAAATACTAAAACAGGTAAAAATCCCCAAAATTGGCATTGTAACATGTAGATCAATATTTTTTTTCTTCCCATGATCATGTTCAAAATTGAAAGGATTTAAAATCTATCGTACTTACCAAAATAAGTACAAGCTAAGATCCATATAAATTTTTGGGAAGGTAACATTAATGGATATCTTTTGGTAGAAGTCGTGACATGTTATCCCAAAAAGGAGGGCCCAATTCCACAATTGGGAGGTTGTTTTGGATAAAAAAAAGGCAGCGATGCCTATGAGTAGGAAGATGAAAAGTGGAAATGTCCTCCAGAAAGACTTTACCTCTGCAAAGGATACATAGGAGGAGAAGAACATATCCCACCATGTTTCCTACGAAAAAAACTAGATAGCAAACACTGAGGATGGTGTTAATAAAAGGAGAGGAGAATGTAATATCCCTTCATTACAGAAAAACACTCTGATTAGACGGAGTTGGATTAGATAGAAGGGCAGAAAAAACAAAGAAGAATATTACATTAATTATGTAAATGATTTTTATTAATAAATAAATATATGAGATATACGTACATGGAAATGAGACACGTGGAAAAGAGATTCTTGCCAAAATAAATTAAAGATAAATCTCATTAATAAATGATATTTGATATTTATTTCATGATAAGTAATATAGAATAAAACTTTAGATGAGCTTAATGGATGGGAGAGAAAGATTAATTAAACTTCTTAGGTGGGAAAAATATGCTAAGCTTAGAAAACCCTAAAAGCACCATGGGAGAGAAAGGCGGGCTTTTATGGAAAGTCCTAGGCAAGTGGATAAAAATATTCACAAAAGCGGGACACCGCTAAAAGAAACCTTGTCATGAAAGAAGAGAATTAAATACCTATTGAATGGATCAACAAGAGGTTGTTGAATCTTGGGAATGTATTCTCATCTCGGGGTTGAACTCGAGGAAGTAGTTCTTAATTGGGTGGAGGTGGTAAATTCCCAAGTGTCTCTTTATCATTAACTATGAGTTATTTAGCTTATGATTAATCGACTAATTTTATGTTCTAGTTTTCAAGTTTATGAGTAATTTATACTAATTTAGGTATGTGAATAAACAATTTCCCATATAATACATAATTTTGATGTAGATATTTATTAATTATTTATAATTTAAATAATTTCTCATTTAATAAATACTTTTTTAACAATTATTAGAAATATTAACTAATTTCATTAAAATAAATATAAATCTTAAGGTCATTGTCAAATTAAATAATGAATAATTAAACAGTTGGTGTATATATGTTTTTTGGCAAAACTTTTGATATAGCAAAAACTGTGAAATGGTCAAACTCTTTTTATAAGTATAGAAATTAATAGATGTGAATTTGTTAAAAGTAAGCAAATAATAATAGCCTTGGGACAAGAAGATGAAATAGTAATAACATGTTATTATTAAAATAGTTATGTAATTAATAATGTTCTTTAAAACAAAGTATATCAAAATTATTTGCAAAACACAACAATAGCATTTGGCAAATCCAACAATAACACCATAGGGAATTCTATCATAAATACATTAAACACCAATTGCAATGGCTTTCAAAAATCAATTTTAAAAAATAGATGATGCATAAATTAAATAACTACACTTATATTCCATGTGCCTCATACAACGTATATATGGTTTCATATTCCCTTCAGAAATTCATTAAATTGAAGAAATGGAGTTTAATTCTTCGCTTACATAACAATGTATATGTAATAAGAATATATCTTTCACATCAATTACTATATGTTATATGATGGTAATCAGTTTTATTTCTTTCTTTCATTCATTGTACTTGGGCGGTATGAGTTAATTACTAGTTAATATTCCAACATCTATAAGGTTTTATTTCCTTATTCTTTAGAACACTACTTGAATTGAATGGAAAAATGGATTATTTGTTTCTTATCTTTATATTAAATATCTTGGTTTATAATTACATCTACATTTACTCTATATTCTAAATGTTATCCATTTTATTACATAAATCTTACAATTCCCATTACCATTAACAACTCTAATGTCAATTTCGATTTCCATTATAGGTAATAACTTTATGGTTATGTTATCATATAAGTAGTATATTTCTCCTACGTGGCTATCGGATTGAAGTGGAAACCTTTTCCATAAAAAATGATTTTTCATATAGGTCTTAATTACAAGATATTAATGTGTACATAGATTTATTTTCTTCGATACATCCTATTTAATTTTATGTGAGCCGAAGTAGGTGTACATTGAAGTAGCTAGATTATCAAGGATGGATTTTGCTAGTAACACACGTGATGGCCGTTCCGAATTCACAGCTTCACATGGTTCTCCTCCAAACTTTTGTCTGCATATAAATTCATTGCAACTCGAATGAAATTACAGAAGTGGAATAGAATCATCCAATTTGGAAGTGATATATATCTTAGGTTAAACGGGGGAGGTAGCTTTGTGAAGGATTACATATAAAAAAAATGCCTGCGTTGTGCTTTAGTAATCACCACGGCCCCTATGTTGCTCAGCTGTTGTTTGCAGTGTGCATATTCCTAACTTTTCTGTCACATGTTGAACCTGATGCCGTTGTGAAGAAAATGGGTGGATCGCCCATTAATGTGAATTACTCAGGGAGCCTGAGAGTCGGTGATGTGTGTTCGGGCAGAGACATTTCAGTGACTCAGAGTATGATCTACACAGGGCCAGATGGTATACCTGTATATGGTGTGGAAATTAGCAACACATGCGCCACTGGGTGCGCAATCAGCAATATACACATCAGCTGAGGCAACTTCGCGTCGACGATAGAGATAGACCCTAAAACATTTAGGAGGATCGCCTACAACGACTGCTTGGTGAAGGACGGCGGGAAATTGGCGGCGGGAGATGGTGTGTCCTTCAACTATGCCAATAATGCCATCTATCCAATGCATGTCGCTTCCGTCACATGCGATGCTTAACTAATTATCGCACACGGTCATGATATTACTCCTTTTCCACGTGCTTCTGAAGTTCCGAGGGTTAGTTTAGTTGGTAGTAAAGCATCGTATCTCTGTTAATGAGAAGTGATAAGATTGAATAAGAAGTGATAAGCCGAGGGTTAGTTTAGTTGGTAGTAAAGCATCGTATCTCTGTTAATGAGAAGTGATAAGATTGAATAAGAAGTGATAAGCCGAGGGTTAGTTTAGTTGGTAGTAAAGCATCGTATCTCTGTTAATGAGAAGTGATAAGATTGAATAAGAAGTGATAAGATTCAATAATTGAGTAGATAAAAACTCATCCGTAATACTATTCAGAAGTAGTTTTTATTAAAAATACATTGTTCACGAAATCTCTCGGTGAATCATATGTTTTATTTTCATATTTTTTTTTAGGGTTGTTAGTTTATTTAGATACCTATTTAATAATACGTATACTTTTTAATGCTACGTTTTTAATTAGAATTATAAATATATATGCTTTTAATTAGAATTATAAATATAAATATAATCTAATTAGTACTTTCATGATTTTTTATAAATATTAAAGAAGTAATTGTAAATTCAATTGGTGTATTTCCGTGATATTATTCAAGAAGTAATCTCTATTATTTTATAAATAGAATGGTCACTAATCTCCATTAATCATATGTTATATTTTCATATCTTTTCAGTGTTGTTTAGTTTATTTGGATGCCTATTTCACAATGAGCTTACTTTTCAATGCTATACTTTTAATGAGAATTATAAATATAAGTAATGTTTTTTTTTTTTTGCAAATATTTAGAAAAGACAGAATTCAATTGGTGTATTTTTAAAAATAAATGTAAAACAGAATTCAATTGGTGTATTTTTAGAAATAAATGTAAATTGGTATTATATATGTGGGAAAACAAATTATAATATTATTTTTAATTTCTTATTTATTTATTTATATATAGTTTATTTCATTATAATATAAAATTTATTTTTTTATTATTTAAAAAAAATGAACGACTTTGATGTAATTTATATTTTTTAAAATAAGATTTTAATTATGATTACCTAATAACTGTTTATATTAAAGTTTTGATTATAAATATTTTAGAATTATGCAAGTTAAACATGATTTAAAATTAAATTAAAATATTTTAATTAGTCTATGTGTATGGTTTAAAATACACTTTTTCAGTAAAAAAAATAATTGAATATAGTTTACCTTAATTTATATAAAAAATTAAAAACTTTGTGGTGCTAAATATTTTATAATAATTAATTAAATTACCTATACCAATTTTCTATTATTTCTTCTTTGCATGGGCTTGTTTTGTCACAAGTGATTGATTACTCCAAGACTTTTATGTAATCACTTAAATTTGAAGCTCATTGTCAATTATGTTTTCCAAATACTATTTAATATTATAAATATTCCAAATGGGCTATACAATTTTGTTATCAGTCCCAACCATGGAAAGTAATAATTAAATGCCTAATTTTACAAAATCCAAAGGAGGAAACATAGTGTGCTATACCTATGAGGCAATTATTTTTTAAGAGGATATACTTCTAAATAAATTAGTTTTTATATTTTTGGTTAAGTTTCTTCTATGTTGTAACCAATAAATATTAGGTATAAATTTGTGCGCGGAAGAAAATTATATATTTGTTTATCAAATTCTCAACATTTTTATGAATCGCTACATTTATCATCATCTAGAATGGAAGAAGAAGAAGATAAATAAATTCTAATTCTAATTCTATAAAAAAATTATATATTTGTTTATCAAATTCTCAACATTTTTATGAGTCGCTACATTTATCATCATCTAGAATGGAAGAAGAAGATAAATAAATTCTAATTCTAATTCTATAAAAATGACAGTTGGAAAATAAATTTTTAAAAATCCAATAAAACTTAATTAGAAAGAAAATATGATTAATTAATAATTAGAAATTGAATATTGAACTTATAATAAATAAAAAGAAATAAAAAAATACTAAAGATTTATTTAATATCCCATGATTTACTATGAGGCATTTAGGATTATGAGAAATAGTAAATAAATATATGAAATAAATTAGATCTAATATGCCCATAAGTGCTCTACATTTTAGTATGAGGGAGATGTAGTAAAGTACTAGATCAATAAGTCCTTAGATTTAAAATTAAAAAAATAATAATAAATAAATAAATTACAAAACTACAAATCAAGCATGTATTGCATACATTATGGCACATATGTTGTATTGATGCCATATGTTGTATTCAAGTATTAAATGATATGTTCTTATAAAAGGTAAATTTAATAACAATAATAATAATAATAAAATAATAATGTGGATTTAATTAAAAAGTAATGAAAAATAATCAAACTAAAAAGGTAATAAAAAGATTAAAAGTAATAGTAACAATAATAATCCTACTCAATTGTCTCCTTGGGATAGCTCAATTGGAAATGGTTGGTTGTGGAAATGAAGTCTCACATAACCAGAAGTTCTTGGGTTCAAATCTTGTGCTAATGAAGTCTCACTGAGTCTTCTTCTGTTCAAATCTTGTGCTATATGTTGGACATGATAAAGATGTAGTCCTACCAAGCTTACAAAAAAAACAGCTCAATTTAATTTTTTATATTCCAACTTTTTAATAAAAAAATTATAAATCATTTCTTTAAAAAGAGAGAAATAAAGAAATAATACTATTCATATTTCATTATAACAAATCTAAATAATTATAATTTATTTTTAACGACAATGTTCACAAAAATAATTAATCACAATATAAAAACTTAATGACTAAGATTAAGAATATGTGTTTTTTAGTAAAAGGTAACATGTTGAAATTTAGAGGGGGTGGAGTATGTACTCATTTCTAAACATGAGAAGTCAAATTGGTTCATACTCTAATGGATATATGATTTCTATATCTCAATATGATGGAGATGAGTAAAATAAAAATACATTTTAATGTAAACAATGTATGTCATAAATGATATATATATATATATATATATATATATATATATATATATATATATATAATGAAAAGAAAAATATTATGGTTAAAAAATTGTATTGATGTGTTCCTCTAGATGAAAAAATATATAAAAAAAATTCAAATTATTTTTAAGATGGATCTATATTAATCTTATCAAGAAAAATAATAAAATTAATAAGATATACATTAATGGAAGTAAACATAAATGCGGGTAAATTAGAAGAATGAGGGGCATTTTTACCAAAAAGAAAAAAAAACACAAAACAAATAACTAAAATTAAAATAACGATACTGATTATAGGATGGCTGTAGAGTGAAATAATTACATTAAAATAAAATGAGAAAATAAAAATTAAAAAGATTTAAAAAAATATAAATTATAATACCCCTAGTAAAAACTTGTAAATATTTAATTAACTTTAGTAAGTCACTTGGGAAGTGATGGTGAGGAAACTCACATTTCCGTTGGTTGGACATAGTTATGGGTGAGTCGTGTACCTACCCAAACAACTATTCTTGAACTCTCAAAGGGAAAAGGGGGATGCAATAGAGAAAAAATACCCAAACTATTATTGAACTCTCAAACGGAAAGGGGGAGCCAATAGGGAAAACAGAGGAACTTGAGGCATTCTACATTAAAGAGTTCTGGTAAGGACACTGTTAAGTTAACAACCAAAAAATATTAAAAATTAGTTTAATAACCAATGATTTACTACTCGTTAAGTTAACAACAAAAAAATATTAAAAATTAATTTAATAAGCAATGATTTACTACGAAGAATTTATGATTATGAGAAATAGAAAATAAATATATGAAATAAATTAAGTCAAATATGCCCAAAAGTAATGTACCAAATGAATAACTCTTTAGATTTAGAATTAAACGGATAATAATAAATACAAATTACAAAACAAGTTTACATTTCCTATATTATGGAAGAGATGTTGTATTCAAATATAAAATGAGATATCCTAATAAAGGGTCAAATCAATGATAATAGTAATAAAAAATAATGTTCTTTTAATTAAAAATAATAAAAGGTAAAAGTGTAATAAAAATAATAAAAGTAATTCACTAATAAGTGTATATATATGAACTTTGGGAACAAGGTGGTTTGTTGGTTTTTGTGTTTCCTTAACAATGGAAAGGAAAATTTTATGGGGACTGAATATGCTCAGCATATTATTCCTCGTCTAGTGTGAAATGGAGGGCTCAAATGAAGCGATGCCAATTTAAATTGATTTAGTTAAATAATTTAAAAATGTCCTCACTAGACAGGTCCTACAATTGACATTAGAAGTGTTAGTGACCATGTTAAACTTAGTGAAATTTAAAAATCATATTATGTAGCATTGCTTCATATTTCTTGACTAAGATAACTACCTTTTCTACCACTAGTTACTCTTTTAAAAAATGTGAGGTTTCTTTTTAGAATGTGAGGTAGCTTTATCATGCAGTTTTTGTTAGTTCAAGATTTAGATTCATAGTTTAAAAAAGGTTGTAATTATTCTAGCACTCCTCCATCCTTCTAGAATGGGGACAAATATTATGAAACCAAATCTTTATCATTAATGATCAGTTGATTGTTCTTATCATAATTTAAGTATTAAATAAAATCATTACTATATAATTATTAAACCAAATGCACTATGATACTTTGCAGATCGTTTGTTGAATATTGTAATACCCCCCTGTTGGAAACATTAGTATTTTCTATTGTGTGCTAAAAGTAAGCTATGCTTACAGAATAAGCATGTAGGATGATGACATAATTCTGTATATAAATATTTTATAAATAAACAAGTAATAAATTAGAAATACCTAGAAATTGAACACTTGCAGACGATTAGAATTCTAGAAAGAATTCTGGGTAAACTTAATGGATGGGAGAGAAAGATCCATTAAGAGCTTAGTTGTTGATAAATGTTAAGCCGCAATTGGTATAAAGTGTCGTTGAGGTTAAAAGCGATCTTTTGGTTGAAACAAAACCCACAAAAGTGTGTGGTAACATAGTTGGAGTACTTTTCAGGGTCTCCATCGATTGTGTTTTAGTATGTGTTTTTTAAGTGTTTTATTTATTTTGAACGCTACATATATCGGTTGGTTGTTGTTATTAGAACATTGTTGTGCTAGATTGGAAACATGGATTAGATTCATGTGAAGGATTGTTGAAAAATGGAGAAAGATATTCTCAATTTGATTTTTCCTTGATAAATTGAGAAAATTTGAATTTCCACATCATCGAATAACTTGGATGCAATTAGCTTGTATGAGATGGTTTGTGTCACCCATTTTACTCAATAAATTCGAGTTGTAGGAGTTAGAGTTTAGTTAAGCATGTGTGATTGGTAATTTGTAAGTCAATTATCTCAAGTTCTTTTCAGTTAAAATAGTTCTAACTATTGGAGAAAGTGGTGGAAGGCTAGTTATGCAGTGGGACTTTAGTCAAATGTAGTGATCATCTAGTTAACTAATAAATCAACCCAAAATAGCTAGTGCATGCAAAGAATTCAAGTTCATTGGATATGTTTGAGATTCCAAGGAAGTGTAACATTAGTTGTAGACTATTCTTGAGCATATAGGTGTCTCGTGCAGTCACATGATCAACCTTAGGAATTTCACAATCCATTTTGAAAAAAAACCTAAATAATAGGGGCCTAATTTCTCAAGGAATTGCACAAGGAAATAGGGGCTCAAGCAAAGGCAGAAATTGACAAAGTTTGGGTTTTAGCTTGTTAGTGAGTAGAGAGATAGGCTATTCACTTACAGGTTGTGCACAATTGAGTAAAGCAATTGTAATACATCTATATTCATAATATTGATGCAAGAAGGAATTGGAGCTATTATAATATTGCTTTCCCTAGGAAAAATATTGGGTGCATGTGTTTTATTTCTTATTGCATGTCTAAAATTTTTTGTTCTAAATTGAGAATTAACTTCCGTAGAGTAGTAGAGTAGGTTTGTGTCATATATTTTGAAAAAAAATCATGAGAAGTTGCAAATATACAACATAATTTGTACATTGTATCATAGCAAGATTCACATTAGAGCACAAATTTTGAATTTATTTCTCAGGAGGCTCGAATTTGTAGTTCATTGTAGTAAGATCTCTTAAAAACTAAAAATATTACCTTCATCACAATGAGGCTAGAGTATGGCTTGGAAGGAAACTCTAATTTCATTAACTCGAAGGATCACATGGAGGAGATACTCGATGAAAATGGATTGCTAGAATACATCAAGAGAGATGTTACAAAACCAATATAATCTGATGCCCAAAACCTTTCTGAGTGGAAGAAAGTTGTAGCGAAGGTGTGGATAATATTATTGGAAGGAGTATGAGACCACATTGCCAGCAATCTCTATGGGAAAGAAAATCCTTATGCAATGTGGTAGGCACTAACAAATCTATTCTATAATAGTAGTGACCACAGAAGTTCGTGATGAGCTTGCAGGAGTTTGTGTTACTCTTTCAAAGGATGACTTGGTAAGAATGTCCCTTCTAGGCCTTCCCAAGAGTTGGCATAGCTATCAAGATTAAGTGAAAGGGAGGGAGAAACTACTGAATTGGGAACACTTATGGTAAGATTTTGTACTGGAGGAAATTTCGGCAGAATACCAGAGATGGGACCTCATCCAAGGGCAAGGATGAAGAAAAATTTTCATTGGTTGGAAAGGGAAAGAAGGGAAAAGGGAAGAAATCTCAAACCAAAACAGAATCCAACGAAGGTAGAAAGAAGAAAGATTTTTCAAAAATTAAATGCTTCCATTGTCATGAATACGAGCAATATGCCACGAAGTGCACACAGAAAAAGGCAATAAAGAATAAATTAGGAGGAGTAATGGGTGAAGCCTTGGTTTCACAGTTCGACCTTGACTTTACCCATATTGCATTCATGTTCAACAGAGTGATGGGGAGTGTGTGATATATGGACTCAGGTGCATTCTTCCACATGATAGGGTGTAGAGATTTTTTCAGTGACCTGGAGTAGAAAGATCTCCAGATGCACATCAAGTTAGTGAACGATAGAAGGTACAACATGACCAGTATTGGTACAGTCACCTTTCAGAGGGAGTCAGGCTCCCCTCTCAGGCTCAAGGATGTCATGTTTGTTCTAGGCCTAAATAAAAATCTCATCTTTGTTGCAGTTTTATAAGACCGTGGTTCTAACATGATCTTCAACAAAGGAAAACCATTCCTAAGACACATAGCCACGAAACAGGTGAAGAATATTGAGGTTTGTGTGAAGAATCTATATAAGTTAGATGTGGAAGATTGTGTTGCATTAAGAACTAAGGAAGAGAAAGTGAAGGGCCATGATGTAGGTGAACTTTAGCACATAAGACTTGGCCATTTGCATCATGGCACCTCGAATATTATACAACAAATAGCCACTAGCCTCCCTAAAGGAGAATTTGATGAACATGATGTATGCAAAGGATGTACCTTGGGGAAGTACGTAAAATCAAAATTCCATGATCGGGACAACAAAGCGCATGCAGTGCAAGGATCCACTATGATGTATGCAGACCTTTCTTAATAGCCTCCGCTGCCAGACACAAATATTTTGTCCTTTTTATTGATGACTTCTCACATAAGTGATGGATCTATTCATGCGGAAGAAAGATGAGACATTCTCCAAGTTCATAGAATTCAAGGCACTGGTTGAGAAAGAAACCAACAAGAAGGTGAAGACTCTCAGGAGAAATAATGGATGTGAGTATGTGTTGAATGAATTTAAAAATTTATGTTCGAAAGAAGGCATTCAACGAGAGTTGAAAACACCCCACAACCCACATCATAATGTGGTGGTTGAGAGAAATATCCATAGGATTTTGGGAGAAACGAGGTTGATGTTGCATGACCAAGGCCTACCTCTACATTTGTGGGTTAAGGCATGCAATACAACAACTTGTTTGTAGAACCGAAGTCCTCATCGGATTCTTGGCATGATTACACCAGGCGAGACTTTCTCAGGAACAAAGTCATATTTGTTGCACTGCAAGATTTTTGCAGCCCTTCTTTACTAACATGTCTCCAAAGAATCAAGGAATAAGATTTAGTCAACTGCAGAATTGGGGTTACTTATGCATTACATAGAAAATCCCCATAACTAACATGTGTACTTTCCATCACTCATAATGATAGTTGTGCGAAGGGATGTAAATTTTACGAGAAGAAATCTATGTGGTGCTCTCTTGAGAGGAAGATTTAGATCCCACCAAAAGATGAGATTTTAGCTCCAAAAGAGGAAACTCAGGAAGTTGTAGAGAAAACACAAATTATGGAGTAGAGAGTGGAGACATTCACTAAATCAAAACCTCTAGAGAAGGTAGAAAAAGAACTAAGGAAGTTGATAGACTTGTGAACGATGTGAGGGAGAATGTGGGATATACTTCAAATTTGTGTAGCGAAAGGAGGCCACCTGAGAGGTACACTAGCTACATGGCTCTTATGACTAAGCTTATAGAGATTGAGCCATCCTATTTTGAGGAAGAAATAGAGAAACCTCTATAGGTGTATGCATTTGTGGAGGAATATGAATCCATTGCAAAGAACCATGTTTTTTAAGACATCCCAAGACCAGCATATAAATCAATAGTGGGTGTGAGATGGATCTTCAAGGTGAAGAAGGAAACAGATGGAAGCATAGGGAAGTATAAGGCTAGATTTGTGGCCATGGGGTACTCTCAAGTTGAGGGAATTGACTATGAGGAGCCAATGAATCCACTAGATGAATTCTTGGTCGGGATACACAGATGGGCTAGACTATCCACGAGATGGGTGTAAAAACAACATTTCTGAATGGGGTTATTATGGAGGAGGTGTACATAGAGCAACAATTTTTTTTGAGACATTTGATCAAGATTCTCATGTGTGCATACTCAGGTAAGCGTTGTACAATCTCAAGCAAACAACTCGTGCTTGGTACACCAAGATCGATAGTTATCTCACAGGTTTGGGATTCACCATAAGTGAAGCAGATGTAAATCTCATCGCATCTGGATAGAAGGTAAATTTCTTATTATTCTCCTTTATGTTGATAATTTTACTTTAACTAGTGATGATCCACTGATCATATCTTGTAAGGACAACCTTGCAAGGGAATTTGAAATGAACGACATGGGTTTGATGCACTACTCTCTCGGGTTAGAAGTATGACAAGGTGATGGGGAATTGTTTGTCTCTCAAGGAAAGTATGAAAATGAGATACTGCAAAGATTCTACATGGAGAGTTGTAAACCCATGGAAACACCTTTAACGAATAACTGGAGGAAGGAGGATGTCACTTCAAGTGAAGTGGATGCTACCATTTATCAACAGCTAGTGGGTCCACTCATGTATCTTGTGAACACATGACCAAATATGTTTTGTGAAGTCAACCAACTAAGCCAATCTGTGGTTAGGTCAGCCAAACTATTTTGGAAGGAAACTAAGCATGTTTTACGGTACCTCATAGGCACTACCTCGTATGGACTATGGTACAGACAAGGAGAGGGAGTGAATTTTTGTGGCTTCATGGAAGCAGATTGTGCACAAAGTCCATCAGAACGAAAGAGTACATCAAGTGGAACTTTTAGTTTTGGGTCCACAGTTGTTTCTTGGTACAAAAGGAAGCAAAGATATGTGGTGCTCAGCTAGAAAAAATCATAATACATGGTTGTAAGTCAAGCAACACGTGAGGCAATATGGATGAGAAAGATACATGTTGGACTATTTGGTGAGATGATGGATCCAATTGTGATAAACAAAGTTGCATCAATCTCTCTGAGAATCCTATATTTCATGATCGATCCAAGCATATAGATATCCAATATCACCATTGACGGGACTATGTCTAGAGGCAGATTATGTTGCTACACTCCATTCTGATAGAGGAGTAAGATGTTGACATTTTGACAAAATATTTGTCAAGAGGGAGGTTCGAGTT
The DNA here is from genome assembly GCA_031772625.1 of Pinus tabuliformis. Taxonomy (NCBI): domain Eukaryota; kingdom Viridiplantae; phylum Streptophyta; class Pinopsida; order Pinales; family Pinaceae; genus Pinus; species Pinus tabuliformis. The sequence continues at coordinate 895,083,152 of CM062808.1, forward strand.
CTGTAGGTGCAAGATAGGGGTGGTTGATAATCCCTTTCTTGTAGAGAGAGAGAGTCTTTAAAAATGTAGAGCGAAATTCTAAATTTGATTTTTCCTTGACTAAATTGAGAAAATTTTAATTTCCACATCAACAGAAAACAAGGATGCAGTTAACTTGTGTGACATGGTTTGTGTCACCCGATTTACTCAGTAAATTCAAGTTGGAGGAGTTAGAGTTCAGTTAATAATGTATGATTGTTGATTTGTAGCGATCAAATTGAGTTATCTCAAGTTGTTTTCAATTAAGCTAGTTCCAATTGCTTAAGGAACTATTGGAAGGCCAATTGTGTAGTGGGACTTTAGTCAAACTCAGTGATCATCTAGTTAACTGATCAATAAACCCAAAATACCTACTACATGGAGAATTCGAGTTCCCTAACTATGATTGAGATTCCAAGTGAGTGTAACATCAATTGTAGACTAGCATTGAGTGTACAGGTGTTGTATGCAGTCATATGATCAACCTTGGGAATTTCGAAATCCATTTTGTAAAAATTCATAAATAATAGGGCTTAATTTCTCAAGGAATTATGTAAGGAAATATGGTCTCAAGCAGAGGTAGAAATTTACTAAGTCTGGGTTAGAGCTTCTCAGTGAGCAAAGAGACAGGTTATTCACTTGCAAGTTGTGCTCAATTGAGCAAATAAATTGCAATACATTTCTATTCATCATATTAATGCAAGAAGACATTGGGGTTTTTAGTGTATTTTTTTCCCCAGGAAAAATTTTGTGTGCATGTGTGTTATTTCTTATTTCATGTATGAAAGTTTTGTTTTAAATTGTGAATTAACTTCCAGAGAGCGGTAGAGTAGGCTTGTGTCTTGTGGTTTTGATTAAAACTTCATGAGTAGTTACAACTCTACACCAAAATTTCTACAAGGATGCTAGAGGGAAATTACAAAATATTCCTTAGTAGACAATATGCCTACTTCAAAATATCTATGACAACTTTTGTGAGAAGAAGACGTTGAGGATAAAAGATTGGATTGTGGAAGAATTATTCACAAGATTCATAATGGCGGTAATTTTGGTTGCACATTTGGAGGTAGATGGATTAAATGTAATTTTGGTTGCAGGTGTGTAGGTAGACAAGTCACAGTTACTCCTTTGATTTTTCTCAATGGTGTGTTACTATTTGGTAAATTGATCTCCTTTGATCGGTCTTTGGACTCATTAAAATAATACTAATTCTCATATGATTTCTTCTTACCTAGATGATGCATTGGTACTAGATATTTATCATATTTTTGGTGTTATCTCCACTGCATTGGATGCATATTTTAAATATCTTAGAGTTATGCTCCAACCTAATTGTTATGGAATTAAGTATTGCAGCTGACTTATAGAGAAATTCCACTGTAAAATTTTGTCATGGGCACACAGGTGGCTCTCCCTAGGAGGCAATTTGACTCTAGCTCAAGCAGTACTTCGGAGCATCTATGTATATTGGCTTCATATTTTCTCTATGCCTAAGAATATCAGTAAATGTATATTTTTGGCTTCATCCTGGTTGGGACAATTTGTGTCATAAAGGACAGAGTGGGATTGGTTGTTGTTTACTCTATATGGAGGTGATGGACAACCAGACTCATCTATTTCTTTGATTCTCCTTAACAAAATCAATTTGGAATGGTGTAGTTAATATGTTGCATTTACATGTAGATTAGAACTACTCTTTTGTGGTAGATTGTATTCAAGACTATATTATTGATATAAAACATTTGGACCACTTCCAATATACATTGGAGTTTTGACCCAAAGAATTCATTACTATCCCAAGCTCGTTTGTTGTGATACATCCACCTCCGTCCTTGTCAAAAAAGCTAAAATCCTCCCTGAACTTAGATATAACCTCCATCCCATATTCCTTTAGTAGATAAAACCCTTCTCTCATTTTCTAACCATGTCAATTTACTCTCCATCCCATACTCTCTCATGGGCCCTGTTTAAACCACGATTTTATTCAAGGATGGGGATTTTGATGTGTACTCTAACCATATTTGTTATATACCTTCCCCTTCTTCTTTCTTATGATTTCTTCAGTTGGCATTGTCTAAATATTCCCTACTCTCCTTATATTATTTGGAAGGTAGCCTTTGGCTGCTAACCCCATTTTATCAGAGCTCCTTGACATGTCCCATGAAATTTTTATTCGGCCCCATGATATATTTTATGCCAGTGAGTTGAAAGCTTTAGATTTCTTTGCCAAGTATTCATTCATGACCAAAGAATATACCACTAGTTCTAAGAATCTTGTGGTTACTTGCACCACAATAAATGTATATTGTATTTTAGAGGAGACAGGGATTGTATATTTCCTTTTGGGACACTCCAAAAATATTTTGATGCGCCCTATTTCTCTAACACTCTAGTCTACTTTACGATCTTAATTCACATTCCATGCTCATCCATGTGGATGCACTTTATGATGTTCTAGGACAACATAATGTCCTTGCCAACTCCCTCTTATCTTCCTTCTCATGTTTTCTAGGACTTCTATATCCAAAAAGAACTTTTGGAGATGAATGCCATCAAGGTAGAAAATCAAGGGGTTTTAAAGTCATTTATTTATGGTTCCCACTAGCATATTCCCACCATATGATCCACCCAATCCCTAAATTGGGGTCTAGTGCTATTTCAATTAATTATTAGATGATCATGGTGGGCCATAATTCCAAGTTAAATGTTATGACTCTTCATAGGATATTATTGGAGATGCTTAACGAGACACCTCTTTGGCTAAAGGGTTAAGGAAGGATTTTGACTTCAATATCAAACCATCAACCATATACTCAACATTTGTCCCATCAACCATATCCTCAACATATCGAACCAACAATGAAGAAGACAACTAGGGTGAAGCATGGGCATCCTCTCTTGCCCACGTTGTTCATGATGTATATCAATCTATGAATGCCTCTACAATCCATCAACTATGCATCAATAAAATTTTGTTTTGCCCCGCTATCCACCAAAATGGATAGACGTTGTCCCTGTATTGTGCCTCTAATTGCCAAAATTGCAAAATTGGGATTTTCGATGTCAAAATTTTATTCAAGACTGACAATGCATTGGAAGGCCATTAACACAATATTAAGACATAAAAAATGAATAATGGACACAATACCAAATACAATACACACAATGAGTTTTATCTCACAGGGTATTTAGATGTTAATTTAGCAAGTTCACACGAAGAGAGAAAGGCAATGTCATGATACATTGTTCAATTTGTAATGAAGAGCATTATCTTGGATAAGGGAGAAGTAACATTTAGTTTCTTTCTCATACAAAAAGGAAAAATGAGGCAATGTCAAATTCCTTTCGTGAAGCAATGTTGTTGTAAAGTGTGTTAGAAAGCATTTTAGGCAAGACCCTCACACCATAATAGATTGTGTTAACCAAAGTATGCTAACCATGTCCATTGATCTGAAATTTCATGAGCATGTCCAATGAGTAACCATAAATGAGGGGTGTGAGAGTGGCTAATAATTATATTTTATAGAGGATTATTGTCATCATACATAACATGCATGGTCCAAGTAATTTGTTTGGTTCCCAATATTGGTGGATCATTGTATTGGTGAATCATTGTATTGCATCATGGTAGTATATCTTACATTTTTTAAAGCAAAAATATATTGAAAATAAATTAAGTTATGTCTCATGCAAATGTTCAACATTGTTGTGTTGTGAGTGGTTTGCATATTATATGTATCATATATATATAATCAATCATTTCAAGCCTATTTTAAGAAATAAAGGAAAAGGTAAAGGGCCTTGCCATAAGAAGGACTCCGACCAACTCCTCTCCTCATAACAATCTTTCAAATGTTAGCCCATAAATCAAACACATTCCTTTGTTTCTCTAGTTTTGAAACACTTGGATGGATCTAACAGTGAATTCCTCCGAGCCACTACTTTAACCATCTATTGAATGCCTTCGATTGGTATGTGTAAATGCTTTGTATTGATTCCCGGAGAGGTGTGAAATCTAATTTTCCATTCACATACGACAAACACCAATTTAACACGCGGTGGCCAAAATTTCAGCCTTACAACTGTCTCATCCAATATTAAGTACTTCACTAATTAGTTGAGGCGTAATCTCATTAACAATATATTAAATATTAGAAGCATTCATATTAATAGAAAAAAAGAAAAGAATAGTTTTTAATATTATGTTATAATGCAGGTATCTGCCAAGTTGACATATGAGACACCTTTTTTTGTGAGACAAGGGATGCCCTCCATTCAATGCTTTAACTATTTAATCTATGGAGGTGTACATACCTTAATTTCCTTTGGATCCAATCTTCTGACCTTTAAAGAGGAAACACTTTAACACAAATAAAACAAGTAAATACAAAATTAATTTGTATATGTATCAAAGTTACTTTGAGAGTTGCATCACACGCATAATTTTGTATAGAAGCAAAGGAGAACTTGAAGGGTTGATCACAACAAACATGTATGGTCAATTTTGATTGTCATAGGTATATTAGTTTGGTTTGCCCAATCCATAACTTGCACACTTTGTTACTATTCTTAAAGCCATGTCATGATGGTTTACTAGTTTAACATCATGTACATTTAGTTTTTCCTATTAAAGTCATGCATGTTCAATGACAAAACCAATGGTTTGTCAACTTCGTCAGCTTAGTGAGTTATGTGTTAATCATACCAGTGAACAACATATGAGGTCAATTAGCTTAATCATTGAAATGCACATTCCATTGTCACTATTAGTGACATGTTAGGTTGGATATTAACATGTATTTTTTATTAACATTATCTAGGAGATTAACCGAATCAACATGCATGTTTGACTACAATTGTGGAGATATGTTAGATAGGTCAACCCCATCAGAAACACTTATGTTCGCACATGTTAGAGGCATGACACAATGGTCACTTTATTAGTAACATGTACATTTTGGTTATCACTATTAAAGGTGTGTTAGGCTGGTTAACTTGATCAACGACCTATATGTTTGGTTACAATTATTAAAGCCTCACTTGATTGTTTAATGCAGTGAATGGAGTGTAAGTCTAGTCACCATAGTCGAAGGCATATTTTGTTGGTTAAATTAGTTAACATCATATACATTCAACTATGATTGTTAGAGATATCCAAGGCTACTAAACCCATTTAAAGTAGTGCATATCATCAATGGGGTCTTTCTTATTGCATTGTGTGTGAGTATAGTGTGTTATTTTTTTGATAGTTGATGAGTTTTCATTAATCGGAAAGTATGTAAAAGGGTGTCAAAATGCATGTGACCTCACCCCGACCAAGTTTTTTTACCAATGCTATTACCATGGTACTGACAAAATGAAAAATACCCAACTGAGAGACCCATAGTTGTGTAGGCCTTACATGCAAAAAAACAAAAAGAGCTAACAAGGCACAAGTTACCATAATTGGTCATCAAAAGTGATAGAGGAAATATTATCTGGCCCCATCCCTGTTGGAGGAGTTTGGCAGTAGAGATAGTGGACGTGAATATAGTGTGCTATTATTCCCCCACATGTGTTGAATTATGCCACGTGACATGTTCAGTCTTCATGTACTAAATTTCCTTCTTTAGGGGGTTTCTTATTGAAGATGGGGCTATGTCTAAGTCTCAAGTGTCTTTAATAGAATAAATTCCATTTAGTTGTGACTTTTGAGCCAAACGTTTTCTTTCATAACTTTTGAGATGCTTCTACCACATTGCAATGTCTCAAATCAAATAATTGCCACTTGCTTGTGTTCATCGAAAACATTTCAATCCAAAATACAAATGTATGTTAAAGAAATTTAAATAGCCCAATGCTCATTGACCCACACCAACAACCTTCCTAAATTTATCTCCTTTATTGTGTTTTTTGGGGTTCAACCTCATCCCCCCACCATAAGTCATTTACTCCACCATTACGTGCACATGCATATCTCTCAAAATCAATCCAAACTTAACCATTTTCATGCCTTACAAAAGAATTTCAAAAAATTGCTACATTTGCACCATAAAATATACAGATTCATATTCAATATTTTCTAAAGTAATATGCGGTACTCTTAATTACAATCTCTTACTAATTTGACTACCCATGCCCTACCGCTCAACCCCATGGAGATCGTTGCATTGATGTCATGACCCCCTCCATTTTGTAGATATTCTCTTAAATTGATCTTATAACACCCTCCATTAAAATAATTACATGCACGTACATGAGAACCCTTTCCCTGCCAAAGTTGACCAACAAGGGCTCAAGAGACTCTACTCACCCCAACCCAAGTGCGAGGAATTCCTAGCAACAAAAGGAGGGAACTTGCAAACTTTGGTGGGAACGATTCCCACTCTCTCAAATTCCACAAGAAATTGAACAAAAATTGCAATAGCAAGGAAAAATTACCAATCAATGGTGAGAAGGCTAGAAAAATTAAAATAAATCAATAAAAATGGCTATGACAACATTTCACCATTTTACTCAAATCTACTCCTCCCCGCCTCACTCGAACGACAGCAAAAGCTAATAAGGCACAGTTTTATTTGTTCGTCAAATCTTAAAGCCCTCGTTGGTTCAAGGGTTTCTAATTTTTGTTATGAATTTCCACATAGATCATAGGATCTATCCTCCATAGCTGAGCCAAACCAAGAAATGGGAAAGCACGGTAAGAGTTCATCAGATGACTTGGCTTCCTCTGAGGAATAATGGCCACATAATGAAGAATTGAGCACACACAAAGAAGAAGATGACCAGGAAGAGCTCGAATCCATAACTTGGTCGATGATAGATGAAAACTAAGATGATGAAGATAGTTAGCCAATGAATGCATCTAGCACAGACGAAGATCATGATGCTTCTGTTGAAACTAATGACAAGGTAATTCTGTCAAACTCTATTTCTTTTGCACTTCCTTTATTTTCCTTTAGCTCTTTTCAAAGCCATTTTTTCTTAAAATTTTATCATTTTGTCATATCCCCCCTCTTCTTGTCTTTAGTGCACCATGCAATTTCAAGACTTCCATTCTATGTGGTCTAGGGTCCTGAGAAGTGTCGGGATCCTATTTTCTATCTCACATTAGAAAATGCTCTAGATTGAGTTTCCCCTGATCACTTTGATGCAACAACCAAGAGGCATTGTGGCAAGAGGAAGCTCTGCATCAAGCCACTCTTGAGCACTCTGTAATGAAAATTATCCACATCGAGCCACCTCTTAGAAGTTTGATGCAACAGTCAAGAAGCACTGCGACAAGAGCACCCTACAATGAAAATTCTCCTCATAGAGCCACCCTTGAGCACTCTGATGCAGCATCCGAGAGGTGCAGGGTAGGAGGAAGCTCTTCTTCAATCCACCCTGAGCATTCTATAACATAACCGGACCTCAATTTCTTCTCACATCCCTAGTTTGTTTCTGCTGCCTGGGTATGTTCAACACCCTCTCCGGATCGGGGGAAGTGTGTAGGATTTAATATTGTTAATTAGGATTTAATTTGGTCTCACTAGTTATATCCTACTAATTAGGATTTAATAGTACTTAGTCAGATTTCAATTTTAATGAGCTTGTTTATAGCCATACACTGCAATAGTTATATATTTAAATAATACCCTATTTTCTTTTGGCTCTTCCCTTAAAGAAGATACATTTTCCTTTTGTTTTGGATTTTAACTTCTATGGTTGTTTTATAGCCATTAGGGCAAACACTATATATTCAAATGGTTGTGAATTTCGTTGGGGTCATCCCATAAAGAAGGCATGTGTAGCGTAGTTGTTGGATTTTAACTTTTATGAGATTTTTATATCCACACAAGGAAAACATTTTATGTTCAAATGGTATCCAATTTCCTTTTGGGTAACCCCATAACCAAGATCTTTGTTCCTATTTAGTGGGATTTCCAATTATATGAGTTTGTTATGGCAATATATGGCAGGCATTTTATATTCAAATTCATGATTTTAAATTGTGCATCTCAATACTTTAGGGTTACAAATTTCTTAGTTAGCACATTTATTGTTCTCTTAAAATTTTGATAGGGTTGTTACTATGAAACACTCATAAAGAGATAGGTCTGATAACTTGGTTCTTGTTATGAGCATGGTGACTTCAGTGTCTTCCTAGAGACACATAATATCCACTGTGCATATATTCAAACAGTGCCCAATCTCTTTTTGGGTCATCGTTTAATGAAGATTCATGTTCCTTTTTAGTGGGATTTCAACTTTTACAAGTTTTTTATAGCCATATGGGGCAGGTATTTTATATTTTAATATATGATTTGAAATTCTATGCATTCCCTTAAACCTTAGGGTTCCACATCTCTTAGTGTGAATATTTATTCTTCCCTTAGAATCGTTAAGAGGTTAAGAATATCTATGGTTAAATTAAGAGGAATAATTTGGTTATAATGGAGGGAGAGGTAGATTTTATAGTGCACTATATGTATCATTCCTTCTACAGTTTAAGCAAGGCACTCTAAAGTTTAAACATAAGTGATTTCCTTACGTTTTAATTGTTTTTATTTGTGAAATATCACTGAAGCAAAAGTTAGGATTGAGAAAAAACTAGGTTATATTGGTCCTGCAGTTCTTGTGTCCATAGCCTTCATGGATCTTAGAATGTGTGTGAAGTTACTAATCTTTAACAATATTATTTGGTATATATTTGGGTATCATTGTTGATATCGAGAATTGCAGTTATGCCTCAGTGGTGCCTGATTTGCAGGGAGGGGCTAGGTTGAAATATGAGGTATTTAATAATAATTATAAGCTCTCGAATGAGATGATTGACTGTGATTAATTACTTTTTTGATAAGAAGAATTTAGAATTCATCCTAATATAGTATTGTTTTCTCAATTTTTGTTTTTTTTTGTAGTTACTCTTGATCATTCTTGTGATTTATATAAGTGGCTTGATTATTCAATATCTTTCATTCAATTTAGGAGTTGCAACAGGTATGTCTCTCATATGTTTTCTCTTCCAAACAATTATATGAATTGAGATTCTACTCACCCTTGAACCTGCTAGTCCATTAGGTGAGCATCTCACGCAACACTACACGGAAGAATATCCAAGAAATCTAAATTTTATCTTATGGTTCCTATTAGAAGTGGGTGCATTGTTGCAAATATTCATGAAGGTTAGAATTTTCAAGAATGATGTTGCAAAGTAAAATTCCTTATTTTGATTTCTGACGCAGTAATATTATTTCATTTTACTCCGTGCCTCGAAATGAAACTGAAACTAATGTAGGATTTTGATGAGAATATTGATTTTTGTTGGAAAATAAATTCAAGTGCAACTAATGCAAAGAATATTGTTTTTTGTTAGAAAATGAATTCAACTGCAACTAATGCAGAGAATATTGATTTTTGTTGGAAAATGAATTCAACTGCAACTAATGTAGAGAATATTGATTTTAGGTAAACCATTGATTTAGCTTCTTAAGTTTAAATGATAAATAACTGTCCAGAAGAGCCTTAACTGAATAAGGGTTAACAATTTTACCCCAATCTACTTCATTCACTTCATTCATTGTTTGTAATTTTCTCATCCCTTCATGCTTTTATTGCAGTGTTAGGAACTACATTTTCTCTTAACATGATGTTCCATATACCTACATGGGTTGGTGTCCTTCTAACTGGAGTCAGCACAATCATTCTCATTTGAGTGAAGAGATTCGGGGTGCTCCAATGAATCCTTTCGACTATATTCTATACATATATTTCAAGACAAAGTGACAATTCATTTTTCTTATGAAACCTAGTTACTTGAAAGGCTTTTATCCTATGTTATAACTTAGGACATTGTAGATGAGAAATTTGGAGGCGATCATTACTTTTCTTGTACTTACAATGTTTGGCTGTTTCTTTGGAGAGCTGGCATATGCTAAGCCTAAAGCCAATGAGGTGTTAAAAGGAATGTTCATTCCTAATTTAAGAAGTGGAGAACCTAGTATTTCCATTTCTCTTATTGGAGCATTTCTTACACTATAAGCCCCTATCACTTGTCTGTTTCGTTAATTTAGTTCAATGAATATGTTTCGTCGGCATAAGGTAGTAATGATTAGAAAATATGGCCAAACATTTTCCCCTTTGATGGAAATTAGTCGTTGGGTATTTAGTTGCATAGTAATAAATGGAGTGGTTTTAAGTTTAGTTGCATAGTAATAAATGGAGTGGTATTAAGTGTGATTTTTTTGGAATTTCTAGGAGTTTTCTCGTCAAAATTTTGTGAAAACATTTGTGGTCAACTTTTGATTTGTGTTGTTTAAACTAGTTTATTTTTACTACATATATGGATTCAACAGCCTCAAAAACCTCTGAATCACTTTGATTGCGAAAATTTCAAATGTGAAACTTGTGATTTCAATGAATATAGGCCAAAACAAACTAGATAGAAAAATAAACTAGAAAGCTTTTCCACAAATCACACTGAAAAACTAGGTAATAAATCCCTCAAATGATGTTTATCTTATCATGTGCAAAATTTAGTACCATGGTATTGAGTGTTTATTGATTACCTTCATAAAATGTATTTGATCCCATCATCCACCATATCCACATAGAATTTATTTCTTCACATTGCCTTGGTTCTCTCTCCTGAAAGTACCACCAACTCTTTCTGGAGTTAATGTAAGTACTCTTCCATATCTTGGAGAATTATTAAAATAACTCTTATAGATTATTCGTGTACTTTTCTTTGTGCTCTATTTACAAATTAGATCGATTTTCGATGGGTTGTTGAAATTAAAAGATTTCATTATGGAAATTATGAGATGTAATTATTCCACTCAGAATAAGGTCTAATAGTCCCATCTACAAGAACATAATTTGTAAAAGTACACTGAAAAACTTGATTGTTCAACCCAAACTGTCATAACTCTGTCTAAAACTCCTCCATAGAGTCATTCACTACGTGAATAAACTGCTTCCTAACAATGTCGCACAGGCATAGACCCATCAATGACTCATTAATCAGATCATTAGACTATGAAATAATCTTAAAATGTTGTCTATGTTCCAATGAGTGTGCAGGTATTTTCTCATCAAAATTGGATTTGCTATATTTATGGCATTCTTAATCAATGTCATTGTTACCTGTCTGAGCAGGGAAATCTGTTCTTCACAAAACTTATCTATATAGGACTCGGATAACTTTTGGAACATGGACCTAAATACCTCATTTTTTGGGATCCTTCCATCCCAAAAAAGATTTCCTCCACTTTGTCACTATGGTTTTTATTCACCTCCCTCTTCTTCCAGCATTTTAATCAATTAGACAACTTTACAACTGAATTTACTTATCCATTCATCATGATTTTAATTATTTTCTCAGGAACTTGAATGGATCCACAAAACTTGCTATTAAATATAGATCTCATTCAAATATTTGGAATTGGGAATTCCCTGATATTGTTATTGGTAGTGCTCCAAAAATCGAAAACAAAACCCTTCTTTTGTCGTTCTTTAGCATGTTCTACGTAACTGGAGCTCAAAGATTTATGCCATCACACTACTAGCATCTGGGCAGAGTGCATCGATCACATGGACGTATGCTGGGAATTAATAAGTCATTTTTTTTCCCTCTTGAAAATAGACGAATTTTGAATTTTGATAACCAGATTTGCATAATATTCGCATGATACTGATTTTACTAGAATTTGATTGGTGCGTTGTTGTTTGTTGCAGGGTTTTCTCAATATGAAATTGAAACCATCGCTCTGCAACCTTATCTCTTGGGCCATTTCGATCATCCCAAGCTTGTCAGTTTCTATTCTCTATGGTTCTTCCAGTGCTACGCAGCTTATTATTATTTCGTCGGTATGCTCTTTCATCATCGAAATTGGCATCTCGATAACACATTTCAAATCACAAAAAGTCATGATTGGGCTTAAAATTATTTCCTTGGATTCTAGTTAAAAATTTCCATGGATTTGGATTTCAATAGTTAGATAATGTGAATGTTAAAAAACTTTTTAGTAGTTAGATAATGTTATTTTAAATATTTCTCAAAGAGTTAAAATTATAGTGCTAGATTCATGTATATACACTCGAAAACAGATTTCATTCAATTCAAAAAACCTCAAACTTACCATAATTAGAAAACATTTGTCATCTAAATATTTGAGATGTTTTATATTTAAAGGCTAATGCTATGCGCATTCCTTCCATGCAGAAAATTTATCATTTCAACTACCATTTACATTAATTACACTATTCAGGTTTGTGAGCAGTGAGATAAAGATGGGTCCTTACAAGAATTCAATCGGAGTAAGTTTCTAATACCAGATTAGAGAAGAAAACCCTTTTCTCTTGGTGTTAGAAATGTAGGATAATGACGATTGATCGTATTATTGTTACCTAAATTGAAATTTTTTTCTCAATTATGTGGTGATTTTTTAATTGAATTTTACTAAATGGAAAATATTCTTTACTATGTCGGTTCTTTCCTGGTCATTGGGATGGTGTATCATGGACATCAACACCTACTACTTAACTACAAAATTTGGAAAATGGTTGGTTCATAGTAGTTTGCCTAAGGTAGTTTCTATATTTATTGGAATAATTGTATTTCCACTCATGGCTCTAGTGGTTTTTTTTATTTGGCTTTCCAACAAGAAAAGAAAGTCACTTATATGGCTCAACTAGGATCCTCGATTTGATCTGAAATTACAATGAGTATTAACTGAACCAAGTCACAAAAAAATAGATATAGAATCACAGAAGTGATTTTGAATTGGTGTATGATTCGATTAGTTGTAGAGAATTGATTTGGAATTTCAGTAAGTCATGTAAAAATAGTGCAACTATTAGTAGATCTGAAATTTAGTGTGTTTTCCTCTTTATGTCTCTGAGTTGGTATCATATTGTGACAATTTCTGTGTGACACTAAAACTTCTTTAACATTGATTTGCCTCCATTACTATGAAGATGAGAACTCCTAACACGATATTGAAAACATAAGCACACATGCATTTAACCATACACAGGTACAAAGCTTTTACTTGGAAAACAATATTGGCCTAATGATATAGGCTTGCAATTTCAAAAATACCATGGGACAATACTAGCTTTTGTTTATGCATTCATTTTTCTTATTTCAAAATTATAGTAGGAATACTGCTAAGGTAAGGGTATTCCTTTAGATCCTTCAATAGCTTATCTAGCCATACAGTTCTAGAATGTTCTTGGCCTTTTCCCCAACATAAGCGGTTTTAACCATTAAAATCCACACTTATATGACAAGTGTGCCAATGATAAAAATGTATAGACAATCATTTACAAATATTCTTACAGATTAGATGCCTTCACCAATTTGGGGGTTTTGGTCCTGAAAATTAGTAGTAGTTCTTTTCCCTTTTTCTCGAAAAAGAGATTTTAGTTTTTCGTTCCATTTCTATTTTTTTTTTCCACGAGAAGGTTTTTTATCAGTAAAAACTAATTTTCGATGATCACTTTCCTTGTTGAACATTTAGCCTTTTTGAAAAATTCGAAATAGCTAAATATTTATTTGAAAATATATTCATTTGAGCTCAAGCTTTGCATCTAAGAGGGTTTGCCTCCAATTTTTAGGGCTTTCCTTCTTAAATTTTTATTTTCTCAACAACCTGCAAATCTTCCACTGAGTACAATATTGAACCAGATTTATCCTCATCCTTTCGGTGGAAATGGCTTCAAATTTTCTACATTTCCTACATAATGTAAATAATAGAAAGGCAGAAGTAGTTGCGAGTGAATTCTAGAATATATGAGAGGAAATTTGCTCAAATTATACAAGAACATGTAGGGTGAGTGTTTTTCTTCCAAATTGATAAGTGGAGTAACTTCTGCAAAGTTAAAGTTGAGTGTTTCTGCAAGATGCTCTACAAGATGTTTTGAAGACACATGCTAGAGCAGTGAAGTACTCCAAAGAATCAACAAATCTTACAACAATGTATATAAACCAAGAGAATACACTAAAAAATAAAATGAATGTTAGAACCAAAACAAAAAGTACAATCTCACTACAACCAATATACAACAGGGTAGTTATTCTTCGTAGAAAAAACTAACTACAAATATTAACCAACGTTCAATGGACGGTTCAAGAGATACTGAGGTTTCTATGGGTGCGTATCAACCACAATATACATCATCTAAAAAGTGAGACCATCCACATGGCAACTTGATTGGCTTAAGATTTTGTACCATGTTTATATCATGCTTTTGTATTGTTTATTTTTGTTTTCTCTACAACAACTACTTTTTGAGCCACTCCGTCCCTCCCAACTTGAATACATACTAAAGCATCCCCTCCTCTTTTATTTTTTTGAAAGAACTATGAAAATTATGGCCTCAGTGGGTGCAAAATTCTTGGCATGTGTCACTTTGGGGATGCCCAACCATGCATGCATTGAGAATCGAACCTGGGTTAGTTGGGGTAGACTCACATCAAGCTTTTTCTAGACCACAACCCAACCTACATAGACTGGATCACACTTACTAGAGTTCATGCTCGTTGTTACTGAAATTGATGTTGCATGAAGATGAAAGCTAAACTTATATGGGAAGTGATGAACATATCCAGTTTAGTTGGAATTTTATTGAGAGATTATAGATCCAAATAAGCTCATGTATTTCTTTGTTCTAAGCTTTTAGTTGAGAGAATTTTCCATGCAACCTCCTCCTGCTATAACATCATAATGCACTTGTTAGGTAGGCTTAATCCTTTTGCGTAATTTATTTTGTATTTTGCTATCTTTCTACTTGTACAATGTACGAATTGCATTAAAGAATAACCTCCCTTACAATGAACAAGGATTTTTTGGGGCTCCATTTTAGACGTTAATAGAATTTATATGCTCTTGATTTTGTAGGTCAAACATGTTGTTCTTTCACTAGTAGAGAGGTTTGGTGAGCCTGAGTGCGATGTAAAATACTCTGAAGTTTTCATTATGAATGTCAAATTAGAATAGTTATTTGGACATTCTCTTTTTACATTTGAAGTTTCTATAATCTCTCACAGGAAAAATAAGCTTGCAAAGCCTGCATTTATGGTTTTATATATTCTCTGATATGTGGCAGAATTGCTTTCTATTTTTCAAATATAGATTAAAATCTTTCTGAATTGTTTTCCTATATGGCCATTAGTAGAAACCCTCCTATCTTGACATAAACTCTTGGAAGTGCCCCTTTATTTACAAATGCTAGTCTTATGAATATAGATTAAAAGGAAGCATGGGCTTGCAACACCCAAACACCAAAAACCCATGCACCTTTCTCGGGACCTACTTGTATACTAAGTCTTATAGTTTTGTTTTTAATAAATCATTTTACGTACTCTTGTTGTTTTTTTGTGCAGTTATAATCCTACTCCTTGTCTTACAAGTTACTTTGGTATTGAGCTCATATTAGCCATGAATTTTATTCTCTAAGCTTCATATCATATTGTTCATTTCTCTATCATGTACCTTATGGTTAGAATTTTGTGTATTGTATTTTGAGAAACAAACTATTTTCCCAATTTTCATATAAGGAATTAACTTTTGTCAAATCTATTTCCAAATTTCCACATGAGGATGGTTTATCTTTAGATGGTGACAAATGGAATTGGGTGGTTGGAATTATCGTTTCAGTTACTTTTGTAAAGTTGTTCCACGTAATGTATTGTCGAAGTTTTACTAATGAGATTGTGAAGGCATATGCTCAAGATCATTTCTTTGATGTGATCACCAACACAATTAGTCTAATTGCTGCTATTCTTGAAAGTACTTTGTACTAGTGGATAGATCCTACTAGAGAAATCGTGGTAAGCAGTTCTTTGACTTTTTGCATTACAGTTCATAGTTTGCAACTTTTCACATGTTATACTTATATATTTTGTTGAGTGTGCGTCATGGTTTCTTGGAACTCGCTACTGAATAGTAGTTTGTCCTCTATTATGTCATCCTCTCATTTTTATAATCAACGTCCACTTGTTTAATAAGAAACTCATTGTTTTTTTTCATTATCATGATATATGTTTGCATTTAGTAGCAACATTGATGACATTTTTAGCACATGTTCTTGGTCATCAATAATCTTCACTATCATAAACAATGGCTGGTGTGGAACTCCCAAGCCATAGAGGGCCCCTAATAATTGTGGAGCTAGGATGGAGCCATGAATATATCGAGCTTAAAATTCAAAGGAAAAACATATACCACATATATTAACTTTTAAGTAGGGAGAACTCATTTCAAAGGTGCAAGAGAATATATCCACTCCATTTCATTTCTTTTTCTTTGATAATGATTCAATCGCAAATTGTGCATTCACAAATCATAATTTTGTTTGTTTTACGTTTGGAAATCAACACATTTTGTTATAGAATTTTATATGGGTGCATATACATAATAATAGACACATACATGTGTGGAGAAGAAGATGAAGACAAAGAAGTCTTAACATGGAATGAAATCCCAACACAAGGATATGCCAGTGTAGCAAGACAATGTGTATACATGAACATTTAACTCTATACTAATATAACATTTTGAAATTTTTTGCTAGAGATACAATCCGCCTCTTTTCGCACCTTTTGGGGCAACTGCTAGTTTTTGTAACTTAAAAATATGGTGTGCATGATTATAGTTTTTATAAATATTATAGATCACGTGTCACATTTTTTTTAAATCAATGGCTATGAATGTAATTTTCATGATTTCCATAACTCTTAGGTAATTCTTTTAAGTGTGCTAGCTAAATGGAAGAGTCCGTGCCTTACAAGTAGGATGGTGGTTTGGTTCTACTAACATGAATTAATCAACAGCTCTTTTGTAGTTTATTTTTAATTAAATGTTTTTTTATATCTATTTATTTCAATGGTGAGATATTTTTGGATTAACTGTTTTATATTGTCTCTAGACAGACAAAAGTGAAAATGTCTCCTAAGAGAAAATAATCTTTGTGTTATATATTTTATTTATAGAGACAATTTTTTAAGACAATAATCTTTAACACAATGATTTTGAGACATGGGCTTAAAGACAATATTTAAGACAATTGTCTCAAATATTGTATTAAAGCCCCCTTTATGTAGTAGTGGTGGGATGAGGCTTGTAGAAAAATCCCACATGGAAAAGTCACAAAATTCCTATTGCTAGAATCAACAGGTTGTTGATATCTTGGCAAATGAAATCTGGGGTGAAATGGGAAAAATACTTCTACTTTTGGGAGGAAAACAATTTTCTACTTCTAAAATGGGATGCAACATACCATGAAGTAATATAATGAGTAATTATAGTCTGTTTTGTAATAAACGAAGGAAGAAAAACCAAAAAACATCATTGTAATGATTCCTGGCAGGTTATTTTAAGTTATGTATACTTCGGATTTAAACACGAGAATATGGTGGTATGACAATAGATAGGTTTCTCAGAAAATCATTAGAGATAGTAGAATAGTATTCTTTTATGTGGAGAAAATGGTATGAATTTCCAGTTGATAACTATTGTAGATTAAATTCTAAGAGCTCAAGAATTAAAAACATAATCAAGTAAATCTACCATAGATAGCATTGTATATAAATCTTTTACAAAATTATTAATAAATTAAGATTTATAAACATCACAGAAAGCATAATGGTACTTATGTATAAGATTTTTTATATCAGTTTCGAAACAACAATAGGAAAAAAATTCTACACTAGTTTATACGTAAGGAATTATTTATTTTAAAGCTAATCAAAGATAAAATAGTTGGAAGAGATGCATGCATAGTAAACAATATGTGAATTCTCAAGTTGTGAAGGGTGTGAATTTTGTATCCATTGCCACTTATAAGGACGACGAGTTGGCATTAGTGGTGAAAGAGATGCATGCATAGTAAGCAATATGTGAATTCTCCAGTTGTGAAGGGTGTGAAGTTTGGTATCCATGGCCCACTTATAAGGACGACGAGTTGGCATTAGTGGTGAAAGAGAGTACAAACTCAAGGAAATAACATCAGCATGGCTATAAGTGGTTAGCTATAAGAATTTGAAGAACATTCAACAGTTCACCATCGCATAGTATAACCAAACAATTACCTATCCATTCATAGAGTTCAAAAAAATACACAGAAAAATTCTAGCTTTGCACAGTACCGAGAATTCCAGCTTGTTCGATAACATTATAGAATCTCTTTTCCTTAAGAGAAAATTCAAAAAGAAATATATTCCTACATGGTCACAAGGAACTGGAGATGTATAAATATATAACAACATGGAAATAAGTCCAGCCAAACCTTACTGATAATTTATATTAATGTCGTTAAGATAACATAAGCACCACTGTCACTGGAACCCAAAGATAGAAACCCAGCTACAGAATGTGAATAAGTATGAAAAAGTTATGTTTGGTAAAATGATAAAAAAGACATGGTGTACAAAACCATTCATAAACTACAAATAGCGCCCAAGAAGGGCCTGTAGATGTCCTTAAAAGTGACCATCTAGTATAATTAGCCAATTACAGAGTAGGGAATAAGTTAACAAAAATTACAATGCCTTTAACATAACGGTTGGCTACAAACCACCAGCTAGATGCAAAATTGCAATGAACGGAAAATTATGATAGTTATGCCAGATAAGAAGGGGAAAATTTAGCACAGTTACCAATAGGCAACTTTAAGCGTTCACATTCATAGCATTCCCAACATCCAGGTTCGAACAAGATGAAGATCTAACTCACTTGGCAGAAGGAAACAAGAAAAACCCAATGAATGATGGCCGGAGGGAATCCTGAGAGTAGCAGCAGGAAAGATAAAGCAAGGGTATATTGGGGTACCTGCCCACAGTATAAAAAAGAAAGCAAGTAAAAGTAGACAGCAGCAACAAAAAAAAAAAATGCAGTATGCATAGGACTGCCAGTTCTGTCAAGCCACTACTTAAATCATGTCAATATTGTACCTGTAGAGATAAGGAGGTGGTGTTGGGGCTGGTGACAAACACAAACCTAGCAAAGGAAAAAAAAAGGGTAAGTCTGAACCCTTGCACCAGAGGGAAAGAAGTTAACTTTAGCATTTAGGGGAAGGAACAAAAAAAACCCTTTACCTATAGACGCCATGAGATAGACTCTTGTTCCAAATTGAAAACCATGTATGATGACCATAAGGAGGGTGTCAGTAATCAAAAAACCACTAGAACCATAACCATGGTTGAGTCTACTACTCTACATGCCGAGAAAATAGAAAAGCATAAGCTAAAATAGAAATTGATCATATGAATTTACAAAAAAATATACAGTAAAGAAACCCTTTTAATTGAAGCAGTCGCCATGACCAAACCCGTGTCCCCCAGAAGAAAAATGGAACCAGTGAATATCTTTGTGAGAAATGAGTGTTTAATATTGTGGAGGTCTTGACTGGAACACAACCTAGGCAAAGACAAGTTTCCAGTGCAAATGGCATAGTAAGGAGGGAAGAAACGAGAGGGAAATAGCGAGGGTTTGGATAAAGCCACAGTAATTCGATAATGAAATAGCGTTGTGCCATAATGTAGAAACCAACACCGTTAGGGGAAAATGGTGAAATTTTACCAGAAACCAGGCCACAAGGCTCTGCAATCCTTCCCCCGAGAGCCGTGGCTACAATGGTTGATGGCAAGGTAGGGTGAGGGAAAAATCCGATTAGGTTTACCACACTCAGTCCCACCATTGATTTGCATACAGATGCATGTCATCCATTGAACATAAACCTAAGCAAACCTGAGCCACCATGTCAATGCGGTGAGGTGGTGAGCTCGCAGTGTTGCGTAACTCTGTGAGTCTTGTTGTGAGTCTTTGTCACCTCTGAGGTTATTTGAGAAAAAATATCAACAGTGGCCACAATCTTTTTTTCACTTTTATAGATTTCTTTACAGAAAATAAACTTATCTCTCCAATCAAATAATGTTCCCATAATACAAAATTGTCTCTTATCCAAATAATCTAATAGGTTTCGAAATATTTCTTGTAAATAAATAAGTTTTATAAATAAAACTTAATTAACTTCGAATTCCCAAAAAAAAAAATTCTTAATAAATTGACTTCCAAAAACCATATAAATATATATTTTAATAAATTTTAAAACACCGGTTGGAAAAACAAAATTATGTTCTACCCTCATCATCCAAATTTTAAAAATGTTTTCGTTTTAAAAAATACAATCTGCCATGCCTTTTAAAAACATTGTTCCAAAACTTTCAAATTCTTCTTTTTCATAAATGTAAGAAGGGAGAAAGAAGGGAGGCTGCGTAGGATCTAGTCCCTGCTTTGAGTGGGAAGCGGCGGTGGAGCTCATAGTTAATGCAGCTTATGTTGGATTCTGTAATTAATCATACCCATCACACGTATTTCTCATTCACAAATTCTGCCCTCAGCAGCTTATTGTAACTTTAAAAGCAACAACACCATCATAATGATGCAGGTTATTGTAACTTTAAAAGCAACAACACCATCATAATGATACATCAAGCTAGGGTGTTCTCTCAGCCTCACGACTTGAGCATCTTCGCAAACACTCTATCCCAACGAAAAAATGATCAAGGTCTGGACGATTCCAATAAACTGAGAAGCTGAATGAGAGTCATCCACGACTCAAATATTATATGATTCCCCGTACCAATTTTCTGAAGTTATGATCAGAAAGGTAAGCTTCAAAATGACAGTGAAAATGTTTAGTGCACTATTTAAATGTTTATCACTGTTGCAAATAATTTATGTTAATAATTTGAGAAAAGGTTCAAGTAACGTGTAAAATTAATCATGGAAATTGTGTTACAACATGTAGTAAAAATTTCACAATTTTTGTAAAAGTTTCGAGTAAGGTGTAAAATTAATCATCAAAATTATTTTTGTCTATCTTGACTTCATGTAAAAATTTCATAATTTTTGCACACTGCAGTTTTTTTCATGTGAAGAGCAATATTTGTTAAGGGAATATGGCCAGCCGCCATTTGTTTGGACTGCTGTTGTTCATTAAATACTTTCATGTGGAAAATCATGAAAAGAGAGAAATCCCAGGCGCACCGATCATGTAGTAATACAACCTAGAACAAGGTAGAGGAGAAAGGGCACGGGGAGAGCCCACTTCCAGCCAAGTCAAAGCCATCCATCCAATCGTCGTAGGGTTACGGGAAGAGCTGCCTATCCAGCAGGCGCCAGATGATTGGCTGATTATCCAGCGGTCCCGAGATAGAAAATAGAATTATTCTGTGTCGCCTTATCCTGCAAGTAAGATGGTTGGACACCTGGAGGGGCAGTTTGCCTTTGCGCTATTTGACAGATGCAGGAAAATGAAAACATGCAGTTATTGCATGCCACCGACGAAAAAAGTCTTGACTGCAAGAAGACGGTTTTAAACGAGAAATCTGTTCGATCGATCAAAGATCCTTTGTTGTCCAGCGCTACTGCTTCTGCACGGTAAATAACTCTTCTGCAACTTTTAATTTTGGTTTGGTGTGAGTGTTTGGACGGAAGCTTCAGTAGAAAAATCTTGATATTCTTGCTCTTGTCCTCACAACATTTCAATGTTCAATTGAAAACCTTAGACTAAAAGATGGAAAAGCTTTGAAGTCCAGCACTGTAAATGTTGCAAATATGGCAGCGTATATTGTCTTAATCTTTTGTATTAGAAGTGTGTGTTTACGGTGGAAGAGAGTATGTATCTTTTGGCACTGACTTGTCTTTCAAATTTTTCTTCCATTACCAAGTGGGCAGAGAACATGTGGGCAGAGAAGATTATTAAACTTTTAATGGTCAATTTTTTCTGTAGATTGTACATTTCTGGAGCCTGGATAAGCTGAAGGAAGATGATTTTTGTTTCGAACTACAAGTGGTTCGAACCTTGCTCTCTATAATTGATGCAGGTTGAAATCCCTTTGCATACAGCGAAGACTAGAGGTAAATTCATGCTCTGAAACTGTGCTTATCATCATTTGTTTTCCCCAGTTAGATGCATATCACAATATTTGTGTTACTTCCAAAGTTTTGTTGAGAGCTGAATTCTGCAGGTACAGGTGGAGGTCGAAGTGATGATTGTAGGAGTTAAGGACAAAGGTCCAACAATACTTCAGCAAGCCAAGAAGCTTCCTATTCTAACAAATTCCTACTCACTTTCAATTTCAAAATTTGGATGATAAGTTAGTTGTGAGTGCGGATGATAAGTTTGGCTGCTAAATGGATGCCTTTTTATCGGCAATGGTGTGGTGTTAATGGGAAGTCCACACGAGAACGACAGCGGCGACTTTGTGTACGGTCGACGGCGCCAACTCTTTTACAGTTCGGCGGTAGAAGCGACTGGAGAAACTGAACAACACGAGCTTATCATTGCTAACTTTTTGAAACCCATTGAATCGAACGCATATTCGCGTGGATAGAGGTTTTTGGAGTTGCATATTCTTTACATCCAAGTCAAAAAATATATTGTTTATATGTTTATGTGAAAAAAATATCGTATGTATTTACTAAAAAAAAATAGTTTAAATGTGCAAGTAATAAAACAGAAATTCATGCTAGTAAATGCATAAAACTCGGTACTAATAGAAGTGTAAATTGTATTTACTAAAAAAGATAGTTTAAATGTGCAAGTAATAAAACATAAATTCATGCTGGTAAATGCAGAAAACTCAGTACCATTATTATATTTGCAGTAAGGCCATATAGTATGATTAATACAATATATGATTGACCGATCATGTAATTGCTGATAAATTTGAGATTGTGTGCAGACTGATAAAAGCCGAAGAATGGGAGGTTATCTGATCAGTACCAAGAGACACAAGTCTAGTTTCCTGTGTGTTGCAGTGACACAAGTCTACTTTCCTGTCTGCTTTCCTGTCTGTTGCGTTGCAACAGAATGTTACTCTAGCTCCAAGATCGCATCCCAAAGCATATATGAAATATTTCAGGTTTCTGAATTAACAATGATTTCATATTTGTCTTTTTAAGAATTTAAATATCTCAGTTTTTCAGAGAAATTTGTATAGATTTAATATCTGTTTTTTCAGGTTACCAAATCCATACTATCAAATATCTCAAATCTTTCCAAAGCACTGATTTCATAGAAATTCAAATTCAAACTTAAATGCCTTAGGATTTTGATTTTTTTATTTTTGTATTTAAGATTTTACATATAGCAAGTAAAGGTAGGAGAGGCATCAATGAAAGAGATAGTTTGTTACCTTGTTTGAGTTTCAATTTGAAAATAGTTCCAGGAGAAAATTGACGGAGCGAAGGAGCCAATTCAAGCTCCAACGATTGCCTTGCCGCTGAAGCCTATCCACAGGAAAATTCTATGATCTTCTTCTGTTCTTCTTCTTTTCTCTCCAGCGTCAAAAAGAGAATCAAACTGGAAGAATTCGCACCTTTCTAACTTTGAAGAATCAAACTGGAAGAATTCGCACCTTTCTAACACTTTTGAGAATCAAACTTGAAGAATTCGCACCTTTCAACACTTTTGAAGGAGCGGAGTAGGATTTCTAAGCAGATAGAGATTCTTCGATTGTTATACCACTAATTGTGAATGGCTTCGGATAGAAGTTCGATGGCTGCACTATATTCCACAGTGACATGCAACAAGTAGACACAGTAGCAACAAGTGGAAACTTCAAAGAAAAAGCAGCAATAGGTGTCAGAGAAGGAAGGATGAAGGATGTATGAATAAGGATGTACTATTAGCATTTTATACTGCTAGACTAATGTTAGCATTAGTCTAACCAGTCCAAAAAAATGAACAAATGAATAACACAAAACCAACATAATGTATGCTTTCTCGACTATGATCTTCTTTTGTTCTTCTTCTTTTCTCTCCAGCGTCAAAAAGAGAATCAAACTGGAAGAATTCACACCTTTCTAACTTTGAAGAATCAAACTGGAAGAATTCGCACCTTTCTAACACTTTTGAGAATCAAACTTGAAGAATTCGCACCTTTCAACACTTTTGAAGGAGCGGAGTAGGATTTCTAACTAGATAGAGATTCTTCAGCTGTTATACCACTAACTGTGAATGGCTTCGGATAGAAGTTCGATGGCTGCACTATATTCCACAGTGACATGCAACAACGCCACAGTAGACACAGTAGCAACAGGTGGAAACTTCAAAGAAAAAGCAACAATAGGTGTCAGAGCAGGAAGGATGAAGGATGTATGAATAAGGATGTACTGTTAGCATTTTATACTGCTAGACTAATGTTAGCATTAGTCTAACCAGTCCAAAAAAATGAACAAATGAATAACACAAAACCAACATAATATATGCTTTCTCGACTCTGGCCTCGCGAAGAGGCCAAATAAGATAGTAAAGTACTATTTATCCAAAAAGTTTCATTATACTCGATTAAATAGCAACCGCAAACAGCTCGCAAGCAGCTCAATTAATGTTAAGTTCATCCGATCCGATTACTATAATCCCTGGCCATTGCCAGATCGTAGGGACTAATAATATGGCCCTTCAAAACCTATTTCAAACAATTCCAATCCAGGGAACATGTTATTGAAACTCGCACATGCCTACTTTGGCTCGGAACCCATAATCGCCTTCACAGTTTCCATTTCGTTCTTGTAGAAAGCACAATCGGTAAAGAAGTCTCTGAAATCTCTAAAATCGCCTCTGTGGTCTCTGTACATAGGAATGCCAATAACATATGGGGTTTGTTGCTCTTAGAGAGAATTATGACAACATGGTTATGGATCGTAGCGTCCAGAAGTAGTGTTTTATAACTTGAAACAACGCCCACTCAGCCTTCCAGTCTCGGCCCTTTCACGTCTTCAATAACTCATGGAGTTTAATACTCTACAATGAAAAGACAATCGTATCATATTAACATGTGTAATTTATGTCTCAATAACTTATTAGTGTTAAACACAAAATATAAAACTAATTACATAATATACAATAATCATTTCAAAGAAAAATTAGTTAATAACAACTAACCCTGAAATATCATAAACGCTTATCTTTCAGAATATATTTTGGTGAGCCTAAGAAAGTTTTCTTTATCTTAGATAAAGATAGAACGGGTAAACCAATGGGGAAAAAATGAGTGGATATGTTGGATTTGCAATCTATTTTATTTTGTTAGGCTAAATATTACATTAATTTTAATTTTTTTTGTTTTGTTTGTAATTATAATTAGTAAAAGGTATGAAGATAATATAATTAAATAAATGGTAAATATAATATATATCAAATTATTTAATATCTGATTTATCTCATACTGTAGAGTTGAGGCTTCTGTGATCCATAACAAGTTAATGATAGATTTTTCGGCGAAAATCACATGAGAAACCATTTGTCGACGCGTTTTGAACCAACCAGTGTGGTTCATCGTCAAGAAAAGTTGATAAAAATTAATCTCATATTATAAGATTAATAAAAATTCATAAAAATTAATTAAAATATAATTTTGTTTTAATAATTATTATTCTGAATTATTAAAAAAGTTAATGTATATCATATATATGAATATATAATAAAATTCTTAACTAAGTAGATTCACTCTTTTATTGTAAAGATTTTTAATATAATTTTTTATATTGTCATAGATCAATACCATAATTTACTAATACAACTAAGACATTATCATACACCAATACCATAACTGTAACGCCCTGGCGTTTTGGGCAGGAGCGCGCCTTCACCCGACGGGCGACCCGGGTGGGCAACCCGTGGGCGACCCGTGCACGACGGGCGGGCGACCCGGGTGGGCGACCCGTGCACGACGGGCGGGCGCCCCGGGCGCGCGACCCGTGCACGGCAAAACGAAAGGCAGGTTCGGGCAAGCAGGACAACCGGCGAACGGAGACGAGCTGCGGGCAGACAAGGGCGAGCTGCGGGCGGACTGTACACGGGTGCAGCTACCCGAACCAGCAGAACAGAATGCGGTTAAGGCTCGGGCGAGCCGAAACGGCGAGTCGACCCGAGGGCGACCCGCGTCCAACGGGCGGGCGACCCAAGGGCGACCCACACCCGATGGGCGAACCGGCGAACAGTGGCATGACCGCGAGCTGGTGAACGAAGACATGAACACGAGCTGGTTTAAACATAAGTGTGGGCGGTTGGGCGTGTAGACGTGAACGAAGGGAGGACGACCCGGGCGGGCGTCCATCCATGCGACGGGCGGACAGGACACGACAGCTAAACGGAGTGCGACAGCGAGTTGGCAATGCGGCGTAAGGCGGGCGCAACGAACAGCACACAAGTGATGGACGGGTGCGACGATCTCACGAGCTGGTTGCGACGAACTTGGGAGCATTCACAAATTACATACGAAATAATGCGATGTAAGTGCGAAGTTTATAAGGGCGTAGGTCGACCTTGCCTTTAGGCAAAGGCCGACCTGCCCATAAGATAATAAAGGGGCTTCAACACATATATTATGGGGTCGGCTTAAAGAGGTGACACCCCCTCATGGACGAGTTGGGATGGCTATATATAGATAGCGCAGAAAGCTCATTCGATCAACCAAGCACTTCGCATTCTCTCTTGGGTTCGATCAAGGAACAAGAAGGACGCAGAGTGCGCATTCCTCATGCGCAAAAGGGAATAAGTGCGCAGGACGAACCGGGATTAGTTTGGAGGTCGAACAGTCACGGTGAAGGCAGTTTGGTGCAGAAATTGATTCGGTGGAGTTCTAAGAGGCTCGGGTGAGCTCGCTCCAACCGAAGGCAAATTGGTATCAAGTTGTAAACGGCATTCTTGCCTTTGTTGTATAAATTCTAAGTGTTGGCCGTGGGCTGCCCGGCACACTTGTTGTATCATTGAAAGGAAAAAAGATTCATAATATATTTGGGCGAACTCGTTCGGGAGTTGCCCCTCCCATTATAATTATGTGTCAATGTTATGTGTTTGGTTTACATTGCATTTGATTATATTGGTTATGAATGTTTATGAAGTTTTATGCGCTCTACTTAGTTAAAGAAGACAAATTAAGTGTATAAAGGTGTAAGGCGTAGTCTACATGTATGAGTATTACGAAAAAGAAAATACATGGTAGTGTCGCACCCCGCCAGATAACGGTTGAAAGATCACCGTAGACTCAGGGGCGTGACAGGTGGTACCAGAGCTCGGTCTAGAGCTGGTGAGCAGGGTTGCTCGCACACTTGAAGTTGGCAGTTGACAAGGTTCTATAGCAGGTGACTAAGCAAATATGGAGAAGGCTGACAAGGCGGTAATGGCGGATGATGGTCATAGCGCAGTTAAGGCTCTCCGATATGAAATATTGTAACACATGAGTCAATGGAGTTCCGACTGGGTTGCAATGCGAACAGAGAATATGAAGATTCGGGAAAGTTGTTCCGAACTACGGAGGGAACTTGAAGGACTCAAAAGTCAATGCGAAATTACGGCAAGTATTGAACTCAATGAGTTTGATGAAGAACTCCATCAGGGCGAACTTGGTCTTCAAGAACTCTTTAAGGAAAGAGCCCGATTGAGGAAAGAAAGTGCCAAAGTGGAGGCCAAGGTCAAGCAAATTGAGGAAGAAATAAAAAGGAAACTTCTTGGTAAGAAGCTAGTTGTGATCGAACAAGAGGAGCTCGACTATGTTGACAAATTGGAAACTCACTACCGAGAACATCCAGAGGACATCCGGAAGTTCAGCTCCATGGACTTGGTCGATGAACAGATGGTTGGTGCGCTTGAACAGAACACGGTGGAGGAAAAGCTTGAGACAAGTCAAGCTAGACCAGGGCCGAGTTCCCCAGAAGGACCAAGCGGAGAAGTAAGGTTTCTCAAGAGAAATGTCGAAAAGGAACATGAGCCTATTGACATTTCCGAAGCTGAATTTTTGAAGCAGATTACTGAGATAAGGCGCAAAACAAAACCAACAAAGGAAGATGGTTCTTTGAAGTTAAGTTTTGTGCAAGCAACCGTAAAAGGCAAAAGACTTGCAGCTTTGATTGATACGGGAGCCACTCACAGCTTCGTAAGCAGGAAGGCAGCGAGGTCTTTTGGAAGGAAAGCAAAGATGGAAGGGGAATGCAGTGCCTTCAAAGCGGTTAACTCTTCCATCAAGGTTGTTGATGGTGTGTTGAAAAACACTCCGGTAAAAGTTGGATCGTGGTTCGGAAAGCTGGATTTGAGGGTCGTGGATATGGACGATCATTCTATGGTGTTGGGGTTGGATTTTATGAGGCTTGCCCAAGCCATTCCAATGATGTCCCGAGACCTTCTCTTGATCACAGCTGAAGGGAAGAATATAATGGTGCCGATGAATAGGAGGAGTTGCTTGGGGTATAGACCAAGAATGGCCTCCATGACATTGTATCCCAAAGATCCGAATGTGAGACATGAAGATGCGGAACTAAGAGGACTTGGGAGTGTGGTTCAAACAACAAAGGAGAGGAAGCTTATCGACTTTGTTGCAAAAACCGGAAAGAAGAACAAAGGAAGTGAGGGAAGAACCTCACGAGCTTGGAAACACTTGTTGGGGACATATTCTAATGAAAATCTTCACGAAGAAGCTGTAAATGAAGTGAGCCCGAGTGCTGCTTCGAAAGCAGTGGTTAATGAAGATTATGAGGGAAGAGATCCCGCCGGAATAGTGGATTTTTGCAGATATGCCATGGGCATATACGACTTCCAATTGACAAAGGACAAGCTAGGTGAGCTTGGGTGCACATGTGAAGAGGTTGAAGCTGTACACAAGTACTTAAGGACGCAGTATCAATCCGACACATTGGTGGATGAAAGCTAGGGAGGGTGCTTCCTGGCTCTCCTATCTTCTTAGATGACATAGAAGATGGGCTCATTGTTAAGCTGCTCATGGCAGTGAGCCCTCAAACTTGGTTGAGGAGGTATGGTGAAAACAACATGCTGCAGAAAGATGGGGTTCCCATGGACCTGGGCATGGAACCGTGGAGATAAGTGTTGGCACATGGTTAGGATGTGTAACACCTGTTATACATGGGCAGTTGGCACATGGAGATATCTTAGTGAAGGAATCACTGAGATGGAATGTTGTCGGGACGACAACGTCTTCAGGTGGAGGAGAGTGTAATGCCCTAGCGTTTTGGGCAGGAGCGCGCCTTCACCCGACGGGCGACCCGGGTGGGCAACCCGTGGGCGACCCGTGCACGACGGGTGGGCGACCCGGGTGGGTGACCCGTGCACGACGGGCGGGCGACCCGGGTGGGCGACCCGTGCACGACGGGCGGCCGCCCCGGGCGCGCAACCCGTGCACAGCAAAAAGAAAGGCAGGTTCAGGCAAGCAGGACAACCGGCGAACGGAGACGAGCTGCGGGCAGACAAGGGCGAGCTACGGGCGGACTGTACATGGGTGCAGCTACCCGAACCAGCAGAACAAAATGCGGTTAAGGCTCGGGCGAGCCGAAACGGCGAGTCGACCCGAGGGCGACCCGCGTCCAACGGGAGGGGGACCCAAGGGCGACCCACACCCGATGGGCGAACCGGCGAACAGTGGCATGACCGCGAGCTGGTGAACGGAGACATGAACACGAGCTGGTTT
Source organism: Pinus tabuliformis (assembly GCA_031772625.1). NCBI lineage: Eukaryota > Viridiplantae > Streptophyta > Pinopsida > Pinales > Pinaceae > Pinus > Pinus tabuliformis. The sequence goes on from CM062808.1 coordinate 895,112,622, forward strand.
AAACATAAGTGTGGGCGATTGGGCATGTAGACGTGAACGAAGGGAGGACGACCCGGGCGGGCGTCCATCCATGCGACGGCGGACAAGACACGACGGCTAAACGGAGTGCGACAATGTGTTGGCAAAGCGGCGTAAGGCGGGCGCAACGAACAACACATGAGTGATGGACGAGTGCGACGATCTCACGAGCTAGTTGCGACGAACTTGGGAGCATTCACAAATTACATACGAAATAATGCGATGGAAGTGCGAAGTTTATAAGGGCGTAGGTCGACCTTGCCTTTAGGCAAAGGCCGACCTGCCCATAAGATAATAAAGGGGCTTCAACGCATATATTATGGGGTCGGCTTAAAGAGCTGACACCCCCTCATGGACGAGTTGGGATGGCTATATATAGATAGCGCAGAAAGCTCATTCGATCAACCAAGCACTTCGCATTCTCTCTTGGGTTCGATCAAGGAACAAGAAGGACAGAGAGTGCGCATTCCTCATGCGCAAAAAGGGAATAAGTGCGCAAGACGAACCGGGATTAGTTTGGAGGTCGAACAGTCACGGTGAAGGCAGTTTGGTGCAGAAATTGATTCGGTGGAGTTCTAAGAGACTCGGGTGAGCTCGCTCCAACCGAACGAAATTGGTATCAAGTTGTAAACGACATTTTTGCCTTTGTTGTATAAATTCTAAGTGTTGGTCGTGGGCTGCCCGGCACATTTGTTGTATCATTGAAAGGAAAAAAGATTCATAATATATTTGGGCGAACTCGTTCGGGAGTTGCCCCTCCCATTATAATTATGTGTCAATGTTATGTGTTCGGTTTACATTGCATTTGATTATATTGGTTATGAATGTTTACGAAGTTTTATGCGCTCTACTTAGTTAAATAAGACAAATTAAGTGTATAAAGGTGTAAGGCATAGTCTACATGTATGAGTATTACGAAAAAGAAAATACATGGTAGTGCCGCACCCCGCCAGATAACGGTTGAAAGATCACCGTAGACTCAGGGGCGTGACAATAACTTACTAATACAACTTGTCTATATGTTACATGTTCATTCAGATGACAATAAGTTTAATTTAATCATCTGTCATTTAAAAAACACCATAACTGCTTTGAAAATAAAATTTAATGTTTAATTTATACATAAATACTACTCACAATATTCCAAAATATTTTATTAAAATAAATAAATATATATATATATAGATATATAATTTATTTATAATTAAATTAAAATATAGGATCCTACTCCAAACTAAGCACGCATTAACAAAAAAATATTCCAATCAAATATCCACACCAAGTTTCAACAAGTATGTAAAGGTGGTGAAAGCACTGCCCTAATTCTCGTCAGAATCTTGGAGGATAAAGGAAAGCTCGTCTCGAGCAGCGCGCTAGATTATCATAAATTAATCTTGTGTGGTGACGTAATTAGATTTATCTGTTACAAGGATCAAGCATGGATTTTGTTTCTAACAAACTTGATAAATATGTTAGGTTAAAGGGAGCAGCGCGCTAGATTATCAAGGATGGATTTTGCTAGTAACACACGTGATGGCCGTTCCGAATTCTGAGCTATGAAGGATTGAAATGGAGAAACAAATCACGTAAGTCTCATAAACAGCTTCACATGGTTCTCCTTCAAACTTTTGTCTGCGTATAAATTCATTGCAACTCAAATGAAATTACAGAAGTGGAATAGAATCATCAAATTTGGGGGGAGGTAGCTGTGTGAAGGATTACATATAAAGAAAATGCCTGCGCTGTGCTTTAGTAATCACCACGGCCGCTGTTCAGCTGTTGTTTGCAGTGTGCATATTCCTAACTTTCCTCTCACATGTTGTGAAGAAAATGGGTGGATTGCCCATTAATGTGAATTACTCAGAGAGCCTGAGAGTCGGTGAAGTGTGTTCGGGCAGAGACATTTCAGTGAGTGAGCGTATGATCTACACAGAGCCAGATGGTATACCTGTATATGCTGTGGAGATTAGAAACACATGCGCCACTGGGTGCGCAATCAGCAATATACACATCAGCTGCGGCTCCTTCGCGTCGACGATAGAGATAGACCCTAAAACATTTAGGAGGATCGCCTATAACGACTGCTTCGTGAAGGACGGCGGGAAATTGGCGGCGGGAGATGGTGTGTCCTTCAACTATGCCAATAATGCCATCTATCCAATGAAAGTCGCTTCCGTCAAATGCGATGCTTAACTAATTATCGCACAGGGTCATGATATTACTGTTTTTCCTTGTGCTTCCGAAAGTCCTGGTCCTGGTTCCGAGAGTTAGATTCTGAGTGTACTCCTGGTACTCGTTCCGAGGGTTAGCTTCTGAATGTATTCCTGGTCCGGGTTCTGTGGGTTAGTTTAGTTGTTAGTAAAATATTGTATTTCTGTGGGTTAGTTTAGTGGTTAGTAAAGCATTGTACCTCTGTTAATGAGAAGTGATAAGATTCAATAATTGAGTAGATAAAAAGTCGTCAGTGATACTATTCAGGAAGTAATCTTTATTATTTTATAAATACAGTGGTCACAATCTCCCTGAATTATATGTTTTATTTGCATATTTTTTTTAGAGTTGTTTAGTTTATTTGGATACCTATTTAATAATGAGTATTCATGTAATGATGCTAATTACAATTATAAATATATATGTTTTTAATTAGAATTATAAATATAAATATAATCTAATGTTTTTAATTAGAATTATAAATATAAATATAATCTAATCATTTGATGATTTTTTTTTACAAATATTAAAAAATAGATATAAATTCAATTAGTATATTTCCGTGATACTATTCAAAATTAATCACTATTATTTTATAAATAAATCATATGTTTTCTAACATACTATGTCAATTACATTTTCTAAATACTATTTATTATTCTAACTATTCCAAATGGGCATACAATTTTGTTATCGGCCTCGCTATGTAAAGTAATAATTAAATGCCCAATTTTACAAAAACCCGAGGGCAAAACATAGTGTGCTATAACAATCCGGCAATGGTTTTTTGAAGGGATATACTTCAAAATAAATTAGTTTTTATATTTCTACTTAATTTTTTTCTATGTTGCAACAAATAAATATTAGCTATAAATTTATGTGTGGAAAAAATTGTATATTTGTTTATGAAATTTTCAACAATTTTATGAATCATTTCAACTTTTTTATAAATCAAGAAGAAGTGAAATAAATTATAACTCCGTAAAAAAATGACGGTTGGAAAATAAATTTTAAAAAATTAAATATAAATTAATTATAAGGAAAATATCATTAATTAATAGCTATAAATTGAATATTAAATTTATAATAAATAAAAATAAGTAAAAAATTACTAAATATTAATTTAATAACCCATGATTTACTATGAGGCATTTAGGATTATGAGAAATTCAAAATAAATTAGTTTTTATATTTCTATTTAATTTTTTTTCTATGTTGTAACAAATAAATATTAGCTATAAATTTATGTGTGGAAAAAATTATATATTTGTTTATGAAATTCTCTACAATTTTATGAATCACTTCAACTTTTTTATAAATCACTTCATTTACCATCTTGCATGGAAAAAGAAGTGAAATAAATTATAACTCCATAAAAAAAATGACAGTTGGAAAATAAATTTTAAAAAACTAAATATAAATTAATTATAAGGAAAATATCATTAATTAATAGTTATAAATTGAATATTAAATTTATAATAAATAAAAGTAAGTAAAAAATTACTAAAGATTAATTTAATAACCCATGATTTACTATGAGGCACTTAGGATTATGAGAAATAGTAAATAAATATATGAAATAAATTAGATCGAATATGAGGGAGATGTAGTAAAGTACTAGATCGATAAGTCCTTACATTTAAAATTAAAAAAAGTAATAATAAATAAAAAACTACAAAACAAGATTGTATCTCATACATTATGGTTTTATTGAAGTATTAAATGATATGTTCTTATCAGGCCCCAAATTAATAATAATGGTAGTAATAAAATAATAATGTCGATTTAATTAAAAAATAATAAAACTAAAATGGTAATAAAAAGAGTAAGAGTAATAGTAACAATAATAATCTTACTCAATTGTAAGCTCAATTGGAAATGGTCCTGGAAATGAAGTCTCACAAAATCGGAAGTTCTTGGGTTCAAATCTTGTGTCAATGAAGTCTCACAAAACCAGAAGTCTTTGGTTCAAATCTTGTGCTATCCCCCCAATCCTAGTGAAAACATTATAAAAATGTAGTCCTACCAAGCTTACAAAAAAATAATAATCCTACTCAATTTAATTTTTTATATTCCATTTTTTAATTAAAAAAAATTATAAATAATTTCTTTAAAAAAAGAGAAATAAAGAAATAATACTATTCATATTACATTATAACAAATTTAAATAAAGATAATTTATATTTAATCACAATATTTGAAGAAATAATTAATCACAAGATAAAAACTTAATAGCTATATTTATATGTATTATGAAGTTTTTAATAAAATTAGAAAAAAGATATAAATAGATCTGTTGTATCATATAAATTAAAATAATTATCATATCTGAAAACTTATAAAACTTAATACTTGTAATAATGATTAAGATTAAGATTAAGAATATGTGTTTTTTAGTAAAAGGTCGCATGTTCGAATTTAGAGGAGGTGGAGTATGCACTCATTTCTATAATTTTGAAATCAAATTGGTTCATCTTAACTCTAATGGATATATGATTTCTATATCCCAATATGATGGAGATGACAAACCAAAATACATTTTAATGTAAACAATGTGGGTCATAAATGAAATATTTTAATAAATATTTCAATATTATGTATATATTATATAAAAAATGAAAACAAAAATATTATGGTTAAAAAATTGTATTGATGTGTTGCTTTAGATGAAAGAGATATGTAAAAAATATTCACCCAAAGAAATTTAAGTATTCTTAGCATTTAGTAGATCTAGAATTAACATGGATCTATATTAATTTTATGAAAATTTTGAATAAAATTAAGTAAATATACATTAATGAAAGTAAACATAAATAAGGGTAAATTAGAAGAATGAGGGGAACTTTACCAAAAAGAAAAAAAATTAAAAGAATAAATAAACTTAAAATAATGATACAAATTATAGGATGATGGGAGGGTGAAATAATTACATTAAAATAAAATGAAAAAATAAGAATTAAAAAGATTTTAAAAAATAAAAATTGTAATACCCTAGTAAAAACTTGTAAATATGTAATTAATGTTGGTAACTTATGATTATAGGATATATATACATATTTATAAGCGTTTGCTAATTTGTTAAATTTAAGTAATATGTGCAACTAAACACAAAAATCTCTTAAGAAGCTATGTTGAGAAACTCACATTTCAATTGTTTGGAGATAATTATGGATGAGGCATTTAGCTACCCAAACTACTCTTGAACTCTCTCAAACGAGGAGCATCCTTTTTCCTTGTGACTTGGTGGTTGAGCAAGCAAGTAAAGAAAAAATAATAGATAAGTATTGTTGGACATATTTTCTTGTAGTGGAATAACATTAGACATTTATTTACAATGGAATGAATGTGTGAGATTATTTGATGTGAAACTATTCATGATTTGAGAAACCTTATTGAAACTAGATGGAAATGGCTAACATGTGTTTGGAAAAGTATTAGTCTGAACATTTGTTGGTTGGTCTTGAAATATTCCACTTAATATATGATTTTATTTATGGAACTACGGTTTGTTCTTGGCCAAGTCATCAAATTGATAGCTCTGGATTAGTCCCAGGTTCCCAAAATGTAACACGGTAAGACTTTTTAAGAAAAGAATAATAGAAAACTATGTATGTAAAGTAGAATAAAAAATATATAATTAACACAACCATTTACCAATGTGGTTGATATATGCGGACATCGATATATGAAGATATATACAACCAGCTCATACGGTGTATCAACAACATTAATTAATTTTATGTGTATTTTTTTAAAAACCAACTATATAAATAATAACAATCAAGTCCTTATATATTTATATATTTATGATTATTATATTAATATTATAATAATAATATTAGTAATATTAATAATATAATTCATAATAATATTATATAACTATTATTTTCATTATTATTATAATGTTCACTCTACAAATATTAATTAGCAATAATAATCTTCATAACAATAATTATTTTAGTAAATGTGGTTGATATACCCATAAGGCTTCGGCAACAGATATTGAATGCTACAGGTTTCATGATTAAAAGAGAGCGAAGGCGAAACATCAGAAAATAGGATTTCAGAGTTGCTGCAGAGGCAGCGATCCATGGAGGGGCGCAGAGGAGGGAGCTCTACTCCCTCCTTCAAGCAAGCCGTGAACAACAGGGGAAAAAAACCCATGGAAAATGATAGAGGACCTCCAACGGGAAGTAATAAGAATAGTGAAGAGGAAAGAAATTGACAGGAATCCAAGGAGAAAAGTATTATTAAAGAGAATGAGGAAGAAGACAAGGAACAAGGAACCAAAAACAAAGCACACATTGGCCCATGTAAGCCCAAAGCTATTGTAACTCCTAGAGTCATGTTAAATGAGCCTGCTCTGTAGGAGCACAGGGAATATATGCAAACCTATGCAATTATTTGCAAATTCATGGGTTTATGGTCCACTGAAAAAGCCTTACAAATGTAGATAAGATACCACTAGAAACCAAAAGGAAGCATTGACCTACACCTAGGTTCAAAGGGTTTCTTTACCTTGGTTTTTGCGAATATCAAAGACAAGGATAGAGTTTTTGAAGGTGGGCCATACTTCTTTACTGCTGCAGGTCTCTATATGTGACCTTGGATCATGAATTTTGTCCCAGAACGTGAGACCTTTACTTTAGTCCCGGTTTGGGTAAGGCTCTATTCTCTTCCGCTTGATTATTGGCAAACAGAATCATTAACAGCCATAGGAAATAAGCTAGGACATTTTGTTAAAGCTTCTGAAGCCACTAGGAGGGGAAAGTATACTGCCTTTACTCAGATTTGTGTGGAGATAAATCTCTTTGGAGCTCTTCCAGATGAGATAATATTTGAAGTTCATGATGAAGAATGGGTCCAAACCATAGACTACGAACATATTCCATTCAGATGCTGCAAATGTCATGAACATGGACACGTGTTCAGGGATTTCCCTCTCACTAAAATAGAGAATAAGAGTAAAGCTAATGCTATGAAAGACTCTGAATGCTTTCACAAAATGGTAAACAAAGGAAAAGGAAACAAGAAGGGAATAAAAGCACAAAAATCTGAAGGACAACAAACCAACCAAAACAGGTTCTGAGTCTTGGAAGTGGAAGAAGAAGATAACATAGTAGCCCAGATGAAAGGGGAAGATGTAAGGGAAGAAAAGAAAGTAGAGGACAAGGAACAAACACAAGATAAGATTATGAAGACAGACATGATGGTGAGCGATGCGGAAACATAAATGGGTTAGGAGATGACCCAAAGTGAGATGGAAACGGAGGACTAAGAACTTCAGGTGATTCTTGATAAAGAGAATCTTGACTTGGAATATTTCTTCATTCAAGGAAGTAAAGAAGGTATAGACTCTTTACCTCCAGAGGAGTTCATTAAAGTCCAGCAACTATATATATGGAAAACCCAAAACAAAGGACTGGAGAGGCAAAGGAGCAAGGAAAAGCAGAGCAATGAGGGGGTAAAAACGGCAAAGCCCATACCTGGATTAGCACCCATAAGCCCATGAAGTAAAAGAGGCAGGAAAAAGCATAATAAGTTATTAATGGAATGTGGAAAGCTAATGATAGACTCAGGTAAGATGAAAGATCTAACCAACTACTCCTTCACCAATCTTTAATAACGAAGTTTACTTCTTGGAATATCAGAGGTCTTGGTAGTAAAAGGAAACATAGACTGATTAGTAACAGAATGAAACAAATAGCTCCAGATGTGATCTTCATCTAGGAAACCAAATGTTCCATTCATAAATTAAAAGAGATTCATAGCAAGTGGCTCAATAGTTATGAGTTTCTGGAAGTCAAAGGGGAGAATACAGCAGGAGGTATTCTCACCCTTTGGAATCCTAAGAAAATAGAAATTTTAGATGCTAAAGCATCTCGAGATTATCTTTCTGTGATCATCCAGCCTATCAGAGACAAGGAAACCTACTTAATCACCAATGTGTATGGACCTGAAAGATTGGAAGGAAAACTAAAATTTCTTAATTCTCTGGAGGAACTAAGGGATAGACATGCAAGTATGCCATGGATACTGGGACATGATTTTAACATGATTAAATCGGTTTTAGAGAAAAGAGGTGGAACTAGAATTAAAAGTCAAGACTCTCTGAAGTTTTAGTCTTTCACAGACATTATGAAGTTAGTGGACATTACAACCAGCAATGGAATTTTTACTTGGAACAACAAAAGAGGACGAGAGTCTTAGGTGGCTTCAAAACAGGACAAATTCATGATATCTAAGGATCTTATGCTTAATAATAAGGAAATTTCAGCAAGAATCCTACCCTTTGGAGGATCTGTCCATGCCCGATTCATCTGGAGGTGCAGAGTATTGGTACTCCAAGAAATAGACCTTTTCTCTTTGAAAACATCTAGCTTTCTCATCCAAATCTCAATAGTAATATTTCCAAATGGTGGGCAGAAGATTTTAATATCCAAGGCACCAATATGTTCCTTCTTCAAAAAAGACTAAAACATATTACGCTTAAGCTCAAGGAATGGAACAAGAATGAACATGGCAACTTTGTTATAGCCAAAAAAGCAGTAGAAGGAAAAATGCATGAACTCAACCAAGCCCTTATCACAGATGGCTTTGATGAAATCATGAATGATCAGGTCACCAAATACCATCAAGAATGGGAGGAATTTTGCAAACAAGAGGAAATATTTTGGAAGCAGAAATCGAGGGTTCAATGGCTCAAAGAGGGAGAAAGAAATACTAGCTTCTTCCATAAATCCACAATGGCGAACAGAGTTCATAAAAGAATTTCAGTGAGCAAGGATGGGAGCAGAACTCTTCACAACTCTCATGTTGAAATAGAAAAAGCTCTAATCAAGCACTTTCAAGGCATTGCCAAAGAAACTTGTCATAACAGAGAGAATTCCATCATAAACTTCACAAGAAACATTCCTAGGCTAGTGTCCAGTGAGGACAATTTCAAACTCTACAAGCCAGTAACCGAGGAAGAAGTCAGCGAGGTGCTCAAAGCAATGCAAAATGGTAAAGCACCGGGCCCAGACGGTTTCAATGTTGATTTCTTCAAAGCCTGCTGGAGCATTGTTAAAAAGGATACTTTAAATGTGGTAGAAGATTCCAGGATGAATAAAACTATTCTGAAATCTATGAACACTTCTTTCATTGCTCTTATCCCCAAGCAGGAGGCTGCTTAGACTCCAAACAAGTTTAGACCAATAGCTTTATGTAATGTCGTCTACAAGATAATATCAAAAGTCATGGCCAATAGACTCAAACCTCTCCTTCCATCCCTAGTTTCTGTGGAACAAGCTTGATATGTGGAAGGAAGGAAAATCCTCAACAATATCATTCAAGCTCATGAGGTGGTTCACTCCTTGAATCTCAACTAAAAGGCCGGTATGATCATGCAATTGGACATTGCTAAAGCCTATGATAAACTAAGTTGGAACTATATCAGGAAAATATTTATTTCCTTTGGGTTTGATCACAACTGGGTAAGATGGATCTTGGCCCTGGTTACTTCCTCAAGTTTCTCTATTTTGGTCAATGGCTCTCCCTATGAAACATTTCTTCCCTCTAGAGGCCTCAGATAGGGGGACCCACTCTCTCCCTTTCTCTTCATCGTTATGATGGAAGGACTGGGTTGATCTATCAATCATGCCAAATAAGTTGGTAAGATCAGAGGTCTCCAACTCTCTGATAGGGGTCAGGCTTGGACGCATCAACAGTTTGTGGATGACACCATGCTGCAAGGAATACCTACAGTGAGAGAAGCTCATGCATTCAAAAAAATTCTCAATGAATTTGCCAAGGCTTTAGGTATGGAAGTTAATCTCACCAAATTCAAGATCTTTTTCTTCAATACTAATATTTCCATTCAAAAGAACATTGCTAGAATTATGGGCTTTCAAAGAGATTCTCTTCCCTCAAAATATTTTGGGATACCTCTAACTACTAAGCCACCACAAAAAAACATCTTGGAGCTGATTATCAACAAACTGCAAGAAAAAATGAGAAAATGGATGGTTAGATCCTTAAACATGGCTGGCAGACTAGTGCTCACAAAGGTTGTTCTACAATCAATCCCTGTTTTTATGCTTTCTGCTCTCTTAGCTCCTAAAGGAGTTTTTCAGCTTATCAGAAACATTCAAAGAAAATTTCTCTGGGCCTTGGTAGCCTGGGAAAAATCTGCAAACCCAGAAATTATCGACGACTAGGATTGGATGATCATGAAATTTTAAGCAAAGCTCTAGGGGCTAAATTATGGTGGTGTTGGCTAAAAGAACCAAAGGCTCAGTGGGCTATAATTTCGAAAGAAAAATATGTCAGTTCATGGCCTAGTGAGGATCATATAAGAACGGATGGTAATATCAAGGGATCACACTTATGGAACAAGGCCTGGGACAATAGAAGTCTATTTCAAGAGAATGGCTTCTAGGAAATTAGAGAGGGGAACTTAGCTCTGTTTTGGGAGGACAGATGGCAACAGGAACCCATTCTTTTGAAAGAAGAACTGAAGGAAGTGAAGGCAGAGACAGATGCTAAAGGATTAATCAAAGTTAAGGATTTTTTGGATCGGACCAACAATGTAAGAAAGTGAGGACAATGGAGGAAATTTGATCTTAGAAATGACAACCCTTTAATAGAAAAAGCTGATGTAATAATGCAAGAGTTAGATAGAAGGAAAATTCTTGTTTCAGAAGGGAATGACCAGCTAAGATGGGGCAACAACAATGAGGGCACCTTTAATCTTAAGGATGCAAAAAAAATTCTCCTTGGTTTGGCTTTCGAAGCTCCAAATAAAACATGGCAAAGACTTTGGAGACAACAAGGTTGGATGAAAATTAAACTCTTCACATGGCTGGTGCAACACAAGAAGATTTTGACTTGGGACAATATTAGGAAAAGAGGTGTTCTGGGGCCCTCCAAGTGCCAGCTCTGTGAAATGCAAGAGGAAACAATGGAGCATATTCTCAACAACTGCTCCTTTTCCTCCAAGCTGTGGGATTCTTTTGCCTCCATATTCCAGCAGTCGGACAGAGACCTTGGAAGCATCATCAACACCCTAAGTAAATGGAGAAGCAATTTCATGAATAATGAAGTTCTTAGCATTTCCTGGGCTCTAACACCAAGCTTTATCATTTGGAACACATGGAAAGAAAGGAATAACATGATATTTAAGGAAAAAAAATCACCCCTATATATTCATGATCAAATCCTAAAGCAACTACAAGAGACTGTGAGCTCCATTGTCTAAAATCTTCCTATGAATCCTCCCTCATCTTCTGAGTCTTGGACTCTCTACCATCTTGGATTACAAAGTTTGACTCCTCAAAGCCTGGGAGGGAAGAATCTCTATAAAGACTCAGAGCTTGATTTCTCGCAACCTCCCCCCAAGGGATTTTTTAAGTTTAACATTGACGGAGCCTCGAAGGGAAACTTGGGTACAACAGGTAATGGCAAAGTTTTAAGGGATGAAAAAGGGAATATCTTGTTTATTTTCCATGGCCATCTTGAAAAAGCCACCAACAATATGGCATAAATTCTATCTATGGAACATTGTTTAGAATTCTTGCTTCTAGATAATCGACACAATGTGATTGTTGAAGCAGATTCTGAGTTAATCATTAACTTAGTCAAGAAGATCAGCTAGGGTACTGCACCGGAAAAGGTGTCAAAGAACTGGAGGCTCAATCAAATCTTTCAAGGGATCCACAACCATATTCTAGGCCTCCATACCATAACTTTTAAACATGTTCGAAGGACGGCCAACAAGCTCGCAGACCTACTGGCCAATCAAGGAGTGAATTGGGTAGAGAAAAGTTTGCAACAAAATGGCAAGAGCTAACTCAACCGATTCTTAAGGAAAAATGCCATGATCAAGCTGAAGGAGATTGGTTGATGTTCACAAGCAGGACCATGGAAGGTAACACTGACAATCGAGAAGCAGTATGAGTAGAGGAGTGGACTCTTTTAGTTTTACAGTCTATAGAAAGCTTTGGCGGTTTATTGGTCAAAGAAGCAAGCTCATTCAAAGCCTTTGTGGCTGCAAAGCGGGTGGCTTTCCTCTAAGGGTTTTAGACAGGCAAGTAAAGGCCTATTCTCACATTATCTCTCCCAAACAAGTTTGTCATGTGGATGGGAGCAGGGCTCTCTTTACGCCCTAGTCTTACGTTTTCTTTCGCCTCCAAAAGGTTTTCAGTTTCCCGAGAGGTTTTCACAAGCCCCATGAGTGGGAAGCGGTTTCAACTTTTTCGCAGCGATCACATTCAATGATTGACACGTGGCAGAGGGACCGTTTGAAAAACCGCCATGATCGCACGTTAAATGGTGGCATATAGGGTTCAACGATATTCTTTTCTATCGTTGGATCTATTGAATGAGATCTACGGTTGATTTTTAACGGGCTTGTTTGTGGGGCCAGGGTGTTTAGGTCGGACCGTCGGTTTAAATTATAGTTTAGTTTTATAGAGTTCTGTTACGAACAACTGTTCGGTTAGCTTTTAATTGCGCATTTTGGGTTGCTCTTTTTCCGAGAATGTAGTCCTTTGGTATTGGATGTTTTTTCTGCACCATTGGTTGGCATCACCATGGTTTGGTTCCCACTCCGTTCGTGGGTGTGTGTAACATATGTAAATTAGTTTTGAATTAATACCATTGAAGGATCATCTCTTGCACCAACGAAAAAAGAAAAAAACAAAAAAAAAGATATACCCATAAGGCTTCATTTCTATCTATGACACAAACCATTGATAAATATATAATAATAATAATAATAATAATAATAATAATAATAATAATAATAATAATTTATTACTCATTTTTATCAAAAAAAATTATATTGCTTTTAGAAAAATATAATTTTTTTTATTTTATATATTTTAATTTTATAGGTTATAATAAAAATAATAACAATAATAATATTAATAAGAAAAGTTTACTAGTAAAAATTAATGAATAATAGTTAAATAGTTAATTACTGTTAAACAATAATAATATTTTTTTAATTAAATATTATTAAATAATAATAATATGAATATTAATTAATTAAATAAAAATATAATAATTAATTCATCTTTAGATAATAATAATTAATTCTTTGTCACAATGTGACAATGGACCATGGTTGACCGTGGGTGGCCATGGTTGATTCTCATATTGAGACAACCTTTGTCACAAAGCGACATTTGAGCATGGTTGACTATGATTCACTAATAATTATATATATTATTATTATAATAATATTAACTCCTAATAATATTAATAATATTAATTAATAATAATATTATATTATCATTATATTACTATTATAATAATAATAATAACTCATATTAAAAACAATGGTCCAATAATAATTAGAATTGTAATAAGTGAATAATAAACCCAAGGGATTAATAATAAAGCCCTAAGGGATTATGAACAAAGAATATTAAACCCATGTGAGTAATATTATAAACCAATGTATATAAACCCTAATATAAATATTATAAAAACTAAAATAAACATGATTCACCATAATTGATTTTCACATTGAGACAAACCTTATCACAATTTGATGTTGGACCATGGTTGACCCAGGAATAATAAACCCAAGCGATTGATATGATAAACCCAAAGGAACAATAAATCCAAGGGATTAATACTAAAACCCGAAAGGGATTATGAACCTTAGGGAATAATATTAAACCCGAGGGACTAATATTATAAATCCAAGGGATTAATACTAAAACCCGAAAGGGATTATGAACCTAAGGGAATAATATTAAACCCAAGGGACTAATATTATAAATCCAAGGTATATAAACCCTATGTGGAGACAATTTTTGTCATAATGCGAGATTAGACCATGATTGACCACAGTTGACCATGGTTGGTTATAGTTGACTATGGTTGACCATGATTGATATTATAAACTGAAGTTAATAATAAAACCAAGGGAAACATAAACCTAAGGGATTAATACTAAAACCCTAAGGGATTATTAATGCAAGGGAATAATATTAAACCCAAGGCATTAATATTATAAACCCAACATTGGTAAACCCTAATATAAATATTACAAACATTAAAATAAACATGGTTTATTTTCATGGTCAGACAATCCTTGTCACAACGCGACATCATAATAAACCATGGATGACCATGGTTCACATCATAATAAACCATGGCTGAATGGGGAATAATAAACCCAAGCGATTGATACTATAAAACTAAAGGAACAATAAACCAAAGGGATTAATACTAAAATTCCAAGGGATTATGAACCTAAGGGAATAAAATTAAACCCAAGGGACTAATATTATAAACCCAGGGTATAAAAACCTTAAGATAAATATTAAAAATACTAAAATAAAGATGGTTGAATTAATAAATCCTAAGAATTAATATTTTAAACTCAAGGGATTATTAATAGTATAAACCCAAGGAACTAATAAACCCAATCGTTTAATATTATAAACCCAAGGAATTAGTTAACCCAAGGGATAAATATTAAAAACCTAAGGGGTCAAGAAGCGCAAAGGATCAATATTACAAACATAAGAGATTAATAAAGCTGACCATGATTGCTTTTATAAACCCAAGTTAATAATAAACCCAAGGGATTAATACTAAAACCACAAGGGATTATGAACCCAAGACAATAATATTAAACCCAAGACACTAATATTATAAACACAACACTGGTAAACCCTAATATAAATACTACAAACACTTAAATAAACATATTTTATTTTCATAGTGAGACAACCTTTATCACAATGTGACATTCAACCATGGCTGACCATGGTTGGTTATAATTGACAATGGTTTATCATGATTGATATTATAAACCTAAGGGAATAATAAACCCAAGAGATTGATATTATAAACCCAAAGGAATAATAAAACCAAGGGATTAATACTAAAACCCCAAGGGATTATGAACCCAAGGGAATAATATTGAATCCAGGGGACTAATATTATAAATGCAACATATATAAACCCTAACATAAATATTATAAACAGTAAAATAAACATGATTGACAATCGTTGATTTTCATATTGAGACAATCCTTATCACAATCCCATGTTGGACCATGTTTGACCATGGTTGACTTCGTAACAAACCATGGATGGTTGGGGAATAATAAACCCAAGCAATTGATATTATAAACCCAAAGGAACAGTAAAACCAAGGGATTTATACTAAAACCCCAAGATTAATATTAAACCTAATAATAAAAACCCGAATATTATAATCACAATATTAAACTCTAAAATAATAAATCTAATATAAAACACAATATTAGAAACCTAATGTCTAAAACCCTAATATTAAACCCCAATTTTCTAATGTCACATTACAACATTGGATAAATTTCAATGAAATATAACATTGGTTGACCATTATTAGATTCATTATCGTATTGAGACAATGTTTGTGACAATGCAAGGCTTGTCAAATTTTCACACAAATGTGACATTCGACCATTCTTGACCATGATTGACTATGGTTGACGATGAGTAAGAATGGTTTGCCATTGTTTACAATAGTCGACCATGGTTCATTTTCATATTAAGACAATATTTGTCTAAGAATATAAGCCCTTAAATTAATAAACCCAAGGGATTGCACTACTACACGAACGTTACTTTTAAGACATTTTTTTAAGACAAAAGAAATCTTTTGTCTTAAAAAGTTAGTTTTTATTTTAGTTAATTTACATTAAAATTTAATATCAATTGAATTGTCTTAATTAAGACAAAAACAATTTGAGACAAAAAAATTTAAGACAACTTTATATTTGAGACAAAAATAGTTTGAGATAAAATTATTTGAAGCCAAAATTTTATATCTAATACAAAAATAGTTTAAGAGAAAAATATTTGAAGACAAAACTTTATATTTAAGAAAAAAATAGTTTGAGACCAAAATATTTTAAGAGAAAAATTTATATTTAAGACAAAAGCAGTTTAAAACAAAAATACTTTAAGACAAAAATAATTTGAGACAAAAATATTTTAAGACAAAACTTTATATTTAAGACAATGGCCACTTAAGACAATGACAATTATGATGAAAGTCATTTAAGACAATTAACAATTAAGACAAAACCATATCAATTTAAGACAATATTATCTAACACCTGCAAAATTGACCCTGATAGTGCTCCCTAAATCCACCAACTTGGAGGGTACTACTCTGTCGCACCTATACCGAGGCTGTTATTTTACTTACCATTCACATTATCTTATATAAAGAGAATTTTTTGTTGGGCTCTTCATTTTGGAGGGGTAAACGACTCTGAAGAATGTGACAGCCTTTCCTGGCAAGATTTTCTTGACATCAATTCTTATTTTTTCCCTTTGATCTCTGTTGATACAATTATAGTCAACTTACATGTCGTTGCATTCGACACTGCTACATGGAGGGGGATTTTAAGACAAAATAATTATTTTGTCTTAAAATTTAATTTTGTCAAATTTTTTGATACGAGGCACTAGTAAAAAAGTTAAAGGTAGGGTTCTTCTTTATGTTGTTGATGGGTTCTTTGGGAAGCAGAATGATGAAGGCTAACAAAAACTAATGGGATTTAGGGTGATGAAGGGTGACAACAGAGGTTTTTGGTGAGAGGAGTGATGGAGGCACTTTCGCTGAACATGGATAGGAAGTAACATAGTTGGAGTACTTTTCAGTGTCTCCATTGATTGTGTTTAATGTGTAGTTTTTTACTGTTTCAATTATTTTGAGTGCTAATTCTATTCGTTGATTGTTGTTATCAACAATTTTTTATGTTGGAACTCCTGACTATCATTGACAACATGTATTAGATTCACCTGAAGGATGGTGGAGGAAAATTACATAATATTCATTGGCAGACAATATTCCTACTTCAAAATCTCTATGAAAACTTTTGCGAGAAGCAGACACTTAGAATAAAAGATTGGATTGTGGAACCATTAATCAAGAAATTCACAAGGGAAATAGTTTTGGTTGCAAGTGTGGAGGTAGATGGATTAAATGTAGCCTTCGTTGGTGCAATTATTGGTGCAATTGTTGGTGATGTTGGGTGAAATATGTCTAAGCATAATTATCTGAGCTAGGCTCAGTTTGTATCCTGATTCTAGATGATATCAGGGATCTCTACTGTTTTTTTTGTTTCATGGTACACTAATAAGAACTTATTTTCCAATCTAGTTGTTGTTCTACTCCATTGTCGGTTTGAGATCCACTAGTTGGTTGTTTACGTGGTCTTTCTTCTAAACCTTTTCTCCTATGGATCTTCCCTCTCCTTCTCTTGTTTCGGATTGTTCAATTAGTGAATTTCTGAGGATGTCAGCTGCTACTTGTTGGTCTTGTTTGTGGTCTATCTAAGACACACAGACTAGTTGTTTTATGTGATCTTTCTTTTGAACCTTTTTTCATTTGGATCTTCTTGCTCCTCTCTCGTTTCAGATTAGTTGATAGGGGTCTTCCTAAGGATCTTTACTTCTAGGTAAGTGCATTCATTTTGGTTGGTGGAGTTGGTAACATATTTGAATTTTGAATTCAACCACGAAGGAGTCTCTTGGGGTCATTAATTGGTATGGGGGGGTATTTATTTTCCAAGTTTTCCATTGAGACTAATTTCTCCTCCACTAACTTTAACACCCTTTCGGTGGGGTTACTTCTATGGTGCAACTAAGGATCGGGTTAGTGGCTGTGAAGCCTACATCATCATTATGTTGGGCATTATGTACCATATATGTTGGAATAGGGGTAGTGGCACAAATACACGAGATAAATTTATGGCACTTTGGGGCCCTATTTTCTGTGGATGCAGGTTTGAGTTGGTAGAGCTGGAAGTCTTTGCAGATTCACAAGCGGTTGTTGAGTGGGTTTCTAATAGATCTTCTTTCTACCTGCCACTCCTTTTCAACTAGTTTGGTAGAATTTGAAAATCATGGAACACTTCATTGATCTGACAATTACACATACACACATGGAATTCAATTCGTTTTCCAAAATGTTATCCAAGGATGGTATTTTGTTTCCTTTTGGTATGTTACAATACAAATTCTATGTAAAATCCATCTATGAGCATAGTGGACATTTTTCCATTCACTGAGAATTGTTTCAAGTTTCTGCAACTCATGGACTATTGGGTTACAATATGTTTTTTGGTAAGAGGAATATGTGGAACACTGATGATAACTACCTTTTCTATTTTGGGTTTGTTTTTAGTTATTTAAGTATTGGGATACTTTCTTAAACTATGGAGGTATTTTGATGTAAAAAATAAATTGCAATGTGGATGGACATGTGACTTATGATATATGTAAAAAGTTTGTTATATCTGATATCACATTGTTGTTTTTTTCTGGTGAAAAAGAAAGGTAAAAGATTTATTTTAAGAATAAAAATTCAAGACAATTTCGTCTTAAATTATTACAACACAGATACAAGGCACTAGTTAAAAAAGGGTAAAGGGTTTATTTTAATGAAGCGAGTTATGTACTTGCAAAATAGGGTTATTACCTCCAGAGGCACTCACTACGACAACCCCCAACACTTAGTTCTTTTGATTCATAAAATGTGGTAAATCTTTTTGGGATCGACCAAAAACACCTCAAAAAATAGCATATTCATCAAATGGGATTCAATTTCTTCAACCTGGAATCCTCAGTTTCTTATGTGACCAGACCTTGCCCTTAAGAACATCAATCACAATGGAAATATGTCACTCAATAATGTCATTGAGATCGCTAGGGTTATGAGGCCGAGTTCCATGACGAAGGAATTATCTAGGACGACGAAGGAGATTATGGGCACATGTTTTTTCATTGACTGCACGATGGATGGAAAGGATCCTTAGGATGTCCAGGCTAAGATCGACAAAGGAAAGTTTGAGATACCTGAATAATTCACATTTGGTAATTTAAATGAAAACCTTTCCTTATTGTATTATGTCTTTGATTTAGCTAAGTTCACTTAATTGTTAGGTGGATGGCACGTAGTTCAATATTTGACAGCATGAGATTTTGAGATTCAAAAGGACATCGTTGAGTTTATTTTGCAAATTTTTTCTTAGTGTGACAATTAACCTATCTTTCTATTTTTCTATTTCAGCCTATAATTTCTTCCAAGTTTTTCCACTGAATATAATGTCTTACAAGTTACAAGCTATGCTTTTTTCTTAATTTCAATCCCACATTTTTATCTTGTTTTTATTTCATGGCTACATAGTGGTATGAAGAATTAGAATTCTACCCATGCACATATTTCCCCTGCCTTTCTTGCCATTTGTTTTCCCCATAGTGCTATGAATAGATCTTGCATCCCCTCTCCTTGAGTTCTTATGTGTTTCTGTGACAAAGTTGTAGCTTGTCATCCTCATACCTCAGAGACCCTTGATGCTCATGACCATGTGACTCCATGACCCAACATCCAATGACCCAATGGGAAACCTCTTTCATCTTTAGCCCAACCCTCACTCACTTCTATCCCCTCCACTCCAATGCTCTCCACTTCCACATAACCTCCCCACCTACGTTTTCCTAGACATTTAATGGAACCTTTCTCATCTACTCACCCTCCTATTTGTAACTCCTTATCTTTCTCTCTATCCAATTCCCCCTTATTTACATTCCTTCCCCTCCTATTTCTATTTACATTCCTTGTTGGCCATTGAGGGTCTACTTTCATATATTTACTAGCTCGTGGTATCCCATATTCCTTTAGTGGACAAAACCCTTCTCTTGTTTTTTCACTATGCAAATTTACTTTCCATCCCATATTCTTTCATGAGCCCCATTTAAACCACCATTTCATTCAAGGATGGGGATTTTTATGTTTTCTCTAACCATATTTTTTAGATACTTTCCCCCTTTTCTTGCTTCTAGTCTCTTGAGTTTACCTCCTCTGAATATGCCCTACTCTCCTTAAATTATTTGGAAGGCATCCTTTATTTTCTAACCCCATTTTACTGGGATCCTTGACATGTCCCTTGAAATTTTGATCAGCCCCATGATCTAATTTTATGCCAGTGAGTGGAAAGTTTTAGATTTATTTGCCACATCTTCCTTCATGACCAAACATTGTACCACTAGTTCTAAGAATCTTGTGGTTACTATCACCACAAGAAATGTATATTGTATTTTAGAGGAGAGAAGAATTGTATATTTCCCTTTGGGACACTCCAAAAATATTTTGACGCACCCTATTTCTATGAAGCTCTAGTCTACCTTATGACTTTAATTCCCATTCCATGTTCATCCATGAGGACACCCTTTGTGATGTTCTAGGACAACCTAATGTCCTTGTAAACTCCATCTCATCTTCCTTGTCATGTTTTCTATTATTTGTGTATCCAACAATAAATTTGGGAGATGAAAGCCAACAAGGTAGAAAATCAAGGGGTTTTCAAGTCATTTATTCAGGGTTCCCACTAGCATAGTCCCACCATATGATCCACCCAATCCCTAAATTGGGGTCAAGTACTATTTCAATTAATTATTAGATGATCATTGTGGTTCATACTTTCTAAGATAAATAGTATGACTCTTCAAATGATATTATTAGAGATACTTGAGGAGAGACCTCTTTGGATCAAGGGTTAAGGAAGGATTTTGGCTTTAATATCCAACCATCAACCATATACTCAACCTTCATGCCATCATGGAGGAGTGGAGACATTTCTGCTCAAAAGTATTCTTCTACTTTGTAGGTTTTTCAAAGTTGTTTGATGTTATCTTGAGGGACGCATTGTTCCATGGATGACATTGACATTTGACATTTCAAATATTTCGTTTAATGCTATTATATGTCTATTGGTTTGTTCTGGTTGCCTCCAAATAATGAATGGATTGTCTAGTTTTATGAAGAAAACCATTGGTTGAATCAAGGGAATCCTGTGTCTCAAACTCCACTCCAAATTTGAAGTAGAAATTTATCTGTAGACCTCAAGTCCCCCTTCCCTCCTTATACTAGCATACTTGATTTCATTAGAGAGGTCTTCCATAGTTTTTATTGAGGCCCTTAGGCCAATATTATCACTCTCTAGGCCTTGATCATTAGATATAGCCACTATGTCGAGTGACCTCCTTTTGCTCAAATGAAAAGATACATAAACCTCTCTTGCCCAGTAGGAAATATATATTGTAATGTCGTGCCCTTTTATGTTATTTAAACATTTTTATCATGTCAAATTACATAAAGATAAAAATAAAACAAATAAAATTAATATTTATAATTATAATTAATACTTACACCAATCAAGCTTCATCTTAACTCCAAATTTATCAAGATCCTAGAGGGATCAAATATTTTGAGGTGCAAACTTTTTTAGAGTGAAAAGAGATTTGATCGATCTGAACACTTGATAAATCTATAGTTAAAATAGATCTAAGCTGATTAATTAATAATAATACTTTTATTATCTCTGCCACGAGAAGTAGATATTGCATTAGGTTTTTGGTCAAACTCATATTAGATTGGGTTTGACTAAAAAAAATTACAAAAATTCTATAGTTTAACATTACAACTTGAATTTTTTCTCTTTTTAAATAATTAAACTTTTATTTTATTTTATTGCCTATGAAGTTAATCTGACATATTGTATATTATATATCTGACCTGTTATGGATTGTTTTCTGGCCTTCCCAGTATTATTCAAAGATGCCAGAGGAGGATGGTCCTTAGAGAGCAGGAGTAAAATCCTTATAGAGATGGCCAAATTTGTGGCAGCACCTGCATCAGAATGGTACCCCTTCATAATCCATTATTTGCAATCTGCAGGTGTTCCTCCACTGGATCTTCAAGTTTTCCTCCAGTCCTTCACAAGTGTCCAGGTGTACCAAGATACGAGTGAATGCCATCTTCCCTATCTCAATGAAGGATTTGTTGTGGTTTGGGTATGTCCCCAGGACATTTCTGATGCACTTGAATATGTCCTTCGACCATAGATCTAGTGGCATGCCTAGAAGCCTGACCCAAATGTGACCTGCACCTAGTTGTTCTTGTTCAGGATAAAATAGTGGACTCCACCTTTTAAGTAACATAGGTACCAATTCAATATGCAAAAATTTAGAGAGGACCCAATCGACATGTTCTGGTATGTGGAATTATAGAGTGAAACAACCCTTCGACATCGTAACAACTAATGGTAATACCTCCAATATCTGGCCCCAAATCTCTGAGATCCATTTCCGCAAATGGGGGGGAAATAATTCCTACCACGAGCCTGACCAACCAGTACTATGTTTCCAGTGTTGATGACTTTGGCCATTGGAATCTCCTTTCCTAGAATTAGATGACTCCCCTTATTGTTGACCTTGATACACTTGGATTTTTTCACAAAACACTTGCAGGTTCTAGGTTCTGGGTTAACAGTCTCAGTGGATGGGGCATATGAGGATATACTAACCATGCAAGCATCAATAGTGATATCAGGCTAAGGTATAGGGCCACCTTCGGAGTAGCCTAAGGAGGGAGGTACATATATGACTACGGGATGGGGAGGGAAAATGAGTGGCGAGGAATGTCCAAATGGCACTAAGGAGAAAACCCTAGAGAGCCCAAGATCAACAACGGATACCATAGGAGGTGGTGGGTCAAGACAGGATTTTAGAAAATGGATCGAGGAAGGGGATGGAGTAGTGTAATCTGATAGTGAAAGGAGGAAGGAATCTTCAGGATAATAATGGAACGGGGTACCCATAGACACATGACCCTCAGAATCTATCATAATGCCAACAATCTCCCCCTTTGGACTTGATGGAAACCACAACACCAAGATACTCTTCCCATTTAACATCAGGGCAAAAGGGTGGACCAATATATTCTTCCTCTTTGATATTCATTATGATGTCCATGCTCCCCGTGAGTACATGCAGAGTCTGCAAAGATATTTTTCAAAAGAATAACATGTCTCTATAACACAACTAAGTATGTATGAAATCCCTAATACCAATGACTCATACATACTTCAAACACCCAAACAAGTGGGGATACACCAAATTTGACTCATCCACCCAACCAAGTGGAGATATGTTGGGTCCCTATAATACTAGTGATTACCCCATTACTATTGTAGTTGTACCCCTTACTAATATTGTTGTGCCCCTATTGTCCCAATATTGTTATTATTGTGCCCCATAGAATTCCTCTATTGTATTTTTGTGGCTTTATATTATTATTGTTAGGTCGGCTGGGTTATATTGTGACTCCTTAGACTCCTATATATAGAAATTAGGTTTTGTCATTTGAATCATCCAAGAATTGCTCATTTATGTAATGTAAAGGAGGTTTCCCCCTTGAAGAGGCTGAATTCTAAGGTGTTAATCTATCATTTCTATCTTTTTCTTGAGCTAGTTTCATAACATTTGGTATCAAAGCTTTGGATTCCAGGGTTTCGTTTCTCCAAAGAGGTCATCATGGAATTTTCACTATAACGTTTTGCTGCGATGTTTGAGAAGCTAAAAAAAAACCCATTTGACAAGACATCGGGCTGAAGCTCGGGTCCGAACATCAGAGTTTTTCACACTATATTTGCGGAGATATTATCTGAGGAAGTTGGTCTTTTTGCAGAATTCTGAATTACATTCCAAATAGGTGACCTGGGGAAAATCATCATAACTTTCTCTCTGAGCATCAAATTGAAATTTTGTAAGAAGGTAAAGAAAGAGGACACACTGTAGTTTATTGTATATATTTTTTAGAGCCAGAGGTAAAAACAGAGACATGTGGCACGTCATACAAGTTCGCTCTACTCAATTAGTCTATAATCAGGTCACTGTGGGAGATTTGGCATAACTCTTCATTGGAGAATCCAATTGGGGTCAGACTGGTGGCATTGGAAAGAGGACACAGAGGGCTACCATAGGTCACAATTTTAAAATTGAATGATCCGAAATTACAGAGATACATCAGAGGCAATATCGAGCTCCTACAAAGTGAAAAATGGTGTGTAGACTTTTTAAATTTTTGCTTAAGCTTGGTTTGAAAAGTTATTTTGAAGGAATTCAAAGGGCATAGTAAAGCATTAGTATCGGTAACTGATGCCCCGAGGAAAGAAAATGCAAACACCTGGTAAGCAATCTGAAAGCTCTAGCATGACTCATGAAGAAGAGGAAGAAATGCTACATGATATATCAAAATTACAAGACCAAGTGCAACAAATTTCACTCTCACAAAAGCTAATAGAAGCTAAGATAAATGGAGTGGTATCTGAGATAAGGGGTGTGGAAGCCAAGATTGACGATTTGAAGATAGATTTTAAGGCAGATTTGACAAATTTTCTACAAAAAATACTTACTAATGGTGAAAGGGGAGGAAAGGAAACTCATGATGCAAACAAAGGAAATGTTAATCATGATTTCATAGACTCTAATGTTGGATCGAAGACACACCATATTCCAAAAATCGATATGATGAAGTTTGATGACAAGGATCCCGCAACTTGTATATTACAGATGGAGCAATTTTTCGATCTCAATAGTGTGCAAAACACACAAAAGGTACATATTGCAACTTTATATTTGGAACCAAATAAGCTTGTATGGTATCAATGGCTTTGCTCTCATAAACAATTTATCACTTGGGAAATTTTTATAGAAGAATTGATAGCACATTATGAGGATACAAAAAGCAAAAAAAAAATTAGTCAATTGATAAGTCTCAAACAAAAGGGTTCAATAATGGAGCACATTGAGGAGTTCCAAAAATTGAACATAAGGGTAAAAAATATTCGAGAGGAGCATAGGATTGATGTGTTCATAGGGTCTTTAAAGGATAATATCCAACATGATGTTTACCTTTTGGAGCCTGATTCATTAGAGAAGGCATTCAGGTTAGAAAGAAAAATGGAAAGCAAAATTATGGCAACCAGGAAGCATACCACTCACAACTATAAAGATGGAAGTGTTGTTGCCACTCGTCTTCCACAACCTATAAGGTTGACACCATAACAATTGGAAGAAAAAAGAGCAAAAGGGCTTTGTTACAGTTGTAATAGCAAATACACTAAAGGTCCTAAGTATGCTGAGAAGAAATTATTCTACATATATTGTGAAGAGGAAGAAGAAAAGGAGCAAGAAAGGTAAAAAGAAGAGGATATACTCCAGGAACAAAGAATAGATGAAGAACAAATGAATCCAACCATATCTTGTAATGCATTGGCGGGAATTACCACTCCTTAAACCATCAATATAGAAGGAAAAATCAAGAAGAAAAAGGTAATAGTGTTGATTGATTCAGGAAGTACCCACAATTTTATTCATTGTAAGGTAGCAAAAGAATTGAATTGCTTCTTATATCCAGCACCAGAGTGTCAAGTGATGGTTGCAAATGGAGGAATAATAAATTTCTCTCGAAAGTGCCATAATATCAAGCTATCCATGGGAGAATACGTATTGACTAGCCCAATGCTTTTCATTCCAATGGAAGGTGCTGATGTTGTATTAGGAGTCTAATGGCTACAATCCTTGGGTATAATAGCTTTTAATTTTTAAGGGCTTTTCATGAAATTTTCTATTGAAGGAAAGGAAGTTGAATTAAGGGGTATTGCAGGGAAACTGGGAAGGATAATCAGCTCTAACAGTATGACAAAGCTTCTAGAAAAGGAATGAAAAGGTGTAATTGCACAATTATGTTCGCTAGATGTTTCCACATCGGAATCATCTATTTCTCCAGATCTCCAAAAAGTCTTGGACAATCATTCCAATATATTTGAGACTCCCAAAGGTCTCCCACCTATTCGTGATCATGATCATGCTATTCATCTGATTCCAGGAAGTGTTCCTCCAAACATCAGGCCGTACAGATATCCCTATGCCCAAACGAGTGAAATTGAACGTATGGTTGCAGAAATGCTAGAGGCTGGTATAATTCAACTGAGTCAAAGTTCTTTCTCTGCTCCAGTAGTGTTGGTGCACAAGAAGGATGGATCATGGCGCATGTGTCTGGATTATAGGGAGCTCAACAAGCTCACTATTAAAGATAAGTTTCCCATTCCTGTCATTGATGAATTACTGGATGAATTGCATGGATCAATTTACTTCACCAAGTTGGATCTTCGTTCAGGATATCATCATATCAGAATGAAGACTGAAGGCATTTCGAAATCAGCATTTAGAACTCATGAGGGTCATTATGAATTTTTGGTCATGCCTTTTTGCCTTACCAATGCACCCTCAACATTTCAAGGTTTGATGAATTCAATTTTCAAACAATTCCTTAGAAAATTTGTGTTATTACTTTTAATCATATACTAATCTACATCAAGTCTTGGAAGGATCATGTTGAACATGTTGACAGGGTGCTACAACTATTAGAGGAGAAACAATTATATGCAAAAAGATCCAAATGTTTCTTTGGAGTACAAGAGGTGGAATATCTGGGTCATATTGTATCTCATGAAGGAGTTGAGGTAGACCTTAGCAAAATTAAATCCATTAAGGAATGGAAAATCCCCACATCCATAAAGCATCTATGAGGATTTCTCGTGTTGATAAGGTGTTATCACAAGTTTGTTAAGGATTATGGGAGAATAACAGCACCTCTAACAACACTATTGAAGAAAGATGCATTTTCGTGGACTCAAGAAGCAACAAAGGCCTTCAAACATCTTAAAGAGGCAATGTGCCAAGCACCTGTCTTAGCTACACCAGACTTCACAAAAACCTTTATTGTGGAATGTGATGCTTCAGGAAATGGAATTGGTGTTGTTTTAATACAAAATGAAAGACCCATTGCTTTTAAAAGTCATCCAATCAAGGGAAAGTTTTTACACAAAGCTATTTATGAGAAGGAAATATTGCCAATACTCCATGCACTTAAGAAATGGTGACCCTACCTAATGGGAAGACACTTCAAGGTAAAAACGGATCATGATAGCCTTAAATAATTTTTAGAACAAATATTATCCTCTGAAGAGCAACAAAAGTGGGTCACAAAGATGGTGGGTTATTACTTTGAAATCATCTACAAAAAAGGGAAGCAAAATGTGGTGACAGATGAATTATTAAGAAAGGATGAGGATGTGGAAGCATTGTTGTGCACCATTTCTATTATCCAACCAGATTAGATAAGTGAAGCAAGGGAGGAATGGAAGAATGACGAGGAAGTGTGGGCACTTATTTAAAAGTTACAACAAGATTCTAGTACGTCAGATACATTTAGCTGGAAAAATGATTCGTTATGGTACAAAGATCACTTATACCTCTGTAAGAATTCCTAGCTAAAACAAAAGATTCTTATGGAATCGCACACTTCTCCCTTAGGAGGGCACTTGGGATTTTTAGAAACTTACCACAGGGTTAAGAAGGAATTTTTTTGGGATGGCCTTAGATCAGATATTCAAAAGTTTGTGGTGGAATGTTTGGTTTTCCAACAAAATAAAGTTGAAACAATTAAGACACCGGGTCTATTACAACCTTTATCCATTCGAAGCCAACTTTGGGAGGAGGTTTCAATGGATTTTATCACAGGTTTACCCAAGTCTGAGGGAAAGAGTGTCATCATGGTGGTAGTTGATAGACTTACCAAGTATGCACACTTTTGTGCATTATCACATCCATTTAAAGCCAGTACAATCTCTACTACATTTATGGAAACAATTCAAAAGCTACATGGAAACCCAAATATTATTGTAAGTGATAGGGATCCCATTTTCACTGGGAATTTTTGGACATAATTATTTTATTGTCTTGGTACTCAGTTAGCTCATAGCTCATCTTATCATCATCAATCTGATGGGCAAACTGCGATAGTAAACAAATGTTTCGAAGGATATCTTCGTTGCTTTGTATCTGATAAACAAACACAATGGGTCAAATGGTTGCCTCTGGCTGAATGGTGGTATAACAATTCCTTCCATACAACAACAATAATGACCCCATTTATGGCACTTTATGGGTATCAGCCCCCATCAATCACATCATATTTAAGAGAAAATTCTAAGGTTCAAGTAGTGGAACATCATTTCAAACATCAACAACAAGTCCTCCAACTCTTAAAGGATAACCTCATGTCGGCATAGAATAGAATGAAACAATAGGCAGATCAACATCGCAGCGAAAGAAGTTTTGATGTAGGTGATTGGATATTCCTACGGCTACAACCATATAAGAAAATGTCCCTCAAGCAAGATAAGAAGGATAATAAATTATCACCAAAGTATTATGGTCTGTACAAGGTGTTGCAAAATATTGGTACTATGGCATACAAATTGGAGCTTCCTGCAGCTTCTTCATTGCACCCAGTTTTCCATGTTTCATGTTTAAAGAAGGTTATTGGCGGTAAGCTCCCAATTCAAACAATATTGCCAGAACTTGACGAGGAAGGATAAATTATATTGGAACCAGAAGCAGTCACATAAACAATAACTCGACAGCTAAGAAATCAATCACTTTCAAAGTATATTATCAAGTGGAAGAACATATCTGCTGAAGATTCCACATGGGAGGATGAGAATTTTATACAGAAGCATCCAGAACTACTCAAGCATTGAGGACAACACTTTTTTGAAGGAGAGGGGCATGTTGGGTCCCTATAATACTAGTCATTACCCCATTACTATTGTAGTTGTACCCCTTATTAATATTGTTGTGCCCCTATTGTCCCCATGTTGTTATTACTGTGCCCAATAGAATCCCTCTATTGTTATTTTTGTGGCTTTATATTATTATTGTTAGGTCGTCTGGGTTATATTGTGACTCCTTAGACTCCTATATATAAAAAGGAGGTTTTGTCATTTGAATCATCCAAGAACTATTCATTTATGTAATGTAAAGGAGGTTTCCCCCTTGAAGAGGCTGAATTTTAAGGCGTTGATCTATCTTTTCTATCCTTTTCTTGAGCTGGTTTCATAACAAGATATACGAAATGTTTATACATGACTGAAATAACAATAATTACATCATCCTTCCCATGCATAGTGGGGTTGCAAATTAGGTATTTTCATGACCTTTACATCAAATGATATACATGACATTTATAACAAGGACCAACAATTTAAACAAGACCATGCTATTCATTAGCAACTATCATACACCACATATGATTTGCACCATAAACATGTGTCAGTAGCATCATGATCAACAACTTGTATATTTCCATCATCAAAAGAATCACTTGAATCAAAACAACTATGTGGATCAACCAATATAAGCATCTTCATGTACCAAGATCTTATAACATAATGCCAACAATGAATTATTAGAAGCATATGCTCCCCTTGAACCTATGCCAATTGTTCATTGTCAAATCTAATCATTGCAAATATCAGTAACAATCATCAAGGCATCATCATCAAGCAATTATTCATCAACTTATTAATAGCTTATGAGGGCCAAAAATACTTCCACATATCATCAAGAGACTATAACCATCATCAATAAGAACAAAACATATAATTAATAATTGACTGAACCATATTAGATCAATTTATGAGTCTTTCCCACTGCTTTTTCTTCAAAAACACCATATATGCGACTGTGGAGCTTCTAACTTGCATATATATGCCCCTTATCTTCATATTAACTACATATGAGAATTGGAATACTGAAGTTTTACACTTCCATCTCCCCCTGGGTCTGTTATGTTTGTAAACTGAGCTAAGCCACATCTTTCTAACAACAATTCGTTCTTATTCAATACCTTGGATTGTGATGACGTTTTCTCCTTTTGGTATGGTGGTCAAATTTTCTCCTGCATTCCTTTGCTCTATGTCCAAACTTGGTACACACATAGCATCTTATATGTTTAGTATACGTTCGATCGCAATCAATAGCTTTGTGACCAAACATATTGCAAGTAAAACAATATCCCTTAAAGTACCTGGAAACTAATGATATTTTTGTGTGACAGTCTTGAACCATTCTACTTTTGCATCTAGCTGAAACATGTCAAAATTATGACATTTAAAACATTCAACAATATTTAGCAAAGAAAAGAAGAAATTATCCCTTCCATAGTTAGGTGGAAATGTTTTTCTTTTAATTATTTATTTCCTTGGTTGTTGATGGGGTTGACCTTTTAACTCCTTGTTGAGCTTTTCAAATTTTTCATTAGAGTTCCTTACCTCATCTTGTGAACTAGATTCACCTTCATGAAAACCAAGACCAGTCCTTATAATAGGCGAAAAATGAACTTTGATAATCTCATCTAACTTTTCCGATCCTTTACCAAATCTAAGATTAAGAGTCTTTGTGTTTTCAAGTTCTTTTCTTAGACTTACTACTTCACATTCTAACACTTCATTGTGTTTTTCCTTTTTAGTGAGTTGATGTGTCATTGTGTTTATGACTATATCCTTTTCTGCCAATCTAATTTTGAGTTGATTGATTTCCTTAAGGAAATCTTTCTTTTCTAAGGCATCATTTTCATATGCCATGAGTAGCCTTAATTTCTTGATCACATTCATCACTATTGGACAAGCCATCACTATCATCATGAGTATAATAACTTCTATTACCTTCTGCAGACATCTTTCCTTTGACATGAGGGCATTTAGCGGCGTAATGACCAACTCTACCACAAGAAAAGAATTTCAATGGTAGCTTACCTCTGAATCTCTTGGAACCCCGTTGAAGCTTCTTAACAAAATTTACCTCATCTTCTCCTTTTGAAATGTGTCCTGATTCATTGTCCTCTTCCTTTTCTTTTCCATTTCCTAATGCTTTGAAAGAGGCTTCTCTCATATCTAATGGACCCCCTTTTCTCATTTCAAAGGTAGTTAGGATTCCGTGGAGTTCAGTCATAGTGATAATTTGAAGATACTGTTTTTATTATATGTCATGCACTTTTGACTCAAATTTAGAAGACAAAGATCTCAAAATTTTCTCAACTAACATAGTTTCCTTTATCTCTTCACCCTTATTTCTCATATGATTTACAATCCAATCTACTCACAATAAATAACTAGAAATACTTTTATCACTATGAGTCTTGAGAGTTTCATACTCAATTATGAGAGTTTGTAGTTTAGCACATTTTACCTGGGAGTCTCCTTCATAGCTCTGAATGATTTTGTCCCATATTTCCTTGGCTATGTTGAGCTTCATGAATTTGATGAATTCTAATTCTAATAGACTTCCTAATAAGTTGTTGAGAGCCTTGGCATTGATTTCATATGTTTTCCTTTTAGGTGGATTCGCGGGGATAGCTGCTAGATATTGATATCCTTTTTCAACAATTTCCAAAGTATCAGCTGCAAGTGACTGAAGATAATCTCTAGTTCTTTTTTTCCAATATACCAAGTTGTTCCCATTGAATATTAGTGGTATGATAGATCCCATACCTTCGTGATTGTTCATTTTGAAAGATCTCCCTTCAAGTGATCAAGCTTCTTCTGAAGGACCTCCTCTGATACCAATTGTTGGAAATAATACCGTGAAGGGGGGTGAATCAATATTAGTCAAATCAATAACCTTTTCATTTCATACTCAAATTTATATACGCTACTTTAATGAAGGTAACTCGTGTGTACACGCAACTGTCCTTAAATCAACTACCGTATATCCAACAAACTTATGATTCAGTTAATTGATCATATGTTGATCTTTAATCAGTGCATCAGTACTTCATATAAATAGTAACCATGTGCAATAATAATAGAATAAACAATCACATATAAGCAACACACATGAACACCAAAATTTAAGGTGAAAACCTAATGTGGGACAAAAACCACCTGTTGTTGTCTTCTTCTAATATAAGAAAAACCTATTTACAATCTTCTCGTGGAGCAGACTCGTACCAGTACATAGGCACCCACTTGAAAAAGGCTACAACCTATTCTCATTTTCTAGATTCTATTAGAAGGGAGCTACAACCCCCTAGCTCTTGTAATAGCCAATCTATTTACTAGTATGTAGATGCCTTCACCAATTTGGGGGTTTTGGTCCTAAAAATTAGTAGTAGTTCCATTTTTATTGAAAAAGAAATTCTATTTTATCATTCCATTTCTGTTTTTTGTTTCCTCGAGAATATTTTTTGTCGGTAAAAACTAATTTTCAGTGACCGCTCTCCTCGTTGAACATTTGGCCTTTTTAAAAAATTCAAAATAGCTAAATATTTCTTTCAAAATATACATTTGAGCTAAAACTTTGTATCTAAGAGGGTTTTCCTCCTTCAATTTTTAGGGTTTTTCTTCTTCAATTTTTATTTTCTCAACAACCTGCAAATCTTCCACTGAGTACAATATTGAACCAGATTTATCCTCGTCCTTTCGATGGAAATGACATCAATTTTTCTGCATTTCCTACATAATGTAAATAATAGAATGCGAGAAGTAGCTACAAATTCATTCTAGAATAGATTAGAGGAAAGTTACTTCAAATTAGAAAAGAACAGGAAAGGTGAGTGTTCTCCTTCCAAATTGATAAGAGGAGTAACTTCCGCAAAGTTAACGTTAGACCCCTATACTGCTAGTGTAACCCCTTATTGTTATTAGTATAACCCACTTATTATATTGATGTACCCATGTAGTGCCCATATTGTTACTATTGTGCCCCATAGAAGCCCACTATTGGTATTATTGTGCCCTTACATTATTATTGTTATGTCGGCTCTGATTATGTTATGACCCCTTAGACTCCTATATATAGAAAGGAGGTATTTTCATTTGTATTATCCAAGAATTGTTCATTTATGTAATGTAAAGGAGCTTGCCCCCTCAAAGAGGCTGAATTCTAAGGTGTTGATCTATCTTTTCTATCTTTTCTTGAGCTGGTTTCATAACATTTGGTATGAGAGCTTTGGATTCTAGGGTTTCGCTGCTCCAAACAGGTCATCGTGGCATTTTCGCTATAACATTTTTTCTGTGATGTTTCGAAAGTCGAAAAAAAAACCCATTTGAGAAGAAATCGCTCTGAACCTTCAGTCTGAATTTCAGAGTCTTTCGCATGATATTTGTGGAGATATGATATGAGGAAGTTGGTCTTTTTGGAGATTCCTAAATTACATTGAAAATAGGTGACTTGGGGAAAATAGTCATAACTTTCTCTCTAAGCATTGGATTGAAATTTCGTAAGAAGGTACAGAAAGAGGACGGACTGTAGTTTCTTGTATGCATTTTTCAGATCCATAGGTCCAAAATTTGACACGTGACACTTCATACAAGTTCGCTCTTCTGGAAAGGTCTATAATAAGGTCATCTTGGGATATTGTGCATAACTCGTTTTTGGGGAATCCAATTTGGATCAGACTGGTGGCAATAGAAAGAGGACATAGAGGGCTACTACAGGTAGCAATTTCAGAACTTAAATATCTGCAAGTACAGAGTTACAGTCATTTCAAGTTTGAGGTCCTAAAATCAAGAAAAGGCAAGATGAGGAAGTTTGATGGCAAGGATCTGGTAAATTGGATACTTCAGATGGAGCAATATTTTCATCTACATGGTGTACCACTGTTACAAAAGGTATGTATTGCATCTTCATATTTAGAACCGGATCAATTTTTATGCTATAAAGGGCTTTGTTCTCATAAAAAACTTGTTACGTGGTCAATTATCACGGAGGAAATGATAGCACATTATGAGGATACAAAGAGCAACACCTTATTTAGGGCAACACCACAACAATTGGAAAGAGTAAAAGGGATTTGTGACATATTTAAAAGTAAACTTATGGAAACAAGGAAGTCTACCCCTCACAACTATAAATATGGATGTGTTGTTCCTCCTAGCCTTCCACAACCTACAAGGGTTACACCAAAACAATTGGAAGAGAAAAGAGAAAAAGGGATTTGTTACAATTGTGATAGTAAATGCACTAAAGGTCATAAGTGTGCTGAGAAGAAATTATTTTACATAGAGTATGAAGAGGAGGAAGGAAAGGATCAAGAAACATCAAAAGAAGAGGATATATGCCAGGATCCGACCCCAAAGAAAGAAGAAATGAATCAGAACATATCTTGTAAACTATTGGCAAGAATGACCACTCCTCAAACTCTCAAGATAGAAGGAAATATCAAGAAGAAAAAGGTGCAAGAAGTGAAAGATCACATCAAGAAAGAAGAAATGAATCCAACCATATCTTGTAATTCACTGGTCGGAATTACCACTCATCAAAGTAGCAAGACAGAAGGACATATCGAGAAGAAAAATGTTCAAGAAGTGAGAGATCACATCAAGCGTTAAGAAATGAATCCGACCATATCTTGTAAAGGATTGGAAGAAACTACCACTCCTCAAAATCTAAAGATAGAAGGACATATCAAGAAGAAAAAGGTTCAAGCAGTGAAAGATCACATCAAGCATCAACAACAAGTCCTCCAACTTTTAAAGGATAGCGCCACTTCAGTGCAAAATAAAATGAAACAACAGGTAGATCAACATCATAGTGAAAAATGTTTTGATATAAGCGATTGGGTATTTTTACTGCTACATATAAAGCAATCTATTTATGAGAAGGAAACGTTGGCAATACTACATGCACTTAAAAAATGGCGACCTTACCGAATGGGAAGACTCTTCAAGGATGAGGACGTGGAAGCATTGTTTTGTGCTATTTCTATTATCCAACCAGATTGGATAAAAGAAGCAAGGGATGAATGGAAGACGGACAAAGAAGTATGGCCACTTATTCAAAACATGAAAAAGATCCCAATTCAAACAATATTGCCAGATATTGAAAAGGAAGGAAAAATCATATTGGAACCTGGAGGAGTCACAGTAACCAGAACCCGACAGCTACGAAATCGATCAATTTCAGAGTATCTCATCAAGTGGAAGAACTTACCCGCTGAAGATTCCACATGGGAGGACAATAATTTTATACAGAAGCATCAAGAACTACTCAAGCATTGAGGACAACACTTTTTGAAGGAGAGGGGCATGTTAGGCCCCTATACTATTAGTGTAACCCCTTATTGTTATTAGTACAACCCACTTATTATATTGATGTACCCATGTAGTGCCCATATTGTTACTAATGTACCCCATAGAAGCCCACTATTGTTATTATTGTGCCCTTACATTATTATTGTTATGTCGGCTCTGGTTATGTTATGACCCCTTAGACTCCTGTATATAGAAAGGAGGTCTTTTCATTTTTATCATCCAAGAATTGTTCATTTATGTAATGTAAAGGAGGTTGCCCCCTCAAAGAGGCTGAATTCTAAGGTGTTGATCTATCTATTCTATCTTTTCTTGAGCTAGTTTCATAACATACTTCATATAAACAGTAACCATGTGCAGTAATAACAGAATAAACCATCACATATAAGCAACACACATGAACACCAAAATTTAAGGTGGAAACCCAATGTGGGACAAAAACCACCTGTTGTTGTCTTCTTCTAATATAAGAAAAACCTATTTACAATCTTCTCCTGGTGCAAACTCATACCAGTACATAGGCACCCACTTGCAAAAGGCTACAACCAATTCTCATTCTCTAGATTCTATTGGAAGGGAGCTACAACCCCCTAGTTCTTGTAATATCCAATCCGCTTACTAGTATGTAGACGGCTTCACCAATTTGGGGGTTTTGGTCCTAAAAATTAGTAGTAGTTCCATTTTTATTGAAAAAGAAATTCTATTTTGTCATTCCATTTCTATTTTTTGTTTCCTCGAGAATATTTTTTGTCAGTAAAAACTAATTTTCAGTGACCGCTTTCCTCGTTGAACATTTGGCCTTTTTGAAAAATTCGAAATAGCTAAATATTTCTTTCAAAATATACATTTGAGCTAAAACTTTGCATCTAAGAGGGTTTTCCTCCTTCAATTTTTAGGGTTTTTCTTCTTCAATTTTTATTTTCTCAACAACCTACATATCTTCCACTGAGTACAATATTGAACCAGATTTATCCTCGTCCTTTCGATGGAAATGGCATCAAGTTTTCTGCATTTCCTACATATTGTAAATAATAGAATGCGGGAAGTAGCTGCAAATGCATTCTAGAATAGATGAGAGGAAAGTTGCTTCAAATTAGACAAGAACAAGCAGGGTGAGTGTTCTCCTTCCAAATTGATAAGAGGATTAACTTCCGCAAAGTTAAAGTTGAGTGTTTCTATGGGATGCTATGAAAACTGTTTTGAAGGTATATGCTGGAACAGTGAAGTACTCCAAACAATTAGCACATCTTAAAATTATGTATATAAACCAAGAGCATACACTGAAAAATAATATGAATGTCACAACCAAAACAAAAAATACAATCTCACTACAACCAATATAAAATAGGGTAGTTATTCGTCATAAAAAAAACTAACCTACAAATATTAATCAACATTCAATGGACGGTTCAAGAGATACTGAGATTTCTATGGGTGTGTATCAACCACAATATACATGGTCTAAAAAGTGAGACCATCCACATGGCAACATCATTGGCTTAATATTTTGTACCATGTTTATATCATGCTTTGCTATTGTTTATTTTTGTTTTCCCTGCAACAACTGCTTTCCGAGGCACTCCCACCCTCCCAACCTAGATACATACTAAAGCATCCCCTATTCTTTTATTTTTTTGAAAGAACTATGAAAATTATGGCCTAAGTGGGTGAAAAATTCTTGGCATGTGCCACTTTGGGGATTCCCAACCGTGCATACACTAAGAATCGAACCTGTGTTAGTTGGGGTAGACTCACATGAAGCTTCTGCTAGACCACAACCCTACCTATATAAACTGGAGCACACTTACTAGAGTTCATTCCCGTTGTTACTAAAATTGATGTTGCATGAAGATGAAAGCTAAACTTATATGGGAAGTGATGAACATATCCAGTTTAGTTGGAATTTTATTTAGAGATTATAGATCCAAATAAGCTCATGTATTTCTTTGTTTTGATCTTTTAGTTGAGAGAATTTTCCACGCAACCTCCTCCTACTATAACATCATAACACACTTGTTAGTTAGGCATAATCCTTTTTCTTAATTTCTTCTATATTGTGCTATCTTTCTACTTGTACAATGTACGATTTTTATTAAAGAATAACCTCCCTTGCAATGAATAAGTATTTTTTGGGGATCCATTTTAGACATTAATATAATTTATATGCTCTTGATTTTGTAGGTCAAACATGTTGTTGTTTCACTACTAGAGAGCTTTGGTGACCCTGAGTGCGCTGTAAGATACTCTAAATTTTGCATTATGAATGTCCAATTAGAATAGTTGTTTGGACATTATCTTTTTACATTTGAAGTTTCTATAATCTCTCACAGGAAAAATAAGTTTGCAAAGCCTACATTTATGGTTTTATATATTCTCTGATATGTGGGAGAATTTCTTTCTATGTTTCAAATATGGATTAAAAGCTTTCTGACTTGTTTTCCTGTATGGCCATTAGTAGAAACTCTCCTATCTTGACATCAACTCTTGGAAGTACCCCTTTATTTACAAATTCTAGTCTTATGAATATAGATTAAAATGAATCATGGGCTCGCAACACCCAAACGCCAAAAACCCATGCACCTTTCTTGGGACCTACTTGTATGCTAAGTCTTACAAGTTTCTTTTTAATAAATCATTTTACATACCCTTGTTGTTTTTTTGCGCAATTATAATCCTACTCCTTGTCTTACAAGTTACCTTGGTATTGAGCTCATATTAGCCACGAATTTTCTTCTCCAAGCTTCATATCATATTGTTCATTTCTCTATCATGTACCTTATGGTAAGAATTTTGTGTATTGTATTTTTAGAGACAGACTAGTTTTCCAATTTGCATACAAGGAATTAACTTTTGTCAACTCTATTTCCAAATTTCCACACGAGGATGGTTTATCTTTAGATGGTGACAAATGGAATTGGGTGGTTGGAATTATGTTTTCATTTACTTTTGTGAAGTTGTTCCTCGTAATTTATTGTTGAAGTTTTACTAATGAGATTGTGAAGGCATATGCTCAAGATCATTTCTTTGATGTGATCACCAACACAATTCATCTAATTGCTCCTATTCTTGCAAGTACATTGTACTGGTGGATAGATCCTAGTAGAGAAATCCTGGTAAGAAGTTCTTTGACCTTTTTCTTTACAGTTCATAGTTTGCAACTTTTCGCATGTTATACTTATATATTTTGTTGAGTGTGTGCCATGGTTTCTTCGAAATGGCTAGTGAAGAGTAGTTTGTCTTCCATTATGTCATCCTCTCATTTTTATAATCAACTTCCACTTGTTTAATAAGAGACTTGCTATTTTTTTTCATTATCATAATTTATCTTTGCATTTAGTAGCAACATTGATGACATTTTTAGCACATGTTCTCGGTCATCAGTACTCTTCACTATCATAAACAATGGTTAGTGTGGAACTCCCAAGCCATAGAGGGCCCCTAATAATTGTGGAGCTAGGATGGAGCCATGAATCTTTCCAGCTTAAAATTCAAAGGAAAAAAATATACCACTTATATTAACTTTTAAGTAGAGAACTCATTGAAAAGGTGCAGGAGAATATATCCACTCCATTTAATTTATTTTTCTTTGATAATGATTCAATCACAAGTTGTGGATTAACAAATCATAATTTTGTTTGTTTTAAGTTTGGAAATCAAGACATTTTGTTATAGAATTTTATATGGGTGCATATAGACAATAATAGACACATACATGTGCGGAGAAGAAGATGAAGACAAAGAAGTCTTAACATGGAATGAAATCCCAACACAAGGATATGCCATGAAATTTTGTATACATGAACATTTAACTATATACTAATATAACATTTTGAAATTTTTTGCTAGAGATACAATCTACCTCTCTTTGCACCTTTTGGGGCAATTGATAGTTTTAGTAATTTAAATATATGGTGTGCACGATTATAGTTTTTATAAATATTATAGATCATGTGCCACATTTTTTTTTTTAATCAATGTCTATAAATGTAATTTTCATGATTGCCATAACTCTTCAGGTAATTCTTTAAAGTGTGCTAGCTCAATGGAAGAGCCCCTGCCTTACAAGAAGGATAGTGGTTCAGTTATGTTAACATGAATTAATCAACAACACTTTTGTAGTTTATTTTAAATTAAATATTTTTTATATTGATTTATTTCAATGGTGAGATATTTCTGGATTCATTGTTTTATATTGTCTCTAGATAGACAAAAGTGATCTTTAAATAAAAAAATTATTGTCACGAATCTAGTATTAAAGACATATTGTCTCTAATAAGATTGGTGTCTCTAGAGATACAAAAGTGAAATTGTCTCCTAAGAGAAAGTAATGTTTGTGTTATATATTCTCTTTATAGAGACAATTTTTTAAGACAATAATCTTTAAAATAATTTTTACGAGACGTACCGTTAAAGACAATATTTGAGACAATTGTCTCAAAGATTGTATTAAAACCCCCTTTATGTAGCAGTGGGGGGATGCTGCTTGTAGAAAAATCCCACAGGCATAAAATGCCTATTGCAAGAATCAACGGGTTGTTGATATCTTGGCAAATAAAATCTCTGCTCTGCTCTGAGGTGAAATGGGAAAAACAGTTATACTGTTGGGAGGAAAACAATTTTCTACTTCTAAGATGGCATGCAACATACCATGAAGTAATATAATGAGTAATTATAATCTGTTTGGTAATAAATGAAGGAAGAAAAACCAAAAAACATCATTGTAATTATTACTAGCAGGTTATTTTAAGTTATGGATACTTTGGATTTAAACAAGAGAATATGGTGGTATGACAATAGATAGGTTTTGCTTTTCATAAAATCACTAGAGATAGTAGAATAGTATTCTTTTATGTGGAGAAAATGGTATGAATTTCCAGTTCATAACTATTGTAGATTAAATTCTAAGATCTCAAGAATAAAAAGCTAAATTAAGTAGATCTACCACACATAGTACTGATATATACATCTTTTACAACATTTTTAATAAACTAAGATTTATACAGAGCATAATGGTACCTATACCTATGTATAAGATTTTATATATCAATTTCTAAACAATAATAGGAAAAAAATTCTACACTAGTATCATGGATAAAACAGTTGGAAGAGATGCACGCATAGTAAACAATATGTGAATTCTCAAGTTGTGAAGGGTGTGAAGTTTTGTATCCATGACCACTTATAAGGACCACGAGTTGGCATTAGTGGTGAAAGAGAGTACAAACTCAAGGAAATAATATCAGCATGGCTATAGGTGGTTAGCTATAAGAATTTGAAGAACATTCAACAGTTCCATCTATTTTCGCTTTCACTTTTAAAATAGACATTGGAAAGAGACGGAACAGGTATATGAAACCACACTTTTAGAATAGACATTGGAAAGAGACAGAACAGGTATATGAAACCATAGTATAGTATAACAAACCAATTACCTATCCATTCATAGAGTTCAAACAAATACACACAAAATTTCTAGCTTTGCACAGTATCGAGAATTCCAGCTGGTTCGATAACATTATTAGAATCTCTTTTCCTTAAGAGAAAACTCAAAAAGAAATATATTCCTACATGGTCATAAGAAACTGGAGATGTATAAATATATAACATGGAAATAAGTCCAGCCAAGCCTTACTGATAATTTATATTAAATTCGTTAAGATAACATAAGCACCACTATCACTGGAACCCAAAGACGGAAGCCTAGCGACAGAATGCAAATAAGTATGGCAAAGTTATGTTTGGTAAAATGACTAAAAAGAAACGGTGTACAAAACCGTTCATAAACTACAAATAGCACCCAAGAAGGGCCTGTAGATGTCCTTAAAAGCGACCATCCAGTATAATTAGTCAATTACAGAGTAAGGAATAAGTTAAAAAAAATTACAATGCCTTTAGCATAACGGTTGGCTACAAACCACCAGCTAGATGCAAAATTGCAATGAAAACAAAATTGGGATAGTTATGCCAGATAAGAAATGGACTACGCCATTCACAAGACTAGAAAGGGGAAAATTTAGCACAGTTACAAATAGGCAACGTTAAGCATTCACATTCATAGCATTCCCGGCATCCAGGTTCCAACAAGATGAAGATGTAACTCACCTGGTACGAGGCAACAAGAAAAACCCAATGAATGACAGCTAGAGGGAATCCTGAGAGTAGCAGCACGAAACATAAAGCAAGGGTATATTGGGGTACCTGCGCACAGTGTAAAAAAGAAAGCAAATAACAGTAGACACCAGCAACAAAAACAAAAAACGCAGTATGCACAGGACTTCCAGTTCTGTCAAGCCACTACTTAAATCATGTGAATATTGTACCTGTAGAGATAAGGAGGTGGTGCTAGTGCTGGCGACGAACAAAAACCTAGCAAAGGAAAAAAAAAAGAGGGCTAGTGTGAACCCTTGCACCAGAGAGAAAGAATTTAACTTCAACATTTAGGGGAAGGAAAAAAAAAACCCTTTACCTGTAGACGCCATGAGACAGACTCCTGTTCCAAATTGAAAACCATGTAAGATGACCATAAGGAGGGTGTCAGTAATCAAAAAACCAGTCGAACCATAGCCATGGTTGAGTCTACCACTCTACATGCCGAGAAAATAGAAAAGAATAAGCCGAAATAGAAATTGATCATATGAATTTACAAGAAAATATGCAGTAAAGAAACCCTTTTACCTGAAGCAGCCGCCATGACCAAACCCGTGCCTCCGAGAAGAAAAATGGAACCAGTGAATATCTTTGTGAGAAATGAGTGTTTAAAATTGTGGAGTTCTCGACTGGAACACAACCTAGGCAAGGACAAGTTTCCAGTGCCAATGGCACAGCAAGGAGGGAAAGAAACCAGAGGGAAATGAAGTAGGGTTGTGCCATAATGTAGAAACCAACACCGTTTGGGGAAAATGGCGAAATTTTACCAGAAACCAGGCCACAAGGCTCTGCAAGCCTTCCCCCGAGAGCCGCGGTTGCAATGGTCGATGGCAAGGTAGGGTGAGGGAAAAAGCCAATTAGGTTTACCACACTCACTCCCACCATTGATTTGCATACAGATGCATCTCATCCATTGAACATAAACCTAAGCAAACCTGAACCACCACGTCAATGCGGTGAGGTGGTGAGCTGGCAGTGTTGCGTACCTCTGTGAGTCTTTGTCACCTCTGAGGTTCTCTGAGAAAAAATATCAACAGTGGCCACAATTTTTTTTTCACTTTTAT
This sequence comes from Pinus tabuliformis, assembly GCA_031772625.1. Taxonomy (NCBI): domain Eukaryota; kingdom Viridiplantae; phylum Streptophyta; class Pinopsida; order Pinales; family Pinaceae; genus Pinus; species Pinus tabuliformis. Next base: position 895,154,842 of record CM062808.1, read on the forward strand.
TGATTTCTCTCCGGGAAATAAACTTATCTCTCCAATAAAATAATGTTCCCATAATATAATGTCAAAATTGTCTCTTATCCAAATAATCTAATAGGTTTCAAAATATTTCTTGTAAATAATTAAGTTTTATAAATAAAACTTAATTAACTTCGAATTCCAAAAAAATGATTTTCTTATAAATTGACTTCCAAAATCCATATATATATAATATTAATAAATTTTAAAACCACAGTTGGAAAACCAAAATTATGTTCTACCCTCATCATCCAAATTTTAAAAATGTTTTCCTTTTAAAAAATCTAAACTGCCATGCCTTTTAAAAACATTGTTCCAAAACTTTCAAATTCTTCTTTTTCAAACAAGTCCTATTTCAAACAAGTCCAATCCAGGGAACATGTTATTGAAACTCGCACATGCCTATTTTTTTTTTTGTTGGAGAACGTTCGATATGGATCAAAAAAAAGTGGTCATGAGACACTACGTGAGCGAGTCAACCTTGCCCGAAGTGACAAAATAACATCAAAACATAGATGGACGATGCTCGGAACCCACAATCCTTCACGGTTTCCGTTTCCTTCTTGTAGAAAGCACAATCGGTAGAGAAGTCTCTGAAATCTCTAAAATCGCCTCTGTGGTCTCTGTACATAGGAATGCCAATAACATATGGGGTTTGTGGCTCTTACGAGAGAATTATGACAACTTGGATATGAATTTAATCATATGTCATTTAAAAAACCATAACTACTTTGACCATAAATTTTAATGTTTAGCATATACATAACTACGGCTAAAACTAACATATATATCTAATTTAATTTATCTATCATTATATTAAAATATAGAATCCTGCTCCAAACTAAACACGCATTAACAAAAAATATTCCAATCCGATATCCACACCAAGTTTCAACCCTGGTTGGATAAGTATGTAAAGGTGGTGAAAACACTGCCCTAATTCTCGTCAGAATCCTGGAGGATAAAGGAAAGCTCGTCTGGAGGTTTCATGCAACCTTGAGAACCTGCGGTAAATCTCTATTTAGTAGATTAGATACACCACGAAGTATGTGAAGATGGCTTAGCTCTACCGATGGTCCTTTGATTGCGGAACTTCGTGTTTTGAAGAACTGGTCCATATGTTTATGCTTCACTGTGTTTTAAATGGTTTATAATTCCGAAGAATGGCTTCAATGTTTTGTATATTTAATTTGAAACTACGCTTGGTTAAGATTTAGGGACTATTGCGACTTTCAAATGAGTTTTGCATTTTGACTTGATGTTCAATGAAAGATGAACCCCTGAGGATTTTCCTTCTAATGCAATATGTATAATTTTATTGTGCATTACCATTTTTGTTTGGGTTTAATATTTCCATGCCGAAGACTTGGATTTCTATACGCTAATTCCTTGTTTCGACTCTACATGCAATTGCCAGTTAAGTTCGATTATTCCCTTAGATTCTTTCGAGTTCATAAATATGTTTTCGATTTGTATTTTACTCATATGGTCTTCACTATTTTCCCAGGCTTTAATATTCAGTACATTTATGAATGTCTTTTGTTTATACTTTAGTCTGCCTAAAGGGTTTCACGAATTCCTTACTTGTCCATCGAATTTGTGATTCTTTGCGTTACAACAGAAGTAATATCCTGTGCTAGTTTTATAACATGTATACATATGGTATCTTTCGCTGTAGATAGGAATCACAAGTTTTTGATTTCACTTTCCTTAGTGTAACCCTTAATCATTAACAAAAATTACTACATAATTTCTTTGTTTATAAAGGAAATACAGCTCCTTTATTTGACTAAATAAGTTCTTAAATGTTCTCTCTAATTAATTCATAATTCAAGAGTGTACTTATCTATCTGTCTCTAAATACTCTTGCTGTTCATGAATTTGCAGACTTGTTCTTCTTGTTTAACCTCCCAACTATGAGACTTGCTACTCTAGCCTTGCTATCTAGCATGAGTCTCCGTTGGAGCAATCCTTCTACAGGATTTCTCCTTAAGACTTATAATCTATAAGCAACTATCTGATCCTAACTAGACTTAGCTCCATCCATCTATCTGTCTTTACAGCACAGCTCCTTCTTTTCTCATTATTTTTCCTCTTTTCTGATCTCAAATAACTCTCTCCTCTTGATCCCTTCTTTGAGAATAAATTTCCAAAGAAGTATTTAGGGTTAGGTAACTACCTTTCCTAACTACCTATCATATGTAAAACTGCCTTTATTTTACATTTCACTTTCCATGTAACTTTAATCAAAATAATTATTTTCCATGTAATTTTAATAAAAAATAATCACTTCCATCATTCTGGCATTTTACTTTCCACTTAATTTTAAGAAAAAATAATTAACTATATAAACACAACAGTAATTCATTTTGTTCTAACATAGTAATAAATATTTATATTCATCCGGGATATCACAGTTCTTGGGCCATGTCAATCAAATTTATAGCCCTCGATTAGTCCACAGGTTCCGAAAATGTAACAAGGGTAAGGCTTTTTAGGAAAATAATAATAGAAAACTATGTATGTAAAGTAAAATAAAAAATATATAAATATAGAAGTCACCCTACAATGTTGTAACAATATGAGTTTATTCCCTCTTCATTGACATGGGTTGAAGAAATTTAACTAGACTTGAAATGACATTTTATAAGTTGTCTGACACAGTATTAAATACAGAAGAAAGAAAAGAACCTTCTCATTTAAAGGCCAAGCTTGGTTACAAACATTCGTAGAAAGTCTCTCAATACTAAGAAAGGATGAATTAATCAATGGGTCTCAACCATAAACAAACATGAATTAAGAATTTTTCTTATCATCATCCAAATAATATACAGACTTCGAGAGAGGATTTCTTCATTTAGACCGTAATTTAAGAAAAACATATCATAAATGATTAATATATAGCATATATAAGCTTATACATATCAGATAATTCAAACAAAGTTTCGTCCTCTAAATTTTATCTAAGATAGAGTAAAAGCAAACATGAACCATTGTAAAATAATAAAATTTATCCAACTCACATACAAGTTACAATTGTTTTTCCACACAAAATACACACAAAATATACAACTATAAAAACATGGAACTTGAAAGGAATCATAAGCTCCAGGAGACTCTATACCCTAACCCTAACGTAAAAGGAAGAAAGAAATGGAAATTTCCTAGAAGATAATCCAGAAGTGGCATAAATCAAGTTATAGTATAAACTCATGTTATTGTTTTACTCTAAATATTTCTAAAGATAACACACATAAATAATTGGATATGGGGTATCATTCTTATAACCTCATAAACTCGCAAATTAGTGTCTGAAAGAAAGGAATGAAATCCTAAAACAACATAGAAGTAATGAGCTTGTGCACCTGGAACACAAAAGTTAAATATAAGTAAGGTAAACCTCACCTAATGTAAGACCTGACCTCTCTAGGATTACATCTTCCGAAAAACCAATATACATTTGTTTATGTCTTAACTATAAAGGGAGAATTACGAGTTAGATCATGGGCTGTATAAAGACAAATCGAATACGAATAATTGAAGGGAGGAGTAAGAGAAGTACACATGTTAATAAAAAAATTCAACCTCCTCTCCAACACGTGTGTGTCGCTAGAATTGTTTCCCATTTAGAGTTAAAATAGGGGATTTTAACACAACATGAAAAAAAGCGTCTAGAATTTGATAATCCTAAGACTATGGATGACGTAATACACAAAAAAAAATGAATTTGTTACCAACAAATGAAATAGAAAGGGGTCGGTGGAAAAGGATGGACAAATATAAAAGGGAGAAACATCTACAAAATATTAAAGGAGTAAAGACTAGAAACTCCAAAAGCTCATATAAAAATGCACACAATAAAAACTCAGCAAGGGGTCAACAAAAATATAAGCCACATAATGAATTAAAAACAACTCCGTAGTCCAATAAACATGAATTTGATGAGTATACAAGACCCCGTTGTAGTGTTGGGGATGTGGAGATCCCCACTATATTAAAAATTGCCCCTATTGAGGAAGAAAAAAATAATAAGCACACATCCAAGAAGTTTATACAATAGGGGACATCACTAGAAGTCTGTGTAATATCAATGCGACAGTAGAAGATCATCAAGTAGTGTTTCAAGTGTCTATGGTGGAATTTGGAGGTCAAGTTTTTAACAAAGATGTGCCTATTTTAATTGACCAAGATGTGCCTATTTTAATTGACCTTAGAGCTAGTTTAAGTTATATAAGCCATAAGGTACTTGAAATATATCAATTACAAACATAAAAATTTAAGAACCCATGGTTATTGATGTTACCCATGGGAGCCAATAGGAGAGTAATGGCTAAAGTGAACAATTACTACGTTATTTTGGAAGATTAACCAATAATAGCATATATAAATGTATTTTCGTTAGGGTCATATTATATTTTAATTGGCATGGACTCGATTGGAAAATGATGGACTCTAGTAAACTTCAAAACAAAAACTACGAGTTTCTTTAATGAAGAAGGGCTTAGACAAGAAATTCAAGGAATTAGAAGTCCCCTGAAATTAAGACCAATTATAGCTTCTCAATAAGAAAAATGCATCTAGAAAGGGTGTTATATTTATGTTTTACAATTGAGATGCAATAAATTACAGGGAAAATAGTGCCACTTTAGAAAATTGACCTATTGTATAAGAATTTGTTGATATATTTCTAGAAGAGATTTTGGGATGGCTCCCTAAACAAGATATCAACTTTACTATTGAACTAATTATGGGAGTTTCTATGATTTCCAAAGAACGTTATTGCATGAGAATTGGAGAGCTAATTGAGTGAAAATGTAGTTAGAGAAGTTGTTAGACAAGAAGAATATCCACTAAAGTGTGTCATCTTGGGGAGCCCCTATACTTTTTGTCAGAAAAAAATGAAAGTACCTTACGATGTTGCATCGATTATAGACAACTAAAAAAACTAACAGTTAATAGAAAAGACCCACTACCCTGGATATATGATCTATTCAAACAAGAAAAGGGCTTTACTTTGTTTTCAAAAATTTATTTACACTCTGAATATCATCAGATTCAGATTAAGGAGGAAGATGTATGCAAAAAATCCTTTAGAACTTGCTATGGGAACTATGAGTTTTTCATCTTTCCTTTTGGGCTTAGTAATGCTGAACTAAAGTTCATGTGTCTTATGAATAACATTTTTCAACAATACCTTGATAAATTTGTATTAATATTTCTTGATGATATCCTTATTTATTCTAGAAATATGGAAGAACAGAAAGACATCATGGAGGAAGTCAATTCTTGGTTGGGTGGAGGTTCCCAATTCCCAAGTGTCTATTTATGAGTGGTTTTGGTTTCATTATTTAGAATAAACTATTTCTTTCAACTGACTTTTGATGGTGGTATGTATTCGAGCCAATATCCTATGATTGTTAGTCATAAATTAGAGAAAGTCATGGTTCTGAATTGATGATGATGTACAATATAAACGCAAAGCATTAGCCCCAGATATGAACAATTATTGTAGTTATGATGAAAAAAATAGATAGAGATATATATTAAGTTGAATAACTACATCACTAGGAATAATACTTACTTTTGTATCATGCTAGATAGGTAAGGTTCATATTCATAGTAGTTATGATCATCTCTTATTAGGAAAATATTTTCTATGGATAATATAGATACTTTCATCTCAGATGCATCTAAGTTTTTTTTAGAAAAATGAAGAAAATTACCACTATCAATAATTGTTGTGAATTGGGGTTGCATGTGTAAATAGATAGGGATGTTATGAGAAATATACAATCAGGTATATTTTGGGACTAGTTACCAATCCGCTCTCCCATATATGCATGGCTCGCTTGGTTCTTATTAAAAATTTAATATATATAAATTCATAGCATTACTTAGATTTCAAGATTGATATGATGCATAAATTTTTGGGACAACAATAGAAATTATGTTAAAGAAAAAGTGGATGGAATTTTGTAAATAATATGATTCTATGGTAAGGGATAAGGTTGGCAAAATTTACAAGAGGAAGGTAGCAGGAACAATTTAATTTAATTTCTAGATTTCACTATGAACTTAGAGTTTATAACCCAAAATGCATTTGGCCACTATCGATAAGTGAAATGCGAGGTGGAACAATAAAGCTTGCTAGGTTCAAACCCTCGGGAGTTTGAAAAATGTCCCCGTGGAATATGTGAGGATGGACCCAAAAATACTTATTAGACATAGTTCAGTATTTTGGAATTCAACTTCATAATATTTTGGTAACTAATAAAATATGTTCAAAGAGAAGATGTCATCGCCAGGAAAAGTGTTTAGCAATAATTCTGAAGGAATACCCGACTAGTCAGTTTTAGGGGATAATAGAGTTGAGTAAAGTAATTACACAACACCCAACAGGTGTTGAGAGAAGAAGATGAGATCACATCAACAATTATTATCTTGAGAAACTTCAAAATAATCACAAGTATATTCATATCTACTATTATGGAAATTAATCTAGTCAATTACACATTTGAAAAAAATTAAGTATAGTAAAATAATTTCGATGCACATGATAATATGAATCGGCTTGTAACTATGATTATTGAAGTAAACATTGTAAATTGTACCAGAGAGTAGATCTTTTATTCAAATCTATTTTCTATAAACTCATAATAGGTTTTATTATGCGTGCACCAGAAAAATATAATCCTTACAAGAAAATCATAAATAAATTATGTATATATACTTGTAACTAAAACCATACAACAATCTTAGTAGCATATAAATAGAGATATGAGTCAAAACAAGACTCCAAGGACAATTACATATTAGTGGTAAAGCCACAGAACAATTTCTCTCTAACCATTCACATCTTATAGTTTACATAAGTGACATTCACCACAAATGTAATTGTAATCCTATATTAGTACATGAGGAGATGAATGAAAGGACCAATTCTTAAATTTAAACTAGTACAAAATTCATACTGAAATCATAGCAGAAACACTAAATAATTTCTTAAATTAACAATTCTATGGTATTGTTCTAGCTTCCAATAAGACGATAGAATTACAAAGGGTATTGGTTAACAAAACATCTTGATAGTCGCCGGTGTTCAAACTTCATTTGTAGTGAGGGAAAAATAAGAAGACAACTCGTTGGAATATAAGTTTGATACATAATAGTAATTACAATACATTTCATATATTAAAATCATTCGTTAAAGGAAAAACAAAATAATGTATGAGTTTGGGATGCAATGATGGGCTCCAGGGCGCGACATTTGGGGCTATTGAACAAAGAAAGAATCTAAGAAGAGAGGAAATATTGTGGCTTGAAATTGGAAGCAATTAGGAGAGCTTAAGGAGGACTTATGGAGTCATTTCCATACCTAGGGTGAGAGAATTTCCATGAAGTTAAAAATTAGGTACGGTAGCCTACCTGTAGATGGAAAGGCACCTGTTACCATTCGCCAGAGCTCAAGAAAACAATTTTTGTAAGAAAGGAAGATTGTATACGTACTTGTGATGGGATGCCACATGGAAATAATAAATATAAATTAGGAAGTAACATTAAACGTAAAATAGAGAACAATACTCTATTGGCAACAATGATAAGAGAGAGAGAATTACATTACATGTATATGTGCCTTCGAACATGGGGTTTCAATTCTTGCACTAAATTGAAATGCAAGGTAAAGAAGAAAAAGGAGGAATGAATGAAGAAACAAATTGTTCAAGGCTAAATTATGAAAATACTAACATGATAGACTAGAATCAAAATTTATCTTGAGTAAGGCCAAGTACCGTGAGAAAATCACCACATTTCCCCTATGTCGTACCTCTATCATAACATGTTTCTTCCATCCTAAATATGCGTGTACGATAATGTTAAGAATAAAAAACTTTCCACATATCAAGTGAAAACAATAAATGAAATGTGTGTTTAACCAACAAGAGAAACTAGTTGTGGAACTGTTATGATAAATAAACTCACACTAAAATTAACCCCATACCTATAAATGTTCACCATGTATAAATTTATGCCACCATGAAAGGAATTCCGACCAAACAATATTAGCCAATAACCTAGGTAGTCATTCAAAAAAAATGACACCATGCGAATGGTGAAGCAGGGGATTCAAAGCTAGAGAAGAAAACCAAAAAAAAGAGAAGAGGTAAGGTGATCCTGTATGGAATGAACATGCCAAATAGGGTAGCTGCAATGACTTAGGGCTATCCTGCGTAAGAAAAGGGGAGTAAGATTTCAACTTCCTTAGGAATCAAGCCCCGAAGCTCTGAAAAAAATAATAATCCCACACCATAGGGCATGGCGGAAGCAAAACCATGTTAGCAAAATGGTGATTAGAGAATTAGTGTTAGGGTAAATATGTTGGTTCCCACCGTAGATCCTCAATCATATATTATAATCATTAGACACACCACACATGTTACTAAAGCCATCACGTGAAAACTAATAAGTGGCAGAATAGGAATGGGGCATACATGTAAGAGCCTTTAATATTACGATAACAATGTCAATTTGTCTACCTACTTGCAGATCAAGGTAATGATTCGAGAGCAAGAATCAAGGATAACGATACGGCCTAGAACATAAAGCAAAGTGGTTATAACCTTACCAGACCATGTTCGTCCAAGGTAACAATGTATAAAGGATTGAATGAGGATCCATCATAAGTTCCAAGGTAACACACAAACCTCGATACCATATCGTGTGAATACAAAAACGATTATGTTTGTAATAAAGGGGAAAACCAATGTAAACATGTGTGCTTATAGCTATATCGGTAAATCCGATATAATAGCTAATGAGGACAAATAAGATGAAGAAAATTAGTACCTATCATATCATGGTAAGCAAAGACTTCATCAAGGTTCCCAAAGATAGGTAAAGTCTACCAAAGAATATTGTAGTAGATATGGAAGTAGATTGAGACCTTTAATAAAGTAAGAAAGGAAACAACCCTACGTACAAGATGTTTAAGGGGAATATGTGAGAAGTGGGATGTATTAATGGATGGATATAGAGGGAGAACTTATTAAAACTAGGATCTATGTTATATTTTCCTCAATATCACCCTACATATAATAAACATAAGTTGGTTACCAACGCGGTGAATAATTTACCACAGGAGGTGATAATAGTACAAAAAGGAAAAAGAATAACTAGGGAGATGAGACAATTGGTATCAGATCATAGGTTCAATATTGGAACCTAACGCAAACCCGTGATGATAAAACATAAATTAATAATAGCTATTCTCGAGTTCGTACATATTAGTGGTAAAGGCACACAATCATCTCTCTCTAACCATTCACATATTGTAGTTAAGATAAATGAAATTCACCACAAATAGAATTGTAAGCCCGTATTGGTACATCAGAAGATGAACAAAAGGATCAATTCTAAAATTTAAACGAGTACAACATTCATATTAAAAGAATAGTAGAAATAATAAATATTTTCTTAAGTTAAAAATTATGTGGTATTATTCCATCTTCAAGTAAGACGACAAAATTATAAAGGGTATCAGGAAACAACGTGTCTTAATATCCCCTAGTGTTCAAACTTCATTTGTGGTGAGGGAAAAATAACAAGATGACTTGCTAGAATATAATTTTAGTACAGAATAGAAATCAGAGAGTGTGTCATATATTACAATCATTCGTAAAAGGAAAAATAGAATAATGCCCAATTTTAGGATGCAATGTTGGGATCCATGGCATGACATTCACGGCTATCGAAAAAAGTGTGCATCTAATAATGGAGGAAAACTTACGGTACAAAACCATAAGTAGGCAAGAGAGCTTAGGGAGGACTTCTAAAGTTTTTACACTACCTAGGGTGATACCATTTCCATGAAGTTAAAACTTAGGTAGGGTAACTAACTTGTAGATGGAAAGACACTTATTAGCGTTTGTCGAAGCTGAGGAAAATTGGTTTTGTAAGCAAGGAAGACTGTATGCATACACATGACTAGATTCCATCTAGAAATAATAATATCAAATAGTAAATAACATTAAAGAAGAAATAGAGAAAAATTCTCTATTTTGAACAATGATAAGAAAGAGAGAATCACATTACTTGTATATGTGCCTTGGATCAAGGGGGGTTTCAATTCTTGCACTAAACCGAAACGCAAGGTAAATAAGAAAAAGGAGGAACAAATGAAAAAATCAATAGGGTCACCACAATCCCTTAAGGCCATCCTACACAAGGAGAGGGGAGTAAGGGTTTGACCTCCTTGGGAATCAAGGCTTGAAGTTCAAAAAATAAAATAAACCCACACTCCATGGTGCGGCAACAACAAAACCTTGTTAACAAAATATAGATTAGACTATTAGTGGTAGGGTTAATATGTTAGTTCCCACCGTAGATCCTAAATTGGATTATCATAACCATTAGATGCACCACAAGTGTTGCTGAAACAATCACGTGAAAACTAATAGGTGGAAGAATGGGAATGGGGCATACATGTAAGAGCCTTTAATACTATGGTAACCCCATCAATCCATCTACCCACTTGCAGATTAAAGTAATCATGCTAGAGCAAGAATCTAGGTTAACCAAATAGTATGGTGCATAAAACAAAGTGGATATAACCTTACTAGATCATGTTTGTTAAAGGTAGTAATGTATAAATGATTGAATGAGAATCCATCATAAGTTCCAAGGTAACACACACACCCCGATACCATATCATATGAATAAAAAAAGGAGTATGCATGAAAGAAATGGGAAATCCAATGTATACGTGTAAGCTTATAGCTATATAGGTACATCCGATAGAATACGTAATGAGGACAAATAAGATGAAGAAAATTAATACGTAGTATATCATGCTAAGCAAAGACTTCACCAAGGTTAGCAAAGATAGGTAAAGTCCACCAAAGAATATTGTAGTAGATATGCAAGTATATTGAGACGTTCAATAAACTAAACAAGGGAACAACCATACATACAAGATGATTAAGGGGAATATGTGAGAAGTGGTATGTGTTAATGGTTTGATATAAAGGGAGAACTTATTTAACTTGGGATCTATGTTCTATTTTCCTCAAGATCACCCTACATACAATAAACATAAGTTGGTTACCAACACGAGAATAATTTACCGCAAGAGTTTATGATAAGTGGTATCAGACCATAATTTCAATACTAGAACCTAAGGCGAACTCGTGAGGGTAAAACGGAAATTATTAATAGCTATTCCATATTTTTTCGAAAGAAAGAGAAGATTATTTAGGAGATACTTAAATCAAAATCGATATGGACCATCTCTGACATATAATTGTTCCCCTTGATAGATCACGCATGCCACTCAACTATACATGACACTCAAAACAAGCAAAGGTATGTTTAATTTCAAGGAGGGAACTAAATAAGATGGTTATGAGGGAAATACAATGGAAATATTTTTTATCAAAGTTTCAATTAAAATAATCCATTGAATATGTACATTGTCTAACCCTTGCACTAGTAATGGGCTATGGCATAGGTAGTTAAGATACAAGGGATAGTATTGGAAATTAGATATTTTTTTTTTATATCAATAGTTTCAAGAAGACTCAAAGCTCGAAACTTTTAGGAAGTTTGAAATGATATATGTCAAATAACATGAATTATCACTACAAGAAAAGGCGTACATAATATATTTAGAAGGAAGTTGAACCAAACGTATGTCAATATTGTACATATGTTGTCATATATAAAACCTAAAACATATACCATTGTTTTTTTCAATCCAATTAACATTGGGTCTAATCTAACAAGGACGATCTAAATGTTATGTGGATAAGGGGAAATTGGGATCATAGTGGGACAACCAATGGAATTTCCAATGAAAGTGGGTGTTGTTGTTCTCAGAATATACATTGTTAGAGGTTGGATTTAAAATGACCAACAACATATCTGCCACTCTAATCCTATTAACACCTATTGTCTTGTGTAATGTTGTAAGGATCAACTGAGGTAGGTGGTGAAAGGCACTGAGAGGTGGATAGAATCACTCAAATCGTTGACCTCGGCAGTACAAGAATCATCCTTAACAAAGAGAAAATAAAATAAGAACTCAAACTAAAAAGTTTAAAATATCAAGTATTTATATGAACTTGTTAAAATATGAAGTATGTATATCAACATAGATAGATAATGGATTCAGAAGAGTTAAGAACTATTAAGGACGTATATCAACATACATAGAAAATGGATTCATAAAAATTAAGAACTATTTGCTAATAATTAAAGTATACCAAAAATATAGAATCAATGGCATAAGAACCATGTTGCCTGTAAGGAGTGGTTCAATGGAAAGTATTGGGAGCCTATCAACATCAATTGAGATATTTACTAGGAATGTAATTAGGAAAGTAAGTCAGAGGCAAGGATTAAAAGGAGGATACAAGAAACATTAAATACAAATTCCTCCAATTCGAGTATGGTCACATGCTTCAAAGACTCAATTTTAATATTATGTAACCATGGAGAGACAAATTGAACTCTCGCATCAAAAATATGCTTTAGATTGAGCATATAAGTAGAAAAAAAAATATTAAAATAAGGGAATCAAGAGTAAGGGCATAATACCACCACCAATAAGATGATAAAATATCACCTAATTGAATTACCAATATTATATAATCCAGAGGTAATCCCATGTACACGATAACAAATTATTACCAAACATCCTTTATATATATATATATATATATATATATATATATATATATATATATATATAGATATATATATATACACGAAAATGGACCATTACATTGAAGAAGGGTCGTTTGAAAAAAATGTGGTACATATATGTAAATAATCACATATTACTAAGAATTGCAGTAATATTGACAAACAGGGGTTTTGGTAAACTTAATGGATGTTTTTAAGATTGGGTATAGTAATCTTCTTAAAAAAAAAATTGATGGAAAAACATTGTTCCAACTCATAAGTTAGAAACTCAAAGAAACAAGTGAATACAAGTTCAATTATCATGATGAACATGAATCCTATGAAGTAGAGAATATGTCAAGTTGGTAGAATTCATATTGAGATATCAAAATTTAAATAGCCTATGTATTGTGAATCTTATATGATTGAGAGCTAAAATGCCAAGGATATTTGGAGTGGAATGGTTTGAAAACTTATAAAAAATATTGGGAAGAAATTGAAAATTTCTACAAGAAAACCAACGGATTAATTAGTGATCTCCTCAATTCAAAAAGATAGACAAAATTTCCCAACGGATGAACTTTATAAATTTCAATATCTAAATATTAATGATCATGCAAAAGTTAATTTGGAAAATATTATATAAGAAACCAAAGAGAAACATGACAAGAATTAACCTGATTAAGGTCATGAGTAAGGGATCTGACTCACAAAGGTGTAGAAACCATGTCGTGGATGACCTATACTTACTATTGTAAGACATCTATGTAATGAATGGGAAGATACCAAAATAATTTTAAAACTCATCACCTCCTCACAAAAGATAATAAAATCTAAACTAGTAGGAATGATAACAATCGGACAGTCTCAAGATTTCAATTCGAAGCCGACAGGGATGAATGAAGAAAGAGAATAGGGGGTTTGTACCGTGCAAAAAACACTATGTTGAAAAAAAAAATGATGGTTAGAAAACCTCAGGTAAGGGTGAAAAATAAAGAATGGGCCTTGTGGAGTCCACATATAGGTTATTTTAATCATAACCCAATAGATAGTAAGTGCACGAGTGATAAAATTTTACCTAAATTATAATTTCCTACCAACAGGTCCATGCTAATTGTTATTTCGCTATGAGCAATGTGCTAGGAAAAATGAAATTATTTATAATTAAGTTTTAAATGAGCATGGCTTTGGGTATTGAAATAATGAATACAATAATGATGTTGGCCTCATTTTGATGCGTGTGAATAAATGATGCAGAATGTAGGTGGAAGTTATAAAAGAGACATCCAATGTGCATGTTGAAAAAAGAGCATGGAATGAAGGTAAAAGTGGGGGAAATTAGGTTATGTAGTCATTCTAAATGAAAAAGGAAAAGATGATGGTGAGAAAAATGGACAATGCAAGATAGGATGTAGTTTCTTTTGGGATGGGAGAAGATGGAAGTTTGCTAACAATCCTTGGGATTTCGTAAAATACTAAAACGAGCCAAAATCCCCCAAATTGGCACTGTAGCATGCAAATCAATATTTCTTTTCTTCCCATTATCATGTTCAAAATTGCAAAGATTTAAAATATATCGTACTTACCAAAACAAGTACAAGATAAAATCCATCTAATTGTTTGGGAAGGTAACATTAAGGGATATCTTTTTGCAGAAGTCGTGGTATCTTACCCCAAAAAGGAGGGCCTGACTCCAGAATTGGGAGGTTGTTTAGGATAAAACAAAAGGCAGTGATGCCTATGAGTAGGAAGATGACAAGTGGAAATGTCCTCCAGAAAGACTTTACCTCTGTGAAGGATACATACGAGCTAAAGAACATATCCAACTATGTTTCCTACAAAAAAAACTAGATAAAAAACATCGAGGATGGTGTTAATAAAAGGGGAGGAGAATGTAATATCCCTTCATTGCAGAAAAAACATTCTGATTAGATGGAGTTGGGTTAGATAGAATGGCAGAAAGGACAAAGAAGAATATTACATTAATTATTTTAATTATTTTTATTAATAAATAAATATATGAGATATACGTACTTGGAAATGAGACAACTGGAAACGAGATTCTTGCTAAAATAAATTAAAGATAAATCTCATTAATAAATGATATTTTATATTTATTTCATGATAAGTAATCTAGAATAAAATTCTAGATAATCTTAATGAATGGGAGAGAAAGTTTAATTAAGTTTCTTAGCTGGGAAAAATATGCTAAGCTTAGAAAACCCTAAAAGCACCAACAGAGAGAAAGGTGGGATTTTATGGAAAATCCTAGGAAAGTGGATAAAAAGATTCACAAAAGTAGGACACTTCTAAAAGAAACCTTATCATGAAAGAAGGGAATTAAATACCCATTGAATGGATCCACAAGAGGTGGTTGAATCCTAAGAAAGTATTCTCATCTCAGGGGTGAACTAGAGGAAGCCAGTTCTTGGTTCAGTGGAGGTGGTCAATTCCCAAGTGTCTCTTTGTCATTGACTATGCGTTATTTAACTTATGAGTAATTTATATTAATTTAGCTATGTGAATAAACAATTTCTCATTTAATAAATATTTTTTTAACCATTATTACAAAGCTTAACTGATTTCATTAAAATTAGTATAAATCTTAAGGTCATTGTCAAATTAAATCATGAATAATTAATCAGTTGGTATATATACATTTTTTTGCAAAAATTTTGATGAAAGATGTGAAATGATGAAACTCTTTCCATGAGTATAGAAATTAATAAATGTAAGTTTGTTAAAAATAAACACATAATAATAATGATCGGCAAGAAGATGAAATAATAATAACATGTTATTATTAAAATAATTATGTAATTAACAATGTTATTTAAAGTAAAGTATATCAAAATTATTTTCAAAACATAACAATGACATTTGGCAAATCCAACAATAACCATAGGGAATTCCATCATCAAATTCATTAAGCACTAGTTGCAATGGCTTTTAAAAATCAATTCTAAAAGGTGGATGATGCATAAATTAAATAACTACACTTATATTCCATGTGCTTCATACAAGGTACATATGGTTTCATATTCCCTTGAGAAATTCATTAATCTTGAGGAAATGGAGTTTAATTCTTCGCTTACATAACAATGTATATGTAATTGGAATATATCTTTCTCATCAAATACCATATGCTATATGATGGTAATCAGTTTCATTTCTTTCCTTCATTGTACTTGGGCTGTATGAGTTAATTACTCTGTAATAATTCAACGTCGATAAGGATTTATTACCTTATTCTTGCGAACACTACTTGAATTGAATGGGAAAAAGGGATTATTTGTTTCTTATCTTTATATTAAATATATTGGTTTATAATTACATCCACCTTTACTCTATATTCTAAGTGTTATCCATGTTATTACATAAATCACACGATTCCCATTACCATTAACATTAACAACTCTCATGTCAATTTCGATTTCCATTATAGGTAATAAATTTATGGTTATGTTATCATATATGTAGTATATTTCTCCTTCGTGGCTATCGGATTGAAGTGGAAACTTTTTCCATAAAAAACGATTTTTTCATATAAGTGCTAATCACAAGACATTAATGTTACTGTACATATATTTATTTTCTTTGATACATCTTATTTAATTTTATGTGAGTCAAAGTAGGTGTACATTGAACATTTAAACTTTCACAGGAACAAAATGGTTGATTGTTTGTCATGATAGTCCAACAATGTGACTATCCCATGGATGGTCAGTCCCACTCATATGAACAACGGGGAACTTTTTTTCTAGATTTGAAGTCCACTTGGGGATTAACTAAACCCTATTATTCCATTCTCTACTTGGCAGTTTCCCTTTCTTTCGTTTCTCCTTCCTGGTTTCACCACAAGTGCATTGAGCATATCAGCTCATGCGAAGCCACTGTTTCGCACAATGTATCTTCTTCAACATCGACATACCATCTGAATTGCAATGTGCAATCTGGAGGTAATCTCTGGAGGTAATCTCTACTCGTGATGCTAGTTTATCCTCATGACTCTATTATTTCCCTATATATGTTTGGTTTAATCAAATAACTCTTAAGGTATTACGCCAACCCTATCACTCGTGGAGATTCTGAGACAGTTTGACATCTTTGAATGTTTCTCGTGTTTTAGGTGAATAACACCAACCCTTCTCAACAACCCACAATGTATGTCGTTGAAGATTACAACCATGTAAGATTTGAGTTTCTCCTTTCAAAATTGTGAAGGTTAAAATTGGTCTTACTATTCCCTTTTCTGATTATTTGTGATTACTTGGCCTTATTATTATGATAATTCTTTGTCACGAGTGGGGGATTTTCGAAATATCTTATGATAATTCTTTGTCACGAGTGGGGGATTTTCGAAATATCTTATGGTTTCGTAAGTTCTATAATTTATAATTCCTTTTTACTTAACCAAGTTTGGAAAAACCCTGACTAACCTTAGCCCTCACCTAGGCTTGTGTTACGTTTCTAGAGTGTAGCCATGAGAGGCGCACCTAAAAGTCTAGGTTTGGGGATTTCAATGCCTCATCTTTTTTGTTTTTCGTGCAGATACAATAAGGTTCCCTTATTCTCCCTATTGTATATATACCATAAATGAAATTTTTTACTTCCTCTACATCAAGGTTATTAATTAAGGAGATTCATTCTTGTATGATAAATATTTTTAAAATAATTTTTGAGACATTATTATAAACAAATACCATAAGTTACTAATACAATTTGTTTATATGCCATATGTTCACATGAAAAAAAATTTAATTTAATCAACTATAATTAAAATAAATAAAAACCATAACTACATTGAAAATAAATTTCAATCTTTAATTTATACATAAATACTTCTCCAAATATTCCAAAATATTTTATTAAAAACTACATACCTATATTAGCTTCTGAATGTACTCCTGGTCCTGGTTCCGAGGCTTAGTTTATTTGGTAGTAAAATATTGTATCTGGGTTAGTTTAGTGGCTAGTAAAGCACTGTTCCTCTGTTAATGAGAAGTGATAAGACGCAATAATTGAGTAGATAAAAAGTCATCCGTGATACTATTCAAGAAGTAATCTTTATTATTTTATAGATACAGTGATCACTAATGATATGTTTTATTTTCATAGTTTTTTAAAAGTTGTTTGGTTTATTGGGATATTTATTTAATAATGAGGTTAGTTTTTTAACTTTATGTTTTTAATTATAATTATAAATATATATGTTTTTAATTAGAATTATAAATATAAATATAATATAATTAGATGATTTTTTTGCAAATATTAAAAAAGATAATTATAAATTTAATTGGTGTATTTCTGTGATATTGTGAAATTGAGATCTAATGTGGTTGTATGAAGGGCACTCTATGAGGAAGTGGTTTTCATCCTCGATGCTCCTATTCTCACAAATATGGCAGATCCTTTCCATCTTTTAGGAACTGCGCAATGACCTGTTTCACTATGGAGCTCATGAGAATTCTTTCTAATCTTTGCTATATTAATTTTCTTCTTTGAGCTAGTTAAAATAGAGAGATACTTTTGATCTTCAAGGGTGGGGTTGATGACCTTCTTATAATAACTTATTATTCAATAAGTAATCTCTATTATTTTATAATAGAATGCTCACTAATCTACATGAATCATATGTTTTATTTTCATATCTTGTTTAGTTTATTTGGATAGATATTTTACAATGAGCATACATTTTAATGCTATGCTTTTAATTACAATTATAAATATAAGTATAATCTAATCAGTATTTTGATGATTTTTTTTTGCAAATATTTAAAAAATGCAGAATTCAATTGGTGCATTTAAAAAAATAAATGTAAATTGATATTATATATATGTGGGAAAACAAATTATAATATTATTTTTTATTTATTTATTTATATATCTTTTATTTCATTATAATATAAAATTTAATTTTTTATTTAAAAAAATAAACTTTAATCTAATTTGTATTTTAAAAATAATATTTTAATTATGATTTTCTAATAACGGTTTATATTAAAGTTTTGATTATAATTATTTCGGAATTATCCAAGTTAAAGATGATTTAAAATTAAATTAAAAAATTTTAATTAGTCTATGTGTATGGTTTAAAATACACTTTTTCATTAAAAAATTTATTGAATATAATTCATCTTAATTTATATAAAATTTTAAAAATTTTGTGGTGCTAAATATTTTATAATAATTAATTAAATAACCTATACCAATTTTCTATTATTTCTTCTTTAACTCCATATATGCATGGCCCTGTTTTGTCTGAAGTGATTGATGACTCCAAGACCTTTATGTAATCACTCAAACTTGAAGCTCATTGTCAATTATGTTTTCCAAATACTATTTGTTATTATAAATATTCCAAATTGGCAATACAATTTGTTATGCGGCCCTGCCATGGAAGGTAATAATTAAATGCCGAATTTTACAAAATCCAAAGGAGAAAACATAGTGTGCTATACCAATGAGGCAATTCTTTTTTAGAGGGATATACTTCAAAATAAATTAGTTTTTATATTTTTGGTTAAGTTTTTTCTATGTTGTAACCAATAAATATTAGGTATAAATTTGTGCATGGAATAGAATTATATATTTGTTTATAACATTCTCAACATTTTTATGAATCGCTCCATTTATCATAATCTTGCATGGAAGAAAAAAAGAAATAAATTATAACTCTAACTCTATCAAAATGACAATTTGTGTGATGACCCTGGGAAAATGTAAATATTGGAATTTTACTGTAGTAAGAGATAGAGTTGAAAGACTGTTTAAAAAAAAAAAAACTCTAATCATATTATGTTATTGTGAAATAAATATATATTGGAAAAATATATACTTCTTGAAATGCTGGCAACCTCTGAAAGGAGGATTTGAAGAAGAAATCAGTTATGAAAACTGGATGAAACTACCCTCCCTAACGGGAAAGGCCTCGAGGGGAAAAGGGGGTGGAGGAAAAAAAAATTGTGCTATAGGGACAAACAGAAAGAGAAGGAAAATAAAGCTCGTTAAGTTTGGTAAGGACCAAATAACCAGGCACAAGGTGCATGTATCTTGTTGAGGGATGTAGGCCTGTAAGATAGCTCTGGGGGAGATTCCAGTCCTAGCGATGGGTCTCATGGTTGGGAGGACAAGAGCAAACATGGATTGCAGGTGAACTTCTGAAGCATATATACAAATCTGGCGAACTAGGTACATAATAGTATTTGAAGGAAAAATTAGTTCAACATATTAGTATTTGAAGGAAAATTAGTGCAACAGTGATTGTAGACAATACTGTTAGCTAAATTCCCAGTAGTTGACAGGAAGACCCATTACATTATAAAATCCCACATCGATATCATGTTGCTGTAATATATTTGATTCAGGCAAATATTACTGATTAAATGTCAGATAACTGTTAAAGGGAAAAACCTGATATGCTAATGGTAGTTCAACAGAAAAACATATAAACAATGAGTCGGATCAGAAGCACTGTAGTGGTTATCCGAACAGTTAGTGCATTAAAAGAATGATTAGGCTATCTTTAATTATTGAGTTTATCCATTATTAAAAAGAAGGAATGTAAAAGGCCTCGGGCTATTTTAGACTGCCAGCCAGGGTTATCCTAACTGAATACCCGCTGGACAAAGCATCTAAACATACATTGTGAACATAGTTTAGAGTTTAGAGACTATACGAGTCTGTAGTAGCAAGAAAGTTCACTTAAAACTGTGAAATAGAACATATAACCAATGACATCGAAAGAGGTAAACATTACGAAACAGGTTGCTATAACTGTGAAACAATTACAGTTAACCGAACGGTACTGAAGAAGTAATTATTACGAGAACGATTAAATTAAGAAGAGCTACCAGGGAAATACGAACCAAATCTAGATTCCCTAGTATCCATTCAAAGGACAAACAAGTGCAACCACTGAAACTACCATAACCGTAATATACAGCGTAAGTATTTACATGAATGTTCACACATTCAAACCAAGTAATATATATATATATATATATCTATATATATATATATATATATATATATATATATATATATATACTCAGTAACGATCTAACATTTCCATTATAACTTAAGCTCATTAACAGTAAATACCCATATGCTGGTAAAACAACGTTCCGTAACTGTGAAAAGGAGCATTTAAACAAAAATGAGTAGCAAGGGGAAATCAACTACCCTTCTTGAGGACAATAGCATAATGCGGTAGCGGGAGAACCGGAGTACATACCATTCACAGAACTAGATTTAACAACTAACCGAATCAGAATGGAAAGCCAATAATGTCGGACTGAGCATACTGTAAATACAAGTGGCATGTCATTTAAACTATCCGAGGAAAAACCAGAAGTGAACCAACAATTACAAAGCAAGTTGTAATAAAATCGATGAAACTGAAAGAGAAATTTAAATATATTCATTAAATCTAAATAAAACACCATTGAACAGAGGGTTCCATATACAGCTGCCAGTTCAACAACAACCCTTATCATTTACATATAAACAGTTGCATCTGAATGACTAAACATAGAAAAACAAGGTTGCCTTCGAATAACTCAACCGCTGTACAGGGTTAAGGCTTATCCCGCGCAAGGGAACCGCCTGTTCCTCATAACCCAACAGGGTAAGCCGGGAACACAAAAACCTGAGATACGAGAACACATGCAAACCATGAGGACCCTACTCTGGAATTCCTCGCTTGGATTTTAGACAACAGGAAGCCAGTGAACAGAAGAAAAAAGGAAGAAGGCAAACATGTATAAATCACAGCCGTCTCAGGCACATCAAGGGTAAAACCCCCAGTTTTCGCACCAATATCTTAGGGCCGATTTGCTTACCTGGCACGCGGCGGAGAAGGTCGAAACACTGAAGCTCTGTCAATCCGCAAGCAGAAGGGAGGCATTGCTATAATCCTTACCTTCAAACGACAAATAACAAGGGACAAACAGTTAATAGATGCATACAATCCAGCAGTGAAACTCATGTTAAAATGCATGCAAAGCTTGTGGCTAATCTTGGAAGAAGGAGATAATCCATAGCGAAAAACTGTGTTTAATTTCAAAACAAAATACATTACCTGCACAGTGTCCCTGGGAAATAAGCATAAGTTCTCGGAGCTGTTGATGAAGTCCAGGAGGAGGCGATAAATGGAGACGGATCCAAGTGTAAAGAGACCAGTGAAAACCCGAGAACCATTCCAGTACCAAATGAGCCGCGAGCGAAGCCCTAAGGGTTTATGAAGAGCCCTCAAACCCTTAGACGATTTCCCGCCCTCAGATCTGGGTCAGTAGATCTCCAACGTAGGAAAAGAGCGGGAACCCAAGGCGTGAAGGCCGAGGGTGCGAAGATCGACAAGTCACATGGCCAAGCGGGTGAGCCAGGCCACCTGTTTAACAGTTGCCATCAAAAATTAAATGCCGCCAACAACTCAACACCAGAAAAGTTATGGGTTGGACAATGCATACATGTCGGTTACCGGTGTATTACACATGTAACCCATGCAAAGGAGCTGAACCATAAACCAATAAACAATATAGTTTGTTAGGAAATAAAATGTGTCCAAGTTATATCACCTCCGAATGGCTATAAGCAATTGATAAACTACGCACAATAGTAGTTATGTTAAAAGGGTTATGTAAGTGTAATATAAATTACCATTAAAAAAAAATTCTTTTATGTATTATGGAAGGGACGTGACAAATTGGTATCAGAGCATGGTTACAATACTGTGGCCTCTGGAACAACATGTTTAAAATGTACGGATAACCATCTCGTACATCTGTAAGATAGAGAACTAATTAAACTAACTCTTTTTTTTGTTCCATTTCTAGGGGTGAGACACAGGGAAATAACAGCTAATAGCTAATAGACAGAAAACAATGAATATGCAGAGAGCCGGTAGCGCTTCGCATAGATCGATGGCAGGTCAGGAACCTGCAGTAAATCCTCGGGACAACCCAGAGCTGTGGGTACAGCTTGGCGAGGAGACACGTAGCACAAACCTTGCAATACTGGAAACTGTTCAGGAACTGAAGAATGAGATGGCACGTTTACGAGAGGATAATGCACGACTGACGGTGGAACAAGAAAGAATTCTGAAGAGTTTGTCGGATAGGCAGAACCCACCACTAGCTAATCCCAGTGCGGAACAGCAGAGGATGACAGAAGAACGAAACTATCAAACTGAACCTGAAAACTCAGAAGAAAAGGAGGACCATTCTGATAATGTACTCGAACAGCAGACTTCAAAACGTCAGAGAGTGGAGCTGCAGGGAGAATTTCGAAAAATTAAACCCCCACATTTTGATGGGGAACAGGAAGAAGCGGCTGAAGCATGGTTAATTAACATGAACAAATATTTTCAGTTGTATGAATATGACCACAACCTGAAGGCACGATTGGCCATCTTCCAGTTACAAGGTAAAGCAACCCTGTGGTGGGAGGAAGTTAAGATCGTCAAGGGGGTAAGCGAACGGACCATAACATGGGAAAAGTTTCAGAAATACTTCAAAGAAAGATATCTGACCGAGCGCTTCTACGATGAAAAAGCAAGGGAATTCCACGATTTACGGTTGGGACAACAGACTATGGACGAGTTTATCAACCGTTTTACCTCCCTGCTTCGCTATGTGCCCTATATTAAGGAGGAGAAAGCCAAGGTGCAAAGATTTGTTAGCAGTTTACCTCTATATATAAGAGAAAGGATCGAGTTTGACAATCCTAGGACGATGGATGAAGCTATCCGCAAGGCTAGAATCTGTTGCGAGCAGAATAAACAGAGAGGAGATGCTCCAAATAAAAGATGGAATGAAAGAAGAGGTAACAAAATAGTTGGGAATAGTAAAGGAAGTCACAGCAATGGTAGCAAGGGAGATGGCAAAGGGCGGAATAGTAGAACTGTAGCAAGAGGGTCACTCAGGGCTAGGCCAACCAATGAGTCTAGAGTGAGTGAACAGCCTACTAGGCCGGAGGGCGAAGGAATGGCCAGACCTCCAGTTCAATGTTGGGGCTGTGGAGGACCACACTACATCAAAAACTGTCTGCAGCGAAAGGGTACTGATCAGATATCCCAGATTCACGAAGCATCGACCGTTGGGGATGTGGGATGTAACATACCAAGGATTAACGCAGCCCTGGATGATCGTCAAGCGGAATACCAACTGACTATGGTGGAATTTGAAGGTAAAATTTTGATTCTTTCTATAGATGTTCTCGTTGATCGAGGAGCTAATTTAAGTTATATTAGCCCAAAGATAGTAGAACAGTGTAAATTACAATCTGAAAAATTCAAGAATCCATGGCTGGTACAGCTAGCTACGGGGGCCAAGAGACGGGTCTTGGCAAAAATTAATAATTGCTCTTTAACCGTAGCAGGACAGCCAATAGTAGTGGATCTGAATGTACTTCCTTTGGGTTCATATGACGTTCTGATTGGGATGGATTGGCTGGAAAAACACTGGTCACTAGTAAACTGCAAGACGAAAACCATTTACTATAAAGATGACTCTGGAGAGAAACATGAATTGCAAGGGATCAAGCGCCCCGTGCAGATCCGGCCGATCACGGCATCACAACTAGCTAAATGTATCAAAAAGAAATGTCAAATTTATGCCATTCAGGTAGGCTATGCAAATCAAAAGGATAAAACAGCCACGCTGGAAAACATTCCCGTAATACAAGAATTTGCAGATGTTTTTCCAGAGGAGATACCTGGGCTGCCACCTAAAAGAGATATAGACTTTACCATCGAATTGACACCGGGGGCAGCACCAGTGTCGCGGGCACCTTATCGAATGAGCGTACCTGAATTAACAGAATTAAAAATGCAACTGCAAGAGCTGCTAGACAAGAATTATATTCGCCCCAGTGTATCACCATGGGGAGCCCCAGTGTTATTTGTCAAGAAAAAAGATGGAACTCTTCGAATGTGCATAGACTATCGTCAACTGAACAAGCTCACGATCAAAAATAAATATCCTTTACCTCGGATTGATGAACTTTTTGATCAAGTGAAGGGGGCAACAGTGTTCTCTAAGATCGATCTGTGATTCGGGTATCACCAGATTAGGATTAAGGAGGAGTATGTCGCTAAAACAGCTTTCAGAACTCGGTATGGGCACTACGAGTTTGTAGTGCTACCTTTTGGCTTGACCAATGCACCTGCCACCTTTATGTGTTTGATGAACAGTGTGTTTCATAGGTTCTTGGATAAATTTGTGTTGATATTTATCGATGATATTCTGATATATTCTCGTTCTAGGGAGGAGCACGAGGAGCATCTCAGGTTAGTGCTACAAACTCTCCGAGAACATCAGTTATATGCTAAGTTTAGCAAGTGTGATTTCTTCAAGGAGGAAATACAATACTTAGGCCATATAATCACAAAAGAGGGGATTGCAGTGGACCTTGGAAAGATAAGGGCTATAATGGAATGGCTTGTACCAAAGGATGTGGCAGATATCAGGTTCTTTATGGGGCTAGCTGGTTATTATAGAAGATTCGTGGAAGGTTTTTCAAGGGTAGCATAACCTATCACCTCGTTACAGAAAAAAGGAAGGGTATTCAAATGGACCTCAGAGTGTCAGTAGAGCTTTGGGCAACTTAAACATTTACTCACCACCGCACCCATCTTGAGTATAGCTGATCCTAATAAGGATTACGTGGTATGTACTGATGCGAGTAAGGAGGGTGTGGGCGGTGTATTGATGCAGGAAGGAAGAGTGATCGCGTACGAATCAAGAAAGCTAAAGGAACATGAGCAGAAATATTCTGCCTATGACTTAGAATTGGCAGCCGTTATACACGCACTGAAGATGTGGCGGCATTATCTCATGGGGAGAAAATTTCTGTTGTTAACAGATCACCACAGCTTGACAAATTATTTCAGCCAACCTACCTTAAATACGAGGCAAGCCCGCTGGGCGGATTTTCTAAGTGGATTTGATTTTGAAATTAAGCACTTGAAAGGGAAGGAGAACCGTGTAGCCGACGCATTAAGTCGGAAGGTGCAATGCTTGTATGAGATTTCGTTCAGTAAATGGAAGAATTCCTTGTTTGAAATGATAAAAACAGTAGCAGATCAGGATGCTGAGTACCAAGAAATAAAACATCAGGTACAACAACTTTCTAGTGGGAAAAATCAGCAGGGATATGAGTTAGATGATGCTGGAATGCTGTATGATAATAAGAGGTTGTATGTACCTAATAAGGTTGGTCTTAGAAATCAGATTTTGGATGAGTTTCACATCAGCCACTATACTGGACACCCAGGGTACCAAAAAATGATCACCGCACTTAGAAAAGAATATCATTGGCTAGGAATGAAAAAGAATGTATCTGAATATTTAGTACGGTGTTTGGAGTGTCAACAGATTAAAGCGGAGCATTTGCATCCAGCAGGGCTATTACAACCTTTACCCATTCCGGAGCGGAAATGGGAAACTATTTCTATGGATTTTATAACCGGTTTGCCTCGGACAAAGAAGAACAATGACTCCATTATGGTAGTGGTAGATAAAGTGAGTAAGATAGCACACTTTATACCTGTGCAGTCCACTTATAAGGTTGTGCAAATTGCTCATATTTTTATGCAGAATGTGTTCAAACTGCATGGACTTCCGAAGATAATAATATCTTATCGTGATGTAAAATTCACATCAACTTTTTGGAGAGCATTGTTTACTGAACTGGGAACACAGCTGAATTTCAGCACAACCTATCATCCCCAGATCGACGGTCAAACAAAACGAGTGAACCAGGTAGTGGAGGACATGTTGAAAGCATGTGTAATGCAAAAACCAACTCAATGGGAGGAATATTTACACCTGGTTGAATTCGCATATAATAACGGATATCACACGTCAATGCAAATGAGCCCCTTTGAGGTCTTGTATGGGCGGAAATGCCGCACACCCTCAAGCTGGGGTGGACCTGAGGATAAATTAAGATTGGGACCAGAAATGCTCAAAGAAATGGAGGACATAGTAAAAAGGGTGTGCACTAATTTAAAGGCTGCTTAGGACAGACAAAAAAGCTTTGCAGATCGGAAAAGAAGGTTCAAAGAATATCAGGTCGGTGACCATGTCTTTGTGAGGATCCAAGCCAGAAGGAGTACTTTGCAATGGAGCGGTTGTGCCAAACTTGCTCCTCGTTATTTTGGACCTTTTCAGGTCTTGGCAAGAGTGGGGCCGGTAGCTTACAAACTTGCCTTGCCAAGACATATTAGAATCCACAATGTCTTCCACATTTCTATACTAAAAAAATACGTTTACGACCCTAAACATGTGATTAAATGGCAGGATGTACGGGTAAGAACTAATCTGGTTGATCTAATTAAGCTTTTATTCCAGACAAGAAGTGACTGGAATTGTTGTTGATTGCAGGTTGAACTGGAAAGCGAGGTTCTGGTCGAGCCACTAAACATCCTCGACTGGAGAGAAGTGCGGCTGCGGAAGCGAGCTATTACCCAAGTTAAAGTGCAGTGGTAGCACTATGGGC
The DNA here is from genome assembly GCA_031772625.1 of Pinus tabuliformis. NCBI lineage: Eukaryota > Viridiplantae > Streptophyta > Pinopsida > Pinales > Pinaceae > Pinus > Pinus tabuliformis. The sequence continues at coordinate 895,182,037 of CM062808.1, forward strand.
CTGATGAGGCCACTTGGGAAGATAAGGAGCTCATTAAAAAGTCTTACCTGGAATTGTTTATGGGAATCAAACATCGGGACAATGTCCAATCTCAGGAGGGGGAGATGTGATGACCCTGGGAAAATGTAAATATTGGAATATTTAATGTAGTAAGAGATAGAGTTGAAAGACTGTTTTTTTTTTTTTAAATCTAATCATATTATGTTATTGTGAATTAAATATATATCGGAAAAATATATACTTATTGAAATGTTGGCAACCTCTGAAAGGAGGATTTGAAGAAGAAATCAGTTATGAAAACTTCATGAAACTACCCTCTCTAACGGGAAAGGCCTCGAGGGGAAAAAGGGGGTAGAGGAAAAAAATTTCGTGCTATAGGGACAGACAGAAAGGGAAGGAAAAGAAAGCTGGTTAAGTCTGGTAAGGACCAGATAACCAGGCACAAGGTGCATGTATCTTGTTGAGGGCTGTAGGCCTGCAAGATAGCTCGGGGGGAGATTCCAGTCTTAGCGATGGGTCTCATGGTTGGGAGGACAAGAGCAAACATGGATTGCAGGTGAACTTCTGAAGCATATATACAAATCTGGCGAACCAGGTACGTAATAGTATTTGAAGGAAAAATTAGTTCAACATATTAGTATTTGAAGGAAAATTAGTGCAACAGTGATTGTAGACAATACTGTTAGCTAAATTCCCAGTAGTTGACAGGAAGACCCATTACATTATAAAATCCCACATCGATATCATGTTGCTGTAATATATTTGATTCAGGCAAATATTACTGATTAAATGTCAGATAACTGTTAAAGGGAAAAACCTGATATGCTAATGGTAGTTCAACAGAAAAACATATAAACAATTAGTCGGATCAGAAGCACTGCAGTGGTTATCCGAACAGTTAGTGCATTAAAAGAATGATTAGGCTATCTTTAATTATTGAGTTTATCCATTATTAAAAAGAAAGAATGTAAAAGGCCTCGGGCTATTTTAGACTGCCAGCCAGGGTTATCCTAACTGAATACCCGCTCGACAAAGCATCTAAACATCAAGGAAAATTTTAAGGATGGAAAATTTCTTGAAGTTTAAAATATTGGCGAATCTCACTAATCCCTAATATGCAAATTATAAATGTTTATTGATATATTTGTAAAATTAATCAAATTTATAATTATTTTATATATAGTCTCTATATAATGTTGGCGATTTTTAAGGTAAAATAATTTTATATTCTAAAATTTGGGCGAATCGTCTTTTATAAAATTGGAAATTGGCGAATCTTTTTTGTGGAAAAATCATGAAAAATTAGCCCACTGGGCGAACATTAGCCCCTAAAATTTTCCATGCTAAACATAGTTTAGAGTTTAGAGACTATACGAGTCTGTAGTTGCAAGAAAGTTCACTTAAAACTGTGAAATAGAACATATAACCAATGACATCGAAAGAGGTAAACATTATGAAACAGGTTGCTTTAACTGTGAAACAATTACAGTTAACCGAACGGTACTGAAGAAGTAATTATTACGAGAACGATTAACTTAAGAAGAGCTACCAGGGGAATACGAACCAAATCTAGATTCCCTAGTATCCATTCAAAGGACAAACAAATGCAACCACAGAAACTACCATAACCGTAATATACAGCGTAAGTATTTACATGTATGTACGTACATTCAAACCAAGTAATATATATATACTCAGTAACGATCTAACATTTCCATTATAACTTAAGCTCATTAACAGTAAATACCCATATGCTGGTAAAACAGCGTTCCGTAACTGTGAAAAGGAGCATTTAAACAAAAATGAGTAGCAAGGGGAAATCAACTACCCTTCTTGAGGACAATAGCATAATGTGGTAGCGGGAGAACCGGAATACATACCATTCACAGGACTAGATTTAACAACTAACCGAATCAGAATGGCAAGCCAATAATGTCGGACTGAGCATACTGTAAATACAAGCGGCATGTCATTTAAACTATCCGAGGAAAAACCAGAAGTGAACCAACAATTACAGAGCAAGTTGTAATAAAAGCGATGAAACTGAAAGAGCAATTTAAATATATTCATTAAATCTAAATAAAACACCCTTTGAACAGAGGGGTCCATATACAACGGCCAGTTCAACAGCGGCCCTTATCATTTACATATAAACAGTTGCATCTGAATGACTAAACATAGAAAAACAAGGTTGCCTTCGAATAACTCAACCGCTGTATAGGGTTAAGGCTTATCCCGCACAAGGGAACCGCCTGTTCCTCATAACCCAATACGGTAAGTTGGGAACACAAAAACCTGAGAATACGAGAACACATGAAAACCATGAGGACCCTACTCTGGAATTCCTCACTTGGATTTTAGACAACAGGAAGCCAGTGAATAGAAGAAAAAAGGAAGAAGGCAAACATGTATAAATCCCAGCCGTCTGGGGCACATCAACGGTAAAACCCCCAGTTTTTGCACCAATGTCTTAGGCCCGATTTGCTTACCTGGCACGCGGCGGAGAAGGTCGAAACACTGAAGCTCTGTCAATCCGCAAGCAGAAGGGAGGCATTGCTATAATCCTTACCTTCAAACGACAAATAACAAGGGACAAACAGTTAATAGATGCATACAATCCAGCAGTGAAACTCATGTTAAAACGCATGCAAAGCTTGTGGCTAATCCCGGAAGAAGGAGATAATCCATAGCGAAAAACTGTGTTTAATTTCAGAACAAAATACATTACCTGCACAGTGTCCCTGGGAAATAAGCATAAGTTCTCGGAGCTGTTGATGAAGTCCAGGAGGAGGCGATAAATGGAGACGGATCCAAGTGTAAAGAGACCAGTGAAAACCCGAGAACCATTCCAGTACCAAATGAGCCACGAGCGAAGCCCTAAGGGTTTATGAAGAGCCCTCAAACCCTTAGACGATTTCCCGCCCTCAGATCTGGGTCAGTAGATCTCCACCGTAGGAAAAGAGCGGGAACCCAAGGCGTGAAGGCCGAGGGTGCGAAGATCGACAAGTCACATGGCCAAGCGGGTGAGCCAGGCCACCTGTTTAATAGCTGCCATGAAAAATTAAATGCCGCCAACAACTCAACGCCGGAAAAGTTACGGGTCGGACAATGCATACATTCCGATTGCCGGTGTATTACACATGTAACCCATGCAAACGAGCCGAACCATAAACCAATAAACCATATAGTTTGTCAGGAAATAAAATGTGTCCAAGTTATATCACCTCCGAATGGCTATAAGCAATTGATAAACTATGCACAATAGTAGTTATGTTAAAAGGGTTATGTAAGTGTAATATAAATTATTATTAAAAAAAATTTCTTTTATGTATTATGGAAGGGACATGACAATTTGGAAAATAAATTTTAGAAAATCAAATAAAAATTAATTATAAGGAAAATATGATTAATTAATAATTAGAAATTGAATATTGAACTTATAAGAATTAAAAATAAGTAAAAAAATACTAATGATGAATTTAATAACCCATGATTTACTATGAGGCATTTAGGATTATGAGAAATAATAAATAAATATATGAAATAAATTAGATCTAATATGCCCATAGGTGCTCTACATTTTAATATGAGAGAGATGTAGTGAAGTACTAGATCAATAAGTCCTTAGATTTAAAATTAAAAAAATAATAATAAATAAAAAACTACAAAACTACAAAAACAAGTATGTATTGCATACATTATGGCACACATGTTGTATTGATGCCATATGTTGTATTGAAGTATTAAATGATATGTCCTTATTAAGGGTAAATTTAATAATAATAATAAAAAAATAATAATGTAGATTTAATTAAAAAATAATGAAAAATAATAAAACTAAAAAGGTAATAAAAAGAGTAAAAGTAATAGTAACAATAATAATCGTATTCAATTGTCTGCTTAGGATAGCTCAATTGACAATGGATGACTATGGAAATGAAGTCTCATGTAACCATAAGTTCGTGGGCTAATGAAGTCTCACAAAAGGAGTCTTCAGTTCAAATCTTGTGCTATATATTGGACGCGTTGGGCATGGTAAAGATGTACTCCTACCAAGCTTACCAAAAAAAGAATTACTCAATTTAATTTGTTATATTCCAACTTTTTAATAACAAAATTATAAATAATTTCTTTAAAAAGGGATAAATAAAGAAATAATACTATTCATATTTCATTATAACAAATTTAAACAGTTATAATTTATATTTAACAACAATATTCTAAAAAATAAATTTTTTTTTTCTAGGTTAAGACTAAACTAAGTACCCACGAGGAATTGAACCAGTGACCTATCGCAAGGAGTGCCTTAACAACGCACCCATTCACCGTCAATCCAAAGCCCCGTGGGCAATATTCTAAAAAATAATTAATCACAAAATAAAAACTTAATAGCTATATGTATATGTATTATGAAGCTTTTAATAAAATTAGAAATAAATTTTAAGGTGAAATACACAAAATATCAATAGATCCATTGTACCATATAAATTAAAATAATTCTCACAGAGAACTTATAAAACTTAATACTTGTAATAATGATTAAGATTAAGAATATGTGTTTTGTAGTAAAAGGTAACATGTTCAAATTTAGAGGGGGTGGATTATGTCCTCATTTCTAAAAATGTGACGTCAAATTGGTTCATTTAACTCTAATGGATATATGATTTCTATATCCCAATATGATGTATATGAGTAAAATAAAAATACATTTTAATGTAAACAATGTGGGTTATAAATGAAATATTTCTATATATATATATAAACAAAAATATTATGGTTAAAAAATTGTATTGATGTGTTCCTCTAGATGAAAGAAATGTATAAAAAAAAATTCAAATTATTCTTAACAATTAATAGATTTAAAGTTAACATGGATCTATATTAATTTTATGAAAAAAATTAATAAAATTAATAAAATATACATTAATGAAAGTAAACATAAATAAGGGTAAATTAGAAGAATGAGGGACATTTTACCAAAAAGAAAAAAAACACAAAACAAATAACTAAAATTAAAATAACGATACCGATTATAGGAGGGTTGTAGAGTGAAATAATTACATTAAAATAAGAATTAAAAAGATTTAAAAAATATAAATTGTAATACCCCTACTAAAAACTTGTAAATATTTAATTAACATTAGTAAGTCACTTGGGAAACGATGCTAAGGAAGCTCACATTTCTGTTGGTTAGACATAGTTATGGGTGAGGCTTTTACCTACCCAAACAACTATTCTTGAACTCTCAAAGGAAAAGAGGGATCCGATAAAGAAAAAATACCCTAATTGTTTTTTAAATCTCTAAGGGAAAGCAGAGAGCCAATAGGGAAAACAGAGGAACCTCAGGTATTATACATTAAAGAGTTCTGGTAAGGACACTGTTAAGTTAATAACCAAAAAAATATTAAAATTAATTTAATAACCAATGATCTACTACGAAGAATTTATGATTATGAGAAATAGAAAATAAATATATGAAATAAATTAATTCAGATATGCCCAAAAGTAAAGTACCAGATGAATAACTCTTTAGATTTAGAATTAAAAAAATAATAATAATACAAATTGCAAAACAAGTTGACATTTCATATATGATGGAAGAGATGTTGTACTAAAATATAAAATGAGATGTCGTAATCAAGGGCCAAATCAATAATAATAGTAATAAAAAAATAATATCCTTTTAATTAAAAATAATAAAAGGTAAAAGGTAAAAAAAAAAATAATAGTAATTCACTAATAAGTGTATATATATGAACTTTGGGTACAAGGAGGTTTGTTGGTTTTTGTGTTTCCTTAACAATGGAAGGGAAAATTTTATGGGAAGTGAATATGGAAAGCGTATTCTTCGTGTGAGTGCAAAATGGAGGGCTCAAATGAATAGATGCCAATTTAAATTGATTTAATTCAATAATTTAAAAATATCCTCACTAGATAGGTTCTACAATTGACATTAGAAGTGTTAGTGACCATGTTAAACTTAGTGAAAGTTAAAAATCATAGTATGTAGCATTGCTTCATATTTCTTGATTAAGATAACTACTTTTTCTACCACTAGTTACTCTTTTTAAAAATGCTAGGTTTCTTTCTAGAATGTGAGGTAGCTTTATTTTTTGTTAGTTCAAGATTTAGTTTCATAGTTTAAAAAAGGTTGTAATTATTGTAGCACTCCTCCATCCTTCTAGAATGGGAACATATATTACAAAATAAAATCGTTATCATTAATGATGAGTTAACTATTCTTATCATAACTTAAGTATTAAATAAAATCATTACTATATAATTATTAAACCAAATGCACTTTGATACTTTGCACATAGTTTGTTGAATATTGTAATACCCCCATGTTGGAAACATTAGTATTTTCTATTGTGTGCTAAAAGTAAGCTATGCCTACAGAATAGGCATGTAGGATGATGACGTAATTCTGTATATAAATATTTTATAAATAAAGAAGTGATAAATTAGAAATACTTTGAAATTGAACACTTGCAGATGAGATTGTATTATGATAGCCTTACCATGATTATAATTCTAGAAAGAATTCTGGATAAAATTAATGGATGGGAAAGAAAGATCCATTAAGAGCTTAGATGGAGATAAATGTTAAGTCACAATTGGTATAAAGCGTTGTTGAGGTTAAAAGCGATGTTTTGGTTGAAAAAAAAACCCACAAAAGTGTGTGGTAACATAGTTGGAGTACTTTTCAGGGTCTCCATCGATTGTGTTTTAATATGTGTTTTCTGATTGTTTTTTATTTTGAACGCTACTTATATCCGTTGGTTGTTGTTATTAGAACATTGTTGTGCTAGATTGGAAACATGGATTAGATTCATGTGAAGGATTGTTGAAAAAAACATAAATATATTCTCAATTTGATTTCTCCTTGATTAAATTGAGAAAATTTGAATTTCCACATCATCAAACAACTTGGATGCAATTAGCTTGTATGAGATGACTTGTGTCACCCATTTTACTCAATAAATTCAAGTTGTAGGAGTTAGAGTTTAGTTAAGCATGTGCGATTGCTAATTTGTAGCAATCAAAGTCAATTATCTCAAGTTATTTTGAGTTAAAATAGTTCTAACTATTGGAGGAAGTGGTGGAAGACTAGTTGTGCAGTGGGACTTCAGTCAAATGTAGTGATCATCTAGTTAACTAATCAATCAACACAAAATATCTAGTGCATGCAAAGAATTCGAGTTCCCCGACTATGTTGGAGATTCCAAGGAAGTGTAACATTAGTTGTAGACAATTCTTGAGCATATAGGTGTTGCATGCAGTCACATGATCAACCTTAGGAATTGCACAATCCATTTTGGAAGAAAAAATAAATAATAGGGGCCTAATTTCTCAAGGAATTGCACAAGGAAATAGGGGCTCAAGCAGAGGAAGAAATTGACAAAGTTTGGGTTTAAGCTTCTTAGTGAGCAGAGAGATAGGTTATTCACTTACAAGTTGTGCACAATTGAGTAAAGAAATTTTAATACATATATATTCATAAGATTGATGGAAGAAGGCATTGGAGTTATTAGAATATTGCCTTCCCCAGGACAAATATCGTCTGCATGTGCTTTACTTCTTATTGCATGTCTAAATTTTTTTTCCTAAATTGACAATTAACTTCTGTAGAGTAGTAGTGTAGGTTAGTGTCATATGATTTTGAAAACAATTCATGAGAAGTTGCAAATATACACCATAAGTTGTACATTGTATCATAGCAAGATTCACATTAGAGCAGGAATTTCAAATTTATTTCTCAGGAGGTTCAAATTTTCAGTTCATTGTAGCAAGATCTCTTAAAACCTAAAAATATTACCTTCATCGGGTTTAGGCTAGAGTATGCCTTGGAAGGAAACTCTAATTTCATTGACTCAAAGGATCACATGGAAGAGGTATTCGATGAAAATGAATTGCTAGAATGCATCAAGAGAAATGTTACAAAACCAACATAATATGATGCCCAAAAAATTTCTCAGTGGAAGAAAGTTTTTCCCAAGGTGTGGATAATAATATTTGAGGGAGTATGAGACCACATTTTCAGCAATCTCCATGGGAAATAAAATCCTTATGCAATGTGGTAGGAACTAACAAATCTATTCTAGAATAGTAGTGACTAGAAGGAGGAAATAATGTAGAATACGAGAGATGGGACCTCACCCAATGGAAAGGATGAAGAAAACTTTGCATTGGTTGGAAAGGGAAAGAAGGGAAAAGGGAAGAAATCTCAAACCAAACTAGAATCCAATCAAGGGAGAAAGAAGAAATATTGTTCAAAAATTAAATGCTTCCATTGTCATGAATACGACACTATGCCACGAAGTGCCCACAGAAGAAGGAAAGAAAGAAGACCTTAGGAGGAGTAATGGGTGAAGCCTTGGATTCACAATTCGACCTTGACTTTGTCCTTATCGCATGCATTTTCAACATAGTGATTGGGAGTGTGTGGTACATGGACTCAGGTACATTCTTCCACATGACAGGGTGTAGAGATTTTTGCAGTGACCTGGAGCAGAAAGATCTTCAGATGCACATCAAGCTAGGAATGACAAAAGGTACAACATCACCAGTATTGGTACATTCACCTTTCGGAGGGAGTTAGGCTCCTCTCTTAGGCTTAAGGTTGTCATGTTTGTTTTAGGCCTAAAGAAAAATCTCATCTTTGTTGCAGTTTTGGAAGACTGTGGTTCTGACATGATCTTCAACAAAGGTAAAACATTCCTGACACACATAGACACGAAACAGGTGAAGAATATTAAGGTTTGTGTGAATAATCTATATAATTCAGATGTGGAAGATTGTATTTCATTAAGAACTAAGGAAGAGAAAGTGCAGGGCCATGATGTAGGTGAATTTTAGCACATAAGACAACCATTTGCATCATGGCACCTTGAATATTATACAACAAATAGCCACTAGCCTCGCTAAAGGAGCATTTTAGAAACATGATGTATGCAAAGGATGTACCTTGGGGAAGTACATAAAATCAGAATTCCATGATCGGGATATCAAAGTACATGCAACTCAAGAACAGATCCACTCTGATGTATGTGTACCTTTCTTGATAGCCTCCACTGCCAGGCATAAATATTTTGTCCTTTTTATTGATGAATTTTCACTTAAGTGATGGATCTATTCATGTGGAAGAAATATGAGAAATTCTCCAAGTTCGTAGAATTCAAGGAACTCATTGAGAAAGAAACCAACAAGAAGGTGAATACTCTCTGGAGAAATAATGGATGTGAGCATGTGTTGAATGAATTTAAGAATTTATGTGAGAAAGAAGACATTCAACGAGAGTTGACAACACCCCACAACCGACATCATAATGGGTGATTAAGAGAAATATCCATAGGATTTTGGGAGCAACGAGGGTGATGTTGCATGAACAAGGCTTGCCTCTGCATTTGTGCATTAAGGCATGCAATACAACAACCTATTTGTAGAACTGAAGACCTCCTTGGATTCTTGGAATGATTACACTGGAGGAGACTTTCTTGGGAAGAAAGTTGTATGTGTCGCGCTATAAGATTTTTGGAGCCTCTCTTTACTGCCATGTCTCTAAAGAATCAAGGAATAATATTTAGTCAACTGCAGAATTGGGGGCATTTATGCATTACAGAGAAACTCCCCATAACTAACATGCGTACTTTCCATCACTCATAATGATAGTTGTGTGAAGGGATGCAATTTTTTATGAGAAGAAATCTATGTGGTGCTCTCTTGAGAGGGAGATTTAGATCCCACCAAAAGACAAGATTTTGGCTCCAAAAGAGGAACCTCAGGAAGTTGTAGAGAAACCACAAATTGTGGAGCAGAGAGTGGAGACATTCACTAAACCAAAACCTCCAGAGAAGGTAGAAAAAGAAATAAGGAAGTTGATAGACTTGTGAAGGATGCGAGGGAGAATGTGGGATATCCTTCAAATTTGTGTAAGGAAAGGAGATCACCTGAGAGATACACTGGCTACATGGCTCTTATGAATAAGGTTATAGAGATTGAGGCATCACATTTTGAGGAGGAAATAGAGCAACCTTTGTGGGTGTGTGCAATTGTGGAGGAATATGAATCCATTACAAAGAAATGTGTTTGGGAAGAGGTCCGAAGACCAACATATAAATCAATAGTGGGTCTGAGATGAATATTCAAGGTGAAGAAGGCAACATATGGAAGCATAGGGAAGTAAAAGGCCAGATTTGTGGCCATGCGGTACTCTCAAGTTGAGGGAATTGACAATGAGGAGACATTTTCTCTTGTAGCAAAGTACTCATCCATTAGATCAATTCTTGGTTGGGCTACGTAGATGGGGTAGACTATCCACCAGATGGGTGTAAGAACAACATTTTTAAATGGCATTATTAAGGAGGAGGTGTACATAGAGTAACAAATTTTTTTTGAGAAATTTGAGCAAGATTCTCGTGTGTGCATACTCAAGTGAGCGTTGTACAATCTCAAGAAAACAACTCGTGCATGGTACACCAAGATTGATATTTATCTCATCGGTTTGGGCTTCACCATAACTGAAACGGATGTAAACCTCATCATATCTAGATAGAAGATAAATTTCTTATTATTCTCCTATATGTTGATGATTTTATTTTAACTAGTGATGATCCATTGATCATATCTTGCAAGGACGACCTTGGAAGGGAATTTGAAATGAAGGACATGGGTCTCATGCACTACTTTCTTGGGTTGGAAGTATGACAAGGTGATGGGGATTTGTTTGTCTCTCAAGGCAAGTATGAAAATGAGATACTGCAAAGATTCTACATGGATATTTGTAAACCCATGCAAACACATCGAACAACTAGAGGAAGGAGGATGTCACTTCAGGTGAAGTGGATGCTACCATTTATCAACAACTAGTGCGTCCACTCATGTATATTGTGAACACATGACCAAATATGTTTTGTGAAGTCAACTAGCTAAGCCAATCTATGGTTCGGTCAACCAAACTATTTTGGAAGGCAACTAAGCATGTTTTATGGTACCTCACAGGCACTACTGAGTTTGGACTATGGTACAAACAAGGAGAGGGAGTGAAGTTGTGTGGCTTCACAGATGCAAATTGTGAACAAAGTCCATCAGAATGAAAGAGTACATCAAGTGGAATTTTTAGTTTTGGGTCCATAGTTGTTTCTTGGTATGACAAGAAGCAAAGATATGTGGTGCTCAGCTAGAGAGAAGCATAATACATGGTTGTAAGTCAAGCAACACGTGAGGTAATATGGATGAGAAAGATACTTGTTGGAATATTTGGTGAGATGATGGATCCAATTGTGATAACCAGAGTTTCATCAATCTCTATAAGAATCCTATATTTCATGATCGATCCAACCATATAGATATCCAATATCACCATTTAAGGGACTATGTCTAGAGGTAGATGATGTTGCTACACTCCATTTTGGTAGAGGAGTAAGATTTGGATATTTTGACAAAAGATTTGTCAAGAGGGAAGTTCGAGTTTCGTAGGTGCAGGATACGGGTTGTTGATAATCCATTCCTTGCAGAGAGGGAGTCTTTAAAAATGTAGCAAGAAATTCTCAACTTTATTTTTCCTTGACTAAATTTAGAAGGTTTGAATTTCCACATCAAAAGAAAGCTAGGACGCAGTTAACTTGTGTGACGTGGTTTGTGTCACCCGATTTTCTCACTAAATTGAAGTTAGAGGAGTTAGGGTTCAGTTAAGAATGTATGATTGTTGATTTGTAGCAATCAATGTGAGTTATCTCAAGTTGTTTTCAATTAAACTAGTTCCAACTGCTTGAAGAACTAGTGGAAGGCAAATTATGCAGTGGGACTTTAGTCAAACTCAGTGATCATCCAGTTAACTCATCAATCAACCCAAAATAGCTACTGCATGCAGAATATGAGTTCCCTAGATGTGGTGGAGATTCTAAAGGAGTGTAACATCAATTGTAGACTACCATTAAGTGTACAAGTGTTGCATGCAGTCATATGATCAACCTTGGGAGTTTCACAATCCATTTTGTAAAAATTCATAAATAATAGGGGCTTAATTTCTCAAGTAATTGCGCAAGGAAATATCGTCTCAAGAAGATGTAGAAATTTACTAAGTCTGGGTTAGAACTTCTGAGTGAGCAGAGAGACAGGTTATTCACTTGTAGGTTGTGCTCAATTGAGCAAATAAATTGCAATACATTTCTATTCATCATATTAATGCAAGCAAACATTGGGGTTTTTAGAGTATTGCTTTCCCCAAGAAAAATTTTGTGTGCATGTGTGTTATTTCTTATTGCATGTATGAATGTCTTGTTTTAAATTGTGAATTAAATTTGAGAGAGCAGTAGAGTAGGTTTGTGTCTTGTGATTTTGATTAAAACTCCACGAGTAGTTTCAAGTCTACACCAAAATTTCTACAAGAATGGTGGAGGAAAATTACAAAATATTCATTAGTAGACAATACACCTACTTCAAAATATGTATGAAAACTTTTGTGAGAAGAAGATGTTGAGGATAAAAGCTTGGATTGTGGAAGAATTAGTCAGAAGATTCACAAGGGCGGTAATTTTGGTTGCACGTTTGGAAGTAGACGGATTAAATGTAATTTTGGTCGCAGGGGCATAGGTAGACAAGTGAGAGTTACTCCTTTGATTTTTGTTGATGATGTGTTACTATTTGGTGGATTGACCTCTTTTGATCGATCTCTAGACTCCTTATAAATAATATTAAATCTCATATGATTTCTTCTTACCTAAATGATGCATTGGTACTAGATATTTATCATATTTTTGGTGTTATCTCCACTGCACTCGATGCAAATTTTAAATATCTTAGATTTATGCTCCAACCTAATTGTTATAGTATTAAGGATTGGAGCTGACTTATAGAGAAAATCCACTGCAAACGTTATCATGGGCACACAGGTGGCTCTCCCTAGGAGACAATTTGAATCTAGTTCAAGCAGTCCTTTAGGGCATCTATGTATATTGGCTTCATATGTTATCTATGCGTAAGAATATCAGTAAATGTATATTTTTGGCTTCATCCCGGTGTTAACGGGAAAAGTGTCTATTCAGAATGACCCTATCCCACTGAGGTGTGACAGTGACCTCAGAAACAAACATGGTAAGCTACTTTCGTATTCTTCTTTATGAACTATAAACGAAGAGGAATAGGATGAACCAACCTGTGTCTTGCGCTAGTCCTTTGATCCAATCTCTCTCCTCTTTCACAGCTTCCAACTACCTGCTCCCTTACTTGCCCAGCGTCACCAAGTTCCTGCAAGATCACAGAAGAAGGAAACTACACAAAGACATGGATTTATATTCATAAATAGCTTAGGATCAGATTTAAGCTAAACATACAAATGTAACAAACATCAATGATACACAAGCATGTATGAGAAACTCAAATAGTTTTATTGATAAAACAAGAAGATCCAGGAGGAGTTACAACCGATGATTCTTGATCCAGCATCAGCCTCCCGAAATAGAATCCCCTCTTCCCCTCCAACAAAGAATAAATCACCCAATACTCTGATATCTATCTCAAAACCAACAGCAATTCTCTGCAATGTACAAAATTCCAGCCTCCGGATCTCTTGGTGAGGGATCCATATATAGATGTATGCAAAGAGGATGAGTCAGCTCATGAATTGATTAGTGGCTTCTCTCTGTTTGTTCTTGCTTCCACTTGGAGACTGAGAGCCTCTTACTCATCACTGGTCGAATTCAGTGAGGCAAGTGTCATTGGGAAAGATTCTGGAAGCTTCCATTGTCTCTCCACCTCGTGGAATGACTCTGCCACTTGTCATTTCCCGCTCAACGCAGCTTGGTAGTGCATTTAGGTGCGTTGCAATGCACCTAGCTAGAGTATTTGGGTGCTTTGCAACATAGCTAGCTAGTTGAGCAGCTGAAATGATCCTGATTTGACTAGTTCTTAGCAGTTTCTGGTGGAGAACTTCTGGGAGAAGCTGTAATTTGTTGACCTTGTTTCTTTAGGAGCTGGAACAACACTTTTAGGGACTTAGGATCGCTTGGTTTATGGACATTTCATGCTTAGAGATGTAAGGCACAAAAATGTCTATAACAGTTGCCCCCTAAAGTATGAGGCTGTTTATCGGGTGAAATGCTTTATTAGGAGGATCCAAAGTTCTTTTAACGCTGGGAGGAGACCTGTAATAAGATACAATACAATACATTATCTTCATACTGTTTTCATGATCTGGCTGAGGCGGGTATTCCCATGCTCAACTTTATAAATTCATTTTCATGTACATAGGACAGACAATCGCCTGATGGTAAACTGATGATTCTGATGTAGTCATCATCCTTTTGGTAGGATGATTATCTGTGCTACAATGCTGTACATTTCAATGTATTTATTTTTCCTGAATATATATCGCAGCCCGGATGGATGAAACTAGATCCGAGGTCTTCAATCTCGTCCGATCTTCACTCGAAGTACAAGTCGATCCATGTGAGAAATGTTTTGAAGTCGAACATGGAAAGACATCGCTTGATTACCAGTCAATGATGTAAACTGTTAACAAGCGTGAGAGGAATCATCGATAATGATATTGACCCTCAAGGTACTCCAGTACAATTCACGTGGTATGAATAAAGGACTTGGCGTCGAACACCATGCAAAATCTTTCGCTCGAAGGTCATTGATGTATACCTGTCGCCGGAAGTGAGAAACTTGCCATTGAGGCATGCAAGCTTCAAAGTACCGAATGGAGTGTTCCTAGATAAACTTCTTGGATAATGAGCTGATGTCGACAAGAAGCGATCCATCAAAGGAGGGCCTTAATGAATCCCACATCAATGACACGGAACGGAGCAAATGATTTTGATGGAGGTGAAAATGATCTGATGATATATGGTTCAGGGTGGCGGTCATGAAAGAATGAAGTATAATGTATGGTAGTGGATGGGACATAGGTGACTTCTCTGGATGACTTCTCTTGAACACGTCGGCGACACTTATGTGATGGATTGGTAGCATTTACCCCAAATATGGATGGTGTGGCGTGACCATGGTGATGTGACCAGTGAATGAAACAACCCAACCCGACTCAGGCATGGAGTGGAAGTGTCATGTTCAAGAGCGACTTGCTACCAATAAAGTTTCTTTGAGTTTTCTTCCCAATTTTTCCCGAGTCATTGCTGACCAGTACTTCTTTATTTTTTTCAAGCTTGAGGAGGATAACATATGCTTGTTCTATAATTTTCCCTTCGGGAAAACCCATCGTTATGTTTTAATGAGCCTAGCGATAGTGAAACTCGTTCTCGCCTAAAGACAAGTTTGTCGCTATTAATCTTTTTAATGAGTCTAACGACAAAGATAACTCAGTCCTTTTCATTCTTAAAGAGTCTGAAAAGGTACGTAAAGGTAACTCCAAAGTTCCTTTTTCGTCATCTAATCCCTTAAGTCCAAAAAAGTATAAAAAAATACAAAAGGGATGATTTTTCGATAGTTTTAACGAGCCGAACAAAACAAGTGCTCGATCTTTTTGTGCAGTAATCCCTCAGGTCCAAAAAGATTAAAATCTAGAGGAGGGATAGCACTTCCTGTTGCTTTAACAAGCTGGAAGGCCAAAACTCGGCAATATTTTCATATTTTACGAGTCAGTTGAAAAGAGCTTAAAGAAGACTCCTCTTTTGAGGAACGAGTGATAAAATGGGTAGCAGCTGATTCCAGGTAAGGTTTGGAATTTTCCAATCACGGCAGTGTCACAAGGATGGTTAGTGAAATCACTCTTCGCAGCTGTTCCTCAAAATGGGTAAACAATCAAATGGAGGTGAATGATCGACCAATGGAAAAGTGGAGGTGACGGTGCAAAAACGACCAAGGCTTTAATGGCTGAAAATGCTTCATTCACAGTGGTTATTTACCGGGGGATAGTTCATTTTTTAACGAGCTTAAACGCGGGTGGAAACATTTGATCGGTCTTATGTTTATTTTTTAACGAGCTTGAACTATGTGTTAAAACTACTCGATTAGTCTAGTCATATGATAAGAATGTCTCATATAAAAACGACAATCTTTTAGATTTTTGCCCCACATCCTTTCTTAATGCAAGTTAGGAAACGACTAATCCAAAAAACGGATAAATAATCGCTCTTTGCTTGCACGCCAAAAGTTTTGCATGCCCCCAGGTATAAAACAGAGTTTCAAAGCTACCCCTCAATTTGCAGACAAAACATTTGTTCCGTCAGGAGAGGCCTACCTCTTATAGGTTACCCAAAGATTGTTCTATTCGCACAACAAATAAAACACTTCTTCAGCGATGTCTACCAAGATAAACAAAGGTGAGCGGCAATGCCCGCCAACTCACATAACTTTGACAAGAGAATCTTATTCTAGAATAACCCCTCTTCCAATCATGGACGGGGTACAGACTAGTCATATTCTCCCACGGAAACCTACTCTATATCCGAAGTTTTCCTGCCGAAGCAGACCAGGATGCATGCTCCCTGGGTTTCAGTCATATCCCTCCGAATCACTCGCGCTCATCGGGAGGATGGACTGGAGATTGAGACATTTCTTGCGTGAAGAGACCATTTAGGGACGGTATATGACTATTTGCTATGCGTGATCCGGGAAATGAAAGCTGGTCCACGAGCTTGACCACTCTTCCTTCGTGCGAAAACACATTACTCTAAAGAGTGAGGAGAGGATGGCTCCCATGCAATAAATATAGTCTTGTCCAAGGAGTAGGTTATAATCCAAGGGTCCTCGAACTACCATGACGTTCATGCGAACTGTCTTCCTTCTCAATGTTATGGGCACATCGGGAAGGATCCCCAAAGGTCGACTGGTTCCTTTATCAAAGCCTGTCAGATTTCTCATCTCAGGCAACAACGATGGCGAGCCAAGCACTTTCCAAGCAATAGAGGAAAGGATACTCACAGGAGCCCCGTCATCTATAATGGTACCAGTTGTGACCATTCTATATATTTTAACGATAATTCGGAATGGTACACTTGCTGGTAGGCGGGGTCTGCCTAGTTGATTCCAATCGAAGGAGACAACTAGGTTGCTTGGAGGTGGGACCGAGTAGACGGCCGGGTATGGCTCTAACGAACTTCCTTCCTGCGGTAAAGGAATGGGTGGATTGCCCCCATGTTCGTCGGAGTCTGTGTTGATGAAGAGAATTTGGACAGTGTCATCCTTGTTCTCTTCAGTGACTATATCATCCGAAGATAAAATGTTTGAAGGCAAGACCGGGTCAACTTCCGCCTCGTCCTTTTGACTTTCATCTGGTATGGATTCAGTTGGTTTATCTTCAAAGATAGGCGCTTCAGCCGACCACTTGAGCGGGCCAGCTAGGTTCTCAACTAGTGACGGACTCGACAAGAGTTTTTTATATCCAGGAGGAAGTCGTAATGGTGAAACCAGACGATCATGCAAAACTCTTTTAGCCTCGTCCTAGAAGGGACAACGGTGGAGGGCATGGTCGCCTTCACACAGTTTACAAGGAATTCTAGCTTTCCCTTTTTGTCCTGGGGCTTCACTTTCACTAGTTGACGGTGTGCTTTCAACATGATCTCCAGAGGTTGATGACACCGGATTGTGCAAACGAGGAGACCCATCCCTTAGTATCTGAGGGATGCAAGGACAATCTCTGTGAAAGTGGTCTCCTCTGCAAATGACACATGGAGATTTAGGTCTGGTCGGTGTTGTGTGTGGATTTTCGTTAGACAACACTCATTTTCCCCCATTCGCCTTCGGCTCCTTCTTCTTTTTCTCTTTCTTCTTCCTTTCTTTCTTTTCCATAGGAACTTGGCTTTTAGCTTTACCAATTCCCTCAAACGAAGAGGAAGGAGGAGAGGAAGAATTAGAGGAAGTAGAAGGCTGGTGGGTAACTCTGGACTCGTCTAATTGCTGATTCGATTGTTCAGGAATAGTGGTGTTCTGAACGACATTAATTGAGAAGAGCCATACTGGCAAGCCAATTGTGAGTCCTGGAAGCGACAATGTGGCCATATGGGGCGCACCAACATCTCCCCAAGAGGAGAAGGGACTAGGATTTCCAACAAGGGGAATTCCTTGGTTGGTAGGCTTCATTTTCTCAACCCAAAGATCAACGTAGGAAAAGGGGATGAATATTCCGTTTAAAATAAATTTTAACACGTTTTGACACAATTTTTTTTTTCAGTTTTAAAGAGTCGAGAAAAAAAAAAAGATGACTCTAGTCTCCTTCGATTTTTAATGAGCCTGAAGTGACAAGTGCTCAGATGGACCTTTTCCGTTAAAGAGTCTGAAAAGGAATGAAAGGGACTGCTCTGGAGGTCTAAGTAGAGGGAGTACCAAACCAATCGCAAAACTGTAGAATACTTTTTACGGTACGGCAGTCAATCTTCCCGAATGTTGTGTTCGGTGCATTGCGATCAGTAGGGTGGCCGACACGGCTTCCTATGGATAAAGGTTTTATGCCTATAGGGGTCTCCCAATATATACTCGACGGTACGTGGGAGCACAAGTCCGTACTCGCACTTATCATCTCAAAGTGGAGGAATCACCCAACCATCAGTGAGGACAACAGTTACCAGGCTTTACGACGCCGGAATACGTCTCTAGCCTAGACCTCTAAATGTTGTGCGTTAAGTTACAAAGCGTTGTTAAGTTCATTGAATTTATTTTAAGTTGATCTTTCTTATGAAGTTTGCCTTTTGGGTTCACCACGAGATGTAGATGTAATTCCTAAAATTCAATCTAAAGATGATAAGCAAGCTTTTATGTCTTTTCAGCAATGAAAATCCTAGCTACAAGGGGAAAAGAAAGACACAATCTTTTCTCAAAGAGAAAAGAGCACACTGTAAATGCACTTTTCCTAAATCAAGCCAAACAGACTGTCAATATGCAAATGCACATGTGCATGTATTTGTTTTTCACTTTCTTAATATTGATGCGTAAAAAGAAAGTTGTTGTACAAATTTGAATTCGTTTTCAAGTGAAAAACACAAACAAGCTTCTTTTCGAAATCAAAAGGTAGAGATGATTATGACACTTTATGATTTGGAAATAAAAACTTGTTTCGACACTAGAAATTCACAAATTCAGGCCAAAGGAAAAATTAAAAGCATAATCAACTGTCAACAGCAAATAAACTTTCTCCTAAGATCAAAATCGACACTTACGATAGATCTAAACCAAAGGACGACAGTATGGCTATTCTACTTTTGCAATGGGAAACTGTAAATGACGCAACAAACACACAAAAACACATACAGTTTCTTTTATACAACTGAGGCAGAATTAAGGCAAAGAAAAGGGGCTTTTAAACAGACACACACACTGATCACAGGCTGCAAAAATCAAAGACAAAACTGAAAAAAATGAGCAAAGAACCTCAGTTGCACAAGGCTAGGCTGATCAACGCACTTGCTACACAGAGAAACTGGATTGCAACGCAGGTAGCCCTCTCGGGAACTATGTTGAAATGCAGAATCTCTTCACAGGGCCTGCGCTGGGGCAGAAACGAGAATTCTGTCCAGGTTCTGGGTCATGGTTTGCAGTTTAATCTATGGTTTTTGGCCGAGTAAAAGCAATCACTAATGCACAATCAGAGGGTTGATTTAAAAGAGGTTCAAGAGCTATAACAAAGGGTAATCAGATCATTTGTGAATCAGCTGTTCAAATCATAAACAGATCTAGTGAATGCATTGAAGCAGGAGATGTCTACTTTTCATTTGTTAATGGCAAATGCAGTTCGATTCGCTACTTCTAAGTTTATGAAACAAACAACAAGAGAAACACAAATAAACTAACTAGACACGATCCCCAGCGGAGTCACCATTTTGTTAACGGGAAAAGTGTCTATTCAGAACGACCCTATCCCACTGAGGTGTGGCAGTGACCTCATAAACAAACACGGAAAACTACTTTCGTATTCTTCTTTATGGACTATAAACGAAGAGGAATAGGATGAACCAACCTTGTCTTGCGCTAGTCCTTTGATCCAATCTCTCTCCTCTTTGACAGCTTCCAGCTACCTCCTCCCTTACTTGCCCAGCGTCACCAAGTTCCTGCAAGATCACAGAAGAAGGAAGCTACACAAAGACATGGATTTATATTCATAAATAGCTTAGGATCAAATTTAAGCTAAACATACAAATGTAACAAACATCAATGATACACAAGCATGTAGGAGAAACTCAAATAGTTTTATTGATAAAACAAGAAGATCCAGGAGGAGTTACAACCGATGATTCCTGATCCAGCATCAACCTCCCAGCATAGAATCCCCTCTTCACCTCCAACAAAGCATAAATCACCCAATACTCTGATATCTATCTCAAAACCAACAACAATTCTCTGCAATGTACAAAATTCTAGCCTCCGGATCTCTTGGTGAGTGATCCATATATAGATGTATGCAAAGAGGATCATTTAGCTCATGAATTGATTAGTGGCTTCTCTCTGTATATGGGTGCTTTGCAATGCAGCTAGTTAGTGGAGCAGCTGAAATGATCCTGATTTGACTAGTTTTGAGCAGTTTCTGGTGGAGAACTTCTGGGAGAAGCTGTAATTTGTTGACCTTGTTTTTTTAGGAGTTGGAACAACACTTTTAGGGACTTATGATCCCTTGGTATATGGACATTTCATGCTTAGAGCTGTAAGGCACAAAAATGTCTATAACACCAGGCATGGGAAAATTTGTGTCGTAAAGGACAAAGTGAGCTTGGTTGATTTTTATTCTGTATGGAGGCGATGGATGACCAGACTCATCCATTTCTTTGATTCTCCTTCGAAAAATCAATTTGGAATGGTGTATTTAATATGCTGAATTTACATGTAGATTAGAACTACTCTTTTGTGGTTGATTGTATTCAGGACTAGATTATTGAATATAAAACATTTGGACCACTTCCAATATACATTGGGGTTTTGACCCAAAGAATGCATTATTGTCCCAAGCTCATTTGTTGTGATACATCCACCTCCATCCTTATCAAAAAAGCTAAAATCCTCCCTGAACTTAGACATAACCTCCATCCCATATTCCATTAGTAGATAAAACCCTTCTCTCATTTTCTAACCATGTCAATCTACCCTCCATCCCATACTCTCTCATGAGCCCTATGTAAACCACCATTTCATTCAAGGATGGGGATTTTGATGTGTACTCTAACCATATATGTTATATACTTTCCCCTTTTTCTTGCTTATGGTTTCTTCAGTTGGCCTCCTCTAAATATTCCCTACTCTCCTTAAATTATTTGGAAGGTAGCCTTTGGCTGCTAACCCCATTTTACCAGAGATCCTTGACATGTCCCTTGAAATTTTTATTCGGCCCCATGATATATTTTATGCCAGTGAGTTGAAAGCTTTAGATTGCTTTGCAATTATTCATTGATGACCGAAGACTATACCACTAGTTCTAAGAATCTTGTGGTTACTATCACCACAATAAATGTATATTTCATTTTAGAGGAGACATGGATTGTATATTGTCCTTTGGGGTACTCCAAAAATATTTTGATGCACCCTATTTCTAATACTCTAGTGTACTTTGTGATCTTAATTCACATTCCATGTTCATCCATGTGGATGCACTTTATGATGTTCTAGGACAATGTAATGTCCTTGTCAACTCCCTCTTATCTTCCTTGTCATGTTTTCTAGGACTTGTATATCCAACAAGAAATTTGGGAGATGAATGCCATCAAGGTAGAAAATCAAGGGGTTTTCAAGTCATTTATTTACGGTTCCCACTAGCATATTCCCACCATATGATCCACCCAATCCATAAATTTGGGTCTAGTGCTATTTCAATTAATTATTAGATGGTCATGGTGGGCCATAATTCCAACTTAAATGTTACAACTCTTCATAGGATATTATTTGAGATACTTAAGGAGACACCTCTTTAGCTAAAGGGTTAAGGAAGGATTTTGACTTCAATATCAAACCATCAACCATATACTCAACATTTGTCCCATCAACCATATCCTCAACACAACGAACCAACAATGAAGAAGACAACTGGGGTGAAGCATGGGCATCCTCTCTCACCCACGTTGTTCATGATATATATCAATCTATGAATGCCTCTACAATCCACCAACTGTGCATCAATAAACTTTTTGGTTGCCCCACTATCCAGTAAGATTAATACACGTTGTCCCTGCATTGTGCCTCTAATTGCCAGAATTGAAAAATTTGGATTTTCCATGTCAAAATTTTAATTCAAGACTGACCATGCATTAGAATGCCATTAACACAATATTAAGACATAAAAAATGAATAATTGACACAATACCAAATACAATACATACAATGACTTTTATCTCACAAGGTATCTAGATCCTAATTTAGCAAGTTCACACAAAGAGAGAAAGGAAATGTCATGATACATTGTTCAATTTGTAATCAAGAGCATTATCTTGGATAAGGGAGAAGTAACATTTAGTTTCTTTCTCATACACAAAGGAAAAATGAGGCAATGTCAAATTCCTTTTGTGAAGCAATGTTGTTGTAAAGTGTGTTAGAAAGCTTGCATTGTAGGTAAGACCCTCACACCATACTAGATTGTGTTAACCAAAGTATGCTAACCATGTCTAGTGATCTCAAATTTCATGGGCATGTTCAATGAGTGACCATAAATGAGGGGTGTCAGAGTGGCTAATAATCATAGTTTATAGTGGATGGTTGTCATCATACATAACATCCATGGTTCCAGTCATTTGTTTGGTGCCCAATGTTGGTGAATCATTGTATTGCATCATGGTAGCATGTCTTACATTTTTCAAAGGAAAAATATATTGAAAATAAATTAAGTTATGTCTCATGTAAATGTTCAATATTGTTGTGTTGTGAGTGGTTTGCATATTATATTTATCATATATCTATAATCGCTTATTTCAAGCCTACTTTAAGAAATAAAGGAAGAGGTGCATGGCCTTGCCATAAGAAGGAGTCCCACCAACTCCTCTCCTCATAACAATCTTTCAAATGTTAGCCCATAAATCAAACACATGCCCTTGTTTCTCTAGTTTCGAAACCCTTAGATGGATCTGACAATGAACTCATCCTAACCACTACTTTAACCATCTATTAAATGCCTTTGATTGGTATGTGTAAATGATTTTGATTGATTCCTAAAGATGTGTGAAATCTAAGTTTGCATTCACATAAGACAAACACCAAATTTAACACGCGGTAGCCAAAATTTCAGCCTTACAACTCTCTCATCCAATATCAAATACTTCACTAATTAGTCGAGGGGTAGTCTCCTTAACAATATAATAAATATTAGAAGCATTCATATTAATAGAAAAAATAAGAATAGTATTTAAGGGATCCAATCCTGTGACATTTAAAGAGGAAACCCTTTAACACAAATCGAACAAGTAAATACAAAGTTAATTTGTATATGTATCAAAGTTACTTTGAGAGTTGCATCACACACTTAGTTTTGTATAGAACTAAGGGATGACTTGAAGGGTTAATCACAACAAACATTTATGGTCAATTATGATTACCATAGGTATATTAGTTTGGTTTTCCCAATCCATAACTTTCACACTTTGTTACTATTCTTAAATCCATGTCATGATGGTTTACTAGTTTAACATCATGTACATTTAGTTGTGTCTATTAAAGTCATGCCAGTCCAATGACAAAGCCAATGGTTTGTCAACTTCATCAGCTTAGTGAGTTATGTGTTAATCATCTCGGTGAACAAAATATGAGGTCAGTTAGCTTAATAATTGACATGCACATTCCATTTTCACTATTAGTGACATGTTAGGTTGGATATTAACATGTATTTTTTATTAACAATATCTAGGAGATTAACCAAATCAACATGCATGTTTGACTACAATTGTGGGAGATATGTTAGATAGGTAAACCCAATCAACAACAATTATGTTCAATTGCACATGTTAGAGGCATGACACAATGGTCACTTGATTAGTAACATGTACATTTTGGTTATCACTATTAAAGGTGTGTTAGGATGGTTAACTTGATCAATGACCTGTATGTTTGGTTACAATTATTAAAGACTCACTTGATTGTTTAACGTAGTAAATGGAGTGTAAGTCTAGTTATCACTGTCAAAGGCATGTTTTTTTGGTTAAATTAGTTAACATAATATACATTCAACTATGATTGTTAGAGCCATCCAAGGCTACTAAACCCACTTTAAGTAGTGCATAACATTGATGGGGTCTTTCTGAGTCGATGAGTTTTCATTAACAAAAAAGTATGTAAAAGGGCATCAAAATGCATGTGGCCTCACCTCGAACAAGTTTTTTTACCAATGCTATTACCATGGTATTGAAAAAAAGAAAAATACCGAACTGAGAGACCCACAGCCGTATAGGCCTTACATGCAAAAAAAACAAAAATAACTAACAAGACACAAGTTACCATAATTGATCATGAGAAGTGATAGAGGCAATATTATCTACCCCCATCCTTGTTGGAAGATTTTGGTGGTAGAAATAGTGGATGTGATTATAGTATGCTATTATTCCCCCACATGTGTTGAATTATTCCACGTGGCATGTTCACCCTTCATTGACTGAATTTCCTTCTTTAGGGGGTTGCTTATTGAAGATGGGGCTATGTCTATGTCTCAAGTGACTTTAATAGAATAAATTCCATTTAGTTGTGATTGTTGAGCCGAAGGGGTTCTTTCATAACTTTTGAGATGCTTCTACCACATTGCAATGTCTCAAATCAAAAAATTGCCACTTGCTTGTGCTCATCGAAAAATTCCAATCCAAAAGACAAATTTATGTCAAAGAAATTTAAATAGCCCAATGCTCATTGACCTACACGAACAACCTTCCTAAATTTATGTCCTTTATTGTGTTTGTTGGGGTTGAACCTCATCCCCCCACCATAAGTCACTTACTCCACCATTACGTACACATGCATATCTCTGAAAATCATTCCAAACTTAACCATTTTCTACAAAAGAATTTGAAAAAATTGTTACATTTGCACCATAAAATATACATATTTGTATTCAAGATTTTATAAAGTAATATGTGGAGCTCTTAATTAAAATCTCCTACTACTTTGACTACCCATACCCTACCACTCAACCCCATGGAGATCCTTGCATTGATGTCATGACCCTCTCCATTTGTAGATATTCTCTTAAATTGATCTTATAACACCCTCCACTAAAATCATTACATTCACGTACATGAGAATCCTTTCCCTACCAAAGTGGACCAACAAGGACTCAAGAGACTCTACTCACCCAAACCCAAGTGTGAGGAAGTACTAGAAACAAAAGAAGGGAATTTGCAAACTTTGGTGGGAACGATTCACCCTTTTACTGAAATCTACTCCTCCCCACCTCACTCGAATGACAGAAAAAGCTACTAAGGCATAGTTTTATTTGTTGTCAAATTTTAAAACCCTTACTAGTTCAAGGGTTTCCAATTTGCATTATGGCTTTCCATACAAATCCTAGGATCTATCCTCTGTAGCTGAGCCGAGATGAGGAATGGTAAAGTATGGTAGGAGTTCATCAGATGACCTGGGTTCCTCTTAGGAAGAATGGCCACAAAATGAAGAATCGAGCCTAGGCAAAGAAGAGTATGACCAGGAAGAGATCGAATTCGTAACTTTCCTCACAAAAGATGAAAACTAATATGATGAAGACAGTTAGCGAGCGAATCCATCTAGCATAGACGACGATCAAGATGCCTGTGCTGAAACTGATGACAATGTAATTTTGTCAAACTCTATTTCTTTTGCACTCCCTGTATTTTCCTTTGGTGCTTTTCAAAGCCTTTTTTTCTTAAAATTTTATCATTTTGTCATATCCCCCCTCTTCTTGTCTTTAGCGCACCGCGCAATTTCGAGTCTTCCATTCTATATGGTATAGGTTCTTGAGAAGTGTCGGGTTCCTATTGTGTATCTCGCATTAGAAAATGCTCTGGATTGAGCTTCCACTAATCACTTTGATGCAACAAACAAGAGGTATTGTGGCAAGAGGAAGCTCTGCATCAAGCCACTCCTGAGCACTCTGCAATGAAAATTCTCCACATCGAGCCACCACTGAGCATTGTGATGCAACAGTCGAGAAGAACTATGACAAGAGCACCCTGCATTGAAAATTCTCCACATAGAGCCACCCTTGAGCACTCTGATGCAGCATCCGAGAGGTGCAAGGCAGGATCAAGCTCTGCATCAAGCCATCCCTGAGCACTCTACAGCATAACTGCACCTCAAGTTCTTCTCCCATCCCTAGTTTGTTTCTCCTACCCGGGTATGTTCAACACCCTCTCCGGATTGGGGGAAGTGGATAGGATTGAATCTTGTTAGTTAAAGTTTAATTGGGTCACGTTGGTTATATCCTGTTAATTAGGATTTAATAGTATTTAGTCGGATTCCAACTTTAATGAGTTTTTTTATAGCCCTACACTGAAAGAGTTATATATTTAAATAATACCCTATTTTATTGTGGCTCTTCCCATAAAGAATATACATTTTCCTTTTTTGTTGTATTTTGACTTCTATGGATGTTTTATAGCCATTAGGGCAAGCATTGTATGTTCGAATGGTTGTGAATTTCATTGGGGTCATCCCATAAAGAAGGGATGTGTTGCTCAGTTGTTGGATTTTAACTTTTATGAGATTTTTATATCCACACAAGGAAAACATTTTATGTTCAAATGGTACCCAATTTCCTTTGAGGTAACCCCATAACCAAGTTCTATGTTCCTCTTTACTCCGATTTCCAATTATTTGAGGTAACCCCATAACCAAGTTCTATGTTCCTCTTTACTCCGATTTCCAATTATATGTGTTTGTTAGGGCAATATATGGTAGGCATTTTATATTCAAATATATGATTTAAAATTGTGCATCTCAATACTTTAGGGTTACAAATTTCTGAGTTTGCACATTTATCTTTATCTTCGAATTGTGATAAGGTTGTTACTATGAAGCACTCATAAAGAGAGAGGTCTAATAACTTCGTTCTTGTTATGAGCATGGAAATTTCAAATTCCTCCTAGAGACGCATAATATCCACAATGCATATATTCAAATGGTGCCCAATCTCCTTTTGGGTCATCGTTTAATGAAGATTCATGTTCCTTTTTAGTGGGATTTCAACTTTTACAGGTTTTTATAGCCATATGGGGCAAGTATTTTATATTTTAATATATGATTTGAAATTCTATGCATTTCCTTAAAACTTAGGGTTCCACATCTCTTAGTGTGCATATTTATTCTTCCCTTAGAATAGTTAAGAGGTTCATAATATCTATGGTTAAATTAAGAGGAAGAATTTGGTTATAATGGATGGAGAAGTAGATTTTATAACGCACTATATGTATCATTCCTTCTATAGTTTAAGCAAGGCACTCTAAGGTTTAAACATAAGTGATTTCCTTACCTTTTAATTGTTTTTATTTGTGAAATATCAACGAACAAAAATTTAGTTTATATTGGACCTGCAGTTCTTGTGTCCATAGCCTTCATGGATCTTGGAATGTGTATGCAGTTAGTAATCTTTAACAATTTTATTGCGTATATATTTGGGTATCGATGTTGATATCGAGAATTGTAGTTGTGTCTCAGTGGCGTCTGATTTGCAGGGAGGGGATAAGGTTCAAATATGAGTTATTTAATAATAATAATAAGTTCTCGAATGAGATGATTGATTCCGATTAATTAATTTTTTGATAAAAAGAATTTAGAATTCATCCTAATATAGTATTGCTTTCTCAATTTTTTGTTTTTTAGTTACTCTAGGTCATTCTTGTGATTTATATAAGTGGCTTGATTATTTAATATCTTTCATTGAATTTAGGAGTTGTAGAAGGTATGTCCCTCGTATGTTTTCTCTTCCAAACAATTATGTGAACTCGCTAGTCCATCAGGCGAGCATTTCGCGCAACACTACAGGGAAGAATATCCAAGAAATCTAAATTTTCTCTTATGGTTCCTATCAGAAGTGGGTGTCATTGTTGCAGATATTCGTGAAGGTTAGGATTTTGAAGAATGATTTTACAAAGTAAAATTCTTTTATTTTGATTTCTAATGCAATGATATTATTTTATTTTACTTCGTGCGCTGAAATGAAACTGAAACCAATGCAGGATTTTGATGAGAATATTGATTTTTGTTGGAAAATAAATTCAAGTGCAACTAATGCAAAAAATATTTTTTTGTGAGAAAATTAATTCAACCGCAACTAATGCAGAGAATATTGATTTTTGTTGGAAAATGAATATTGATTTTAGTTGGAAAACAAATTCAACAATACTATTAAGAATGATATGAAAAATAATGTACATAGTGCATATAAATATGCACTATATACAATAGGTAAACTATTGATTAGTTTCTTAAGTTTAAATGATAAATAACTGTCCACAAGAACCCTAACTGAATAAGGGTTAACAATTTTACCTCAATCTACTTCATTCACTTCATTTCTTGTTTGTAATTTTCTCGTCCCTTCATGTTTTTATCGCAGTTTTGGGAACTGCATTTGCTCCTAACATGAGGTTCCATATACCTACATGGGCTGGTGTCAGCACACTTACTCTCATTGGAGTGCAGAGATTCGGGGTGCTCCAACCAATCCTTTCAACCATACTCTCTCCAAAATGAAAATTCATTTTTCTTATGTAACCTGGTTACTTCAAATTCTTTTATCCTATGTTACAAATTCTTTTATCCTATGTTATAACTTGCGACATTACAGATGAGAAATTTGGAGGCGATCATTACTTTTCTTGTACTTACAATGTTTGGCTGTTGCTTTGGAGAGCTGGCATATGCTAAGCCTAAAGCCAATTAGGTGTTAAAAGGAATGTTCATTCCTAATTTAAGAGGAAGTGCAGAAACTTGTATTTCCATTTCTCCTAATGAAGCTTTTCTTACACGGTAAGCCCCTATCACTTTTCGGTTTCATTAATTGAATTCAATGAATATGTTTCGCCAACGTAAAGTACTAATGATTAGAAAATATGGCCAAATATTTTACCCTATGATGCAGATTAGGCGTTGGCATTTAGTCGCATAGTAATAAATGCAGTAGTTTTAACTGCGATTTTTTTTTATTTTTTTTTTGAGTTTTTAGGAGTTTTCTCCATCAAAATTTTGTGAAAACATTGTTGTCAAATTTTTATTTATGTTGTTTAAACTGTATTTTTAACTACATATATGGATTCAACACAGTCAAAAACATTTGAATCACTTAGATTGTGAAGATTTCACGTGTGAAACTTGTGATTTAAATGAATATCTGCCCAAACAAACTAGATAGAAAAATAAAATAGAAAGCTTTTCAAAAAATCACACTGTAAAACTTGGTAATAAATCTCTCAAATAATGTGTAACTTATCATTTACAAAATTTAGTACTATGGTATTGAGTGTTTATCAATTACCTTCATAAAATGTAATTGATCCTGTCATCCACCATATCCAGATAGAATTCATTTCTTCACTCTGCATTGGTTCTCTCCCGGAAAGTATCACCAATTCTTTCTGGAGTTAATGTGAGTACTCTTCCACATCTTAGAGAATTATTAAAATAAATGGAATAGATTATTCCTGTACCTTTTTCTGTGATTTATTTACAAATTAGATCAATTTTCGATGGGTTGTTGAAATTACAAGTTTTCATTACGGAAATTATGAAATGTAATTATTCCACTCAGAATAAGGTCTAATAGTCCCATATAGAAGAACATAATTTTTAAAAGTACACTGAAAAACTTGATTGTTCAACCCAAATTGTCATAACTCCGTCTAAAACTCCTCCATAGAATCATTCACTACATGAATAAACTGCTTCCTAACAATGTCATGCAGCCATAGACCCATCAATGACTCATTAATCAGATAAAAATACTATGAATTGATATTAAAATGTTGTCTATGTTCTAGTGGGTGTGCACGTATTTTCTCATCAAAACTGGATTTGCTATATTTATGGCATTCTTAATCAATGTCGTTGTTACCTGTCTGAACAGGGCAATCTTTTCTTCACAAAACTTATCTACAGAAGACTCGGATAACTGTTGGAACTTGGACTTGAGTACCTCTCTTTTCTATTAAAAGTAAGCGGATCCTCCCATCCCATCAAATATTTCCTCCACTTTGTCACTACGGTTTTTATGCACCTCCCTCTTCTTCAATCATTTTAATCACTTAGACAACTTTACAAGCGAATTGACTTATCCATTCATCATGATTTTAATTATTTGCTCAGGAAATTGAAATGGATCCACAAAACTTGTTAGTAAATATAGATCTCATTCAAATATTTGGAATTAGGAATTCCCTGATATTGTTATTGGTAGTGTTCCGAAAATCGTAAACCAAAAACCCTCTTTTTCCGTTCTTTAGCATGTTCTATGTAACTGGAGCTCAAAGATTTATGCCATTGCACTACTAGCATTTGGCGAGAGTGCATCGATCATATGGACATATGCTGGGAAGTATATCATGCAGGTGCATTAACGCATTAATAACTCATTTTTTTGCCCTCTTGAAAATAGGTGAATTTTGAATTTTGATAACCAGATTTGCATAATATTCACATGATTCTGATTTTACTGGAATTTGAGTGGTGCATTGTTTTTTGTTGCAGGGTTTTCTCAATCTGAAAATGAGGCCATCGCTCTGCAATCTTATCTGCTCGGTCATTTCGATCATCCCCAGCTTGTTAGTTTCTATTCTCTATGGTTCTTCTGGTGCTGTGCAACTTATTATTATTTCGTCGGTATGCTCTTTGATCATCGAAATTGGCATCTCGATAACACATTTCAAATCACAAACAATCATGATTGTGCTTGAAATTATTTCCTTGGATTCGAGTTAAAAATTTCCATGGATTTGGATTTCAATAGTTACATAATGTAAATGTCAAAAAAAAAAATTTAGTAGTTAGATAATGTTATTTTAAAATATTTCTCTAAGTCATGTATATACACTCAAAAACACATTTCATTCAATCGAATAAACCTCAAACTTTCCATAATTAGAAAACATTTGTCATCTAAATATTTTAGATGTTTTATATTTAAACGCTAATGCTATGTGTATTCCTTCCATGCAGATCATTTTATCATTTCAACTGCCATTTACATTAATTCCACTATTCAAGTTTGTGAGCAGTGAGATAAAGATGGGTCCTCACAAGAATTCAATCGGAGTAAGTTTCTACTACCAGATTAGAGAAGAAAGCCTTTTTTTTCTCAGTGCTAGAAATGTAGGGTAATGACGATTGATCGTATTATTGTTACCTAATTTGAAAAAGTTTTCTTCAATTATGTGGTGATTTTTGAATTGCATTTTACTAAATGGAAAATATTCTTTACTATGTCGCAGATTATGGTTCTTTCCTGGTCATCGGGATGGTGTATCATGGTCATCAACACCTACTACTTCACTACAAAATTTGGAAAATGGTTGGTCCATAGTAGTTTGGCTAAGGTAGTTTCTATATTTATTGGACTAATTGTATTTCCACTAATGGCTCTATATGTAGTGGTGATTTTTTATTTGGCTTTCCAACGAGAAAAGATAGTCACTTATATGGCTCAACTAGGATCCTCGATTTGATCTGAAATTACAGCGAGTATTAACTGAACCAAGTCACAAAAAAATAGATATAGAATCACAGAAGTGATTTTCAATTGGAGTATGATTCGATTAGTTGTAGAGAATTGGTTTGGAATTTCAGGGAAGTCACGTAAAAATAGCACAGATCTAAAATTTAGTGTGTTTTCCTCTTCCTGTCTCTGAGTTGATTTCATACTGTGACAATTTCCATGCAACACTAAAACTTTTTTAACATTGATTGGCCTCCATTTCTATGAAGAAGAAAATTCCTAACACAATATTGAAAACATAAACACATGCATTTAACCATACACGGGTACAAATCTTTTAGCTGGAAAACAATCTTGGGCTAATCATATAGGCTTCAAATTTCAAAAATATCATGGGACAATACAAGCTTTTGTTTATGCATTCATTTTTCTTATTTCAAAATTATCGTAGGAATACCGTTGAGGTAAGGGCAGTTCCAGAATGTTCTTGGCCTTTTCCAGGACATAAGCGGTTTTAACCATTAAAATCCATACCTATATATCAAGTGCACCAATATCAAGTGCACCAATGATAAAAAATTGTATAGACAATCATTTACAAAGATTCTTACAGATTAGACACCTTCACTAATTTGGGGGTTTTGGTCCTAAAAATTAGTAGTAGTTCTTTTCCTTTTTTAGAAAGAGATTTTAGTTTTTCCTTCCATTTCCTTTTTTGTTTCCACCAGAAGATTTTTTGTGGGTAAAAACTAATTTTTGGTGACCTCTTTCCTCGTTGAACATTTAGCCTTTTTGAAAAAATCGAAATAGCTAAATATTTCTTTGAAAATATATTCATTTGAGCTCAAGCTTTGCATCCAAGAGGGTTTTCCTCCAATTTTTAGGGGTTTCCTTCTCAACCTGCAGATATTCCACTGAGTACAATATTGAACCATATTTTTCCTCTTCCTTTTGGTGGAAATGGCTTTAGATTTTCCACATTTCCTACATAATGTAAATAATAGAAAGCCAGAAGTAGTTGCAAGTGCATTCTAGAATAGAGGAGAGGAAATTTGCTTCAAATTATACAAGAGCATGTAGTGTGAGTGTTCTTCTTCCAAATTGATAAGAGGAGTAACTTCCTTAAAGTTAAAGTTGACTACTTCTGTAGGATGCTCTACAAACTATTTTGAAGATACATGTTGGAGCAGTGAAGTACTCTGCAGCATGAGGAGATCTTACAACGATGTATATAAACAAAGAGCATACATTAAAAGATAAAACGAATGTACAACTAAAACAAAAAAATACAATCTCACTGCAACCAATATACAACAGGGTAGTTATTCTCCACAAAAAAAAACTAACCTACAAATATTAACCAAAGTTCAGTGGATGGCGCAACCAATATACAACAGGGTAGTTATTCTCCACAAAAAAAACTAACCTACAAATATTAACCAAAGTTCAGTGGATGGTTCAAGAGATAATGAGGTTTCTATGGGTGTGTATCAACCAAAATATACAACAACGGCTTCCCGAGCCACTCCCTCCCAACCTAAATACGTACTGAAGCATCCCCTCCTCTTTTATTTATTTTTAAATAACTATGCAAATTATGGCCTGAGTGGGTGCAAAATTCTTGGCATGTGTCACTTTGGGGATGCCCAACTATGCATATACTGAGAATGGAACCTTGGTTAGTTGGGGTAAACTCACATCAAGCTTTTACTATACCACAACCCAGCACACTTACTAGAGTTCATGGGCGTTGTTACTGAATTTGATGTTGCATGAAGATGAAAGCTAAAATTATATGGGAAGTGATGAACATATCCAGTTTAGTTGGAATTTTATTTAGAGATTATAGATCCAAATCAGCTCATGTATTTCTTTGTTCTAAGCTTTTAGTTGAGAGAATTTTCCACTCAATCTTCTCCTAATATCACATCATAATGCACTTTTTTGTTAGGATTAATCCTTTTTCTTGATTTCTTCTGTATTATTCTCTCTCTTTACTTGTACAATGTATGAATTTCATTAAAGAAAAACCTCCCTTACAATGAACAAAGATTTTTTGGGGCTTCATTTTAGACCATAGAATTTATATGCTCTCGATTTTTTAGGTCAAACATGTTGTTGTTTCACTACTAGAGAGGTTTGGTGAGGTGCACTATAAGATACTCAGAATTTTGCATTATGAATGTCAAATTAGAATAGTTATTTGGAAATTTTCTTTTTACAGTTGAAGTTTCTATAATCTCTCACATGAAAAATAAGTTTGAAAATGGTGCATTTATGGTTTTATATATTCTCTATGTGGAAAAATTGCTTTCTATTTTTCAAATATAGATTACAATCTTTCTAACTTGTTTTCATGTATGGCCATTAGTGGAAACCCTCATATATTGACATCAACTCTTGGAAGTGCCCTTTTATTTACAAATGCTAGTCTTATGAATATAGATTAGAAGGAAGCATGGGCTTGCAACACCCAAACAACAAAAACCCATGCACCTTTCTCGAGAACTACTTGTATGATAAGTCTTACTATTTTCTTTTTTAATAAATCATTTTGCATACTCTTGTTTTTTTTTTTCATAGTTATAATCTTACTCCTTGTCTTACAAGTTACCCTGGTATTAAGCTCATATTAGGGGTGAATTTTCTTCTCCAAGCTTCATATCATATTGTTCATTGCTCTATCATGTACCTTATGGTAAGAATTTTGTGTATTGTATTTTGAGAGAGAGACTATTTTTCCAATTTGCATACAAGGAATTAACTTTTGTGAAGGCTATTTCCAAATTTCCACAAGAGGATGGTTTATCCTTAGATGGTAAAAAATGGAATTGAGTGGTTGGAATTATGGTTTCAGTGACTTTTGTGAAGTTTTTCCTCGCTTTATATCATATTGTTCATTGCTCTATCATGTACCTTATGGTAAGAATTTTGTGTATTGTATTTTGAGAGAGAGACTATTTTTCTAATTTGCATACAAGGAATTAACTTTTGTGAAGGCTATTTCCAAATTTCCACAAGAGGATGGTTTATCCTTAGATGGTAAAAAATGGAATTGAGTGGTTGGAATTATGGTTTCAGTGACTTTTGTGAAGTTGTTCCTCGTAATGTATTGTCGAAGTTTTACTAATGAGATTGTGAAGGCATATGCTCAAGATCATTTCTTTGATGTGATCACCAACACAATTGGTCTAATTGTTGCGTTTGCGACTTTTCACATGTTATACTTATCTATTTTGTTGAGTGTGTGCCATGGTTTCTTGGAACTGGCTACTGAAGAGTAGTTTTTCTTCCATTATGTCATCCTTTCCTTTTTATAATGAAGGTCCACTTGTTTAATAAGAAACTTTTTGTTTTGTTTTTCATTATTATGATATATGTTTGCATTTAGCAGCAAAATAGATGAAATTTTTAGGGCATGTTCTATCAGTTCTCTTCAATATCATAAACAATGGTGGTGTGGAACTCCCAAGCCATAGAGGGCCCCTAATAATTGTGGAGCTAGGATGGAGCCATGAATCTATTGATTTTAAAATTCAAAGGAAGAACATATTCAATATATATTAACTTTTAAGTATGGAAAACACATTGCAAAGGTGCAAGAGAATATATCCACTCCATTTCATTTCTTTTTCTTTAATAATGCCTCAATCCCAAATTGTGGATTCACAAATCATAATTCTGTTTGTTCTACGTTCTAAAATCAAGACATTTTGTTATAGAATTTTATATGGATGCATATACACAATAATAGACACATACATGTGTGGAGAAGAAGATGAAGAAAAAGAAGTCTTAACATGGAATGAAATCCCAACACAAGGATATGCCACTGTGGCTGTATACATGAACATTTAACTGTATACTAATATGACATTTTGAAATTTTTTGCTAGAGATACAATCTGCCTCTCTTTGCACCTTTTGGACCTTTTGGGGCAATTGTTAGTTTTAGTAAGTTAAAAATATTGTCTCCATGAATATAGTTTTTATAAATATTATAGATAGTGTGTCACATTTTTTTTAATCAATGGCAATAAATGTAATTTTCATGATTTCCATAACTGTTCATGTGATTCTTTAAAGTGTGCTAGACCGTTTGCCTTACAAGTAGGATGCTGGTTCGATTCTGCTAACATGAATTAATCAAAGCTTTTGTAGCTTATTTTAATTAAATGTTTTTTATATCGATTTATTTCAATGGTGATATGTTTCTAGATTCATTGTTTTATATTGTGAGATAAAAGTGAAATTGTCTCATAAGACACAATAATGCTTGTGTTATATATTGTTTTTATAGAGACAATTTTTTAAGACAATAATCTTTAAGACAATAATTTTTGAGACAGGTGCCTAAATACAATATTTAAGACAATTGTCTCAAATATTGTATTAAAACCCCTTTTATGTAGTAGTGGTGGGATGCAGCTTGTAGAAAAATACCACATGGAAAAGGCATAAAATGCCTATTGCAAGAATCAACAGGTTGTTGATATCTTGGCAAAGGAAATATATGCTCTCGGGTGAAATGTAACAATTTTCTACTTCTAAGATTGAATGCAACATAGGATGAAGTAATATAATGAGTAATTATAATCTGTTTGGTAATAAATGAAGGAAGAAAAGCCAAAAGACAAATGAAGGAAGAAAAGCCAAAAGACATCATTGTAATTATTATTGGCAATGTTGAGAAAATTTACTGCAAATCGTAAATTAATCTCGGAGATTTATCAGAGGAACACGACACGGCAACAACCATAAACACAAACAAAAATGTTTATCTGGGAAAACCCCAAATCCGGGGAAAAACCCAATCATAATGAAATTTCATTATCCTTGGCCAAAACCCTGGCCAAGTGACCCTTCACGGCTCACCTCCAGGCCCTTGCATTACAATGAAGTCCTTTCAGCCTTTTATAGGCTTCATTATATATAATACCACAGGCAGAATACCATGGGTGCACAATACCATGTGCCCCAAAACCATCACTGTTTAACCTGGTCACTTTGACTCTATCCTGAGTCAAGTTTACTTAACAATTCCCCCCTTAAACTTGACTTGGGGTTCCTTGACTAACTCCAGCGAAACTTGCTAAGTGCGACAATCCCACTCACTCTAGCCCTTACCCCCTTCAGAGTTTTTATCCGGGGTATTGTTAACCCGACATCCCCCTATCACCTAGGTCTAGCTCAGACTTTACCAGTGATTACCAAGGGGTATAGATGCCTTTACCAGGTCTTACAGTAGTATGCCCATTTACATGCAATAAGTTTGACTTCATTAAATTTTTTTATTTTTTATTTTATTTTTATTGCTGCTCTTCACCGTCGCCACCGCGCCGCCGTGCAAGGAATCTTCGGCCCTGTGCGAGATCTTATGTTGCTTCATGGATTCCTTCAGCGACAAAGCCCGCGGGAGCATGAAGCCGATCTGAGCAGAGGGGTCGGCTCCTTTTTCTTCTGGATCCCTATCGTTGGAATTGAATGCCCATTTACCTGATCCCTTCACGCCCGGCTTCGCCTGCGTGTGGAAGTCACTCCAGTTGGGCTCCTCCAAGTCCATAGATCGAGAGCCCCGGATTCGGCTGTAACCCTGCATCCCGTTTCTTCTAATCAACGCGTGGCCGATACACCAAATCTACCAAATATAAACACCAATATATACGTGTAGAACTCCACGCCATGATTTCCTGCGTGCAGAACTCCACGCCAAGAGCACAATGCTCATATCCGAACAGGGTTGTGGAAAGCTAATCGTGATTGCTTGTTCACAAGATCTCCGCCTAAATCGGCTGCACCACCCATTCAATTTCAACCTTCTGTGAGGTAAGCCTCCTCTGCACGTTATGGCCGTAGTAATCCAGTCATTAACCGCATCGATCCATATTCATACCAAATCTAAACTTAATTAGCTCTTACCCAGGCCCTGGGAGCCGCTCTCCACAATGTTCGAATTAGCTTGCATTCGGAAGGATCAGGAAAACCACGGAAAAGAGACAAGAAACAGGATCTCTCTTGGATATTCGAACCTATAAACAGCTTCAACGACCTGCAAGTATCTCATCACCGAAGCCCCGTACCTCAGACCTAACCTGCCTCCGTTGCATTATCGACATCTCATGCCAGACTCTCGGTAGTCGATATTGAGATCCACACCAGATCTAACTTTATGGAAGCCCGCAACCACTGAATCTACATCTTCAAACATCAGATGTGAAAGATCTAATCAAAACACTATCTTTCCACAGCAGATTTGCCACGATCCTATGATGCTCACACTCCCGTGATCCACCACAGGTCGAACGCTGCCTCTGCAGCAACGCATACTCCGTCTCCGGTCATTCCTCCTGAGATCAATACCCTGGCTCCTCCGATCAACGCACCAGGTAATACCGCACAGCGCAGCACCTCCAGGTAGCAATCGAGCTCCTCACCAGACACAGCTTCCTCAGCGCTCTAGCACGGTGAGTGCTCCACCTTGAGCTCTCATACCAATTGTTGAGAAAATTTACTCCAAATCGTAAATTAATCTCGGAGATTTATCAGAGGAACAGAACACAGCAACAACCATAAACACAAACAGAAATGTTTATCTGGGAAAACCCCAAATCCGGGGAAAAACCCAATCATAATGAAATTTCATTATCCTTGGCCAAAACCCTGGCCAATCTGGCCAAGTGACCCTTCACGGCTCACTTCCAGGCCCTTGCATTACAATGAAGTCCTTTCAGCCTTTTATAGGCTTCATTACATATAATACCACAGGCAGAATACCATGGGTGCAAAATACCATGTGCCCCAAAACCATCACTGTTTAACCTGGTCACTTTGACTCTATCCTGAGTCAAGTTTACTTAACAGGCAGGTTATTTTAAGTTAGGAATACTTTGGAATCCTGAGTCAAGTTTACTTAACAGGCAGGTTATTTTAAGTTAGGAATACTTTGGATTTAAACACTAAAATATGGTGGTATGACAATAGATAGGTATTTTTTTTTTAGAAAATCATTAGAGATAGTAGAATTGTATTCTTTTATGTGGAGAAAATGGTATGAATTTCCAGTTAATAACTATTGTAGATTAAATTTTAAGAGCTCAAGAATAAAAAACTAAATTAAGTAAATCTATGTTTTACAACATTCTTAGCAAATTAAGACTTATACTCATAACAGAAAGCATAATGGTACCTATGTATAAGATTTTGTATATCAGTTTCTAAACAACAATAGGAAAAAAAATCTGCACTAGTTTATAGCTGGGAATTATTTATTTTAAAGCTAATCACAGATAAACAATTGGAAAAGATATAAACAATATATGAATTCTCAAGTTGTGAAGGGTGTGAAGTTTTTTATCCATAGCCACTTATAAGGACCAGCAGTTGGCATTAGTGGTGAAAGAGAGTACGAACTCAAGGAAATGATATCAGCCTGGCTTTAAGTGGTTAGCTATAAGAATTTGAAGAACATTCAACAGTTCCATCTATTTTTCCTTTCACTTTGAGAATAGACATTGGAAAGAGACAGAACAGGTATATGAAACCGTAGTATAGTATAACAAAACAATTACCTATTCATTCATAGAGTTCAAACAAATACACAGAAAAATTCTAGCTTTGCACAGTACTGAGAATTCCAGCTGGTTCGATAACATTATTAGAATCTCTTTTCCTTAAGAGAAAGTTCAAAAATAAATATATTCCTACATGGTCACAAGCAACCGGAGATGTATAAATATATAACAACATGGAAATAAGTCCAGCCAAACCTTACTGATAATTTATATTAAAGTCGTTAAGATAACATAAGCACTACTGTCACTGGAACCCAAAGACAGAAACCCAGTGACAGAATGCGAATAAGTATGGCAAAGTTATGTTTGGTAAAATGACAAAAAAAAGACATGGTGTACAAAACCATTCATAAACTACAAATAGCACCAAAGAAGCGGCTGTAGATGTCCTTAAAAGCGACCATCCAGTATAATTAGTCAATTACAGAATAGGGAATAAGTTAACAAAAATTACAATGCCTTTAGCATAATGGTTGGCTACAAACCACCAGCTAGATGCAAAATTGCAATGAAAAACGCAGTATGCATAGGACTGCTCGTTCTGCCAAGCCACTACTTAAATCATGTGAATATTGTACCTGTAGAGGTAAGAAGGTGGTGCTGGGGCTGGCGACGAACACAAACCTAGCAAACTCATGGAAACAACGCCCACTCAGCCTTCCAGTCTCTACCCTTTCTCGTCCTCAATAACTCATGGATTTTAATTCTTCATTGGCCTTCTGATAGCACTGTAGATTGGTTGGAATAAACTCTACAATGAAAAGACAATCGTATCGTATTAACATGTGTAATTTATGTACAAGGCAACTGTGTCTCAATAACCTATTAGTGTTAAAAACACAATATAAAACTAATTACATAATATACAATAATCATTTCAAAGGAAAATTAGCTAATAGCAACTAACCCTGAAATATCATAAACGCTTCTCTTTCAGAATATATTTTGGTCAGCCTAAGAAAGTTTTCTGCATCTTAGATAAAGATAGAACGGGTAAACCAATGGGGAAAAATGAATGGATATGTTGGATTTGCAATCTATTTTATTTTGTTAGGCTAAATATTATATTAATTTTAATTTTTTTTGTTTGGTCTATAATTATAATTATAATTAGTAAAAGGCATAAGATAGTACAATTAAATAAACGGAAATATAATATATATTAAAATATTTAATATGTGATTTATGATTAATAAAAAACCATAAAATTAATTAAAATATAATTTTGTTTTAATTATTATTATTTTAAATTATTAAAAAGGTTAATGTATCTCATATATATATAACAAGATTTTTAACTAAATAGATTCACTTTTTTATTGTAAAAATTTTTAATATAATTTTTTACATTATCATAGATCAATACCATAATTTACTAATACAACTTGTCATGTATGGTAAAGATTTTTAGAATAAATTTTGAGACATTATCATACACCAATACCATAACTTTCTAATACAACTTGTCTATATATTACATATTCACATAACAATAAATTTAATTTAATCATCTGTCATTTAAAAAAAATATAACTACTTTGAAAATAAATTTTAATGCTTCATTTAGACATAAATACTACTCAAAATATTCCAAAATATTTTATTAAGAACTACGTACATATACACCTAACTTAATTTATCTATAATTAAATTAAAATATAGAATCCTACTCCAAACTAAACACGCATTAACAAAAAAATATCCCAATCAAATATCCACAACAAGTTTCCACAAACAAATCACGCAAGTCTCATAAACAGCTTCACATGGTTCTCCTTCAAACTTTTGTCTGCATATAAATTCATTGCAACTCCAATGAAATTACAGAAGCGGAATAGAATCATCAAATTTGGAAGTGATATATATCTTAGGTTAAAGGGGCGAGGTAGCTTTGTGAAGGATTACATATAAAAAAAAATGCCTGCACTGTGCTTTAGTAATCAGCACGGCCCCTATGTTTTTCATCTGTTGTTTGCAATGGGCATATTCCTAATTTTTCTCTCACATGTTGAACCTGACGCCCTTGTGAAGAAAATGGGTGGATCGCCCATTAATGTGAATTACTCAGAAAGCCTGAGAGTCGGTGAAGTATGTTCGGGCAGAGACATTTCAGTGAGTGAGCGTATGAGCTACACAGAGCCAGATGGTATACCTGTATATGCTGTGGAAATTAGAAACACATGCGCCACTGGATGCGTAATCAGCAATATACACATCAGCTGCGGCTCCTTCGCGTTGACGATAGAGATAGAACCTAAAACATTTAGGAGGATCGCCTACAACGACTGCTTGGTGAAGGACGGCGGGAAATTGGCGGCGGGAGATGGTGTGTCCTTCAACTATGCCAATAATGCATCTGTCCACTGAAAGTCGCTTCCGTCAAATGCGATGCTTAACTAATTACTCACAGGGTCATGATATTACTGATTTTCCTTGTGCTTCTGAAGGTCCTCCTGGTCCTGGTTTCGAGGGTTAGCTTCTGAATGTACTCCTGGTCCTCGTTCTGAGTGTGTGTTTACTTGGTAGTACAATAGTGTATCTCTGCGGGTTAGTTTAGTGGCTAGTAAAGCATTGTACCTCTGTTAATGAGAAGTGATCAGATTCAATAATTGAGTAGATAAAAAGTCATCCGTGATACTATTTAAAACGTAATCTTTATTATTTTATAAACACAGTGATCACGAATCTCTGTGAATCATATGTTTTATTTTCATATTTTTAAGGGTTGTTTAGTTTATTTGGATACTTATTCAATGATGAACATATTTTTTAAGGTTATGTTTTTAATTAGAATTATAAATATATATGTTTTTAATTAAAATTATAAATACAAATCTAAATATAATCTAATCAGTATTTTGATGATTTTTCTGGCAAATATTAAAAAAAACAGTTGTAAATTCAATTGGTGTATTTTCCTGATATTATTCAAGAAGTAATCTCTATTATTTTATAAATAGAATGGTCACTAATCTCCATGAATTATATGTTTTATTTTCCTATCTTTTCAGAGTTGTTTAATTTATTTAGATTCATATTTCACAATGAGCATACTTTTTAATGCTATTATTTTAATTAGAGTTATAATTATAGGTATAATCTAATCAATATTTTCATGAATTTTTTTTTTTGGCAAATATTTAAAAAAAGACAGAATTTCAATTCGTGTATTTAAAAAAATAAATGCAAATTGGTATTATATATGCATGGGAAAACAAATTATTATATTATTTTTTATTTTTAATTAATTAATTTATATATCTTTTATTTCATTATAATATAAAATTTACTTTTTTATTAAAAAAAATGAACCATTTTAATTTAATTTATATTTTAAAAATAAGATTTTAATTATGATTATCTAATAACTGTTTATATTGAAGTTTTGATTAAAATTATTTTGGAACTATGCAAGTTAAACATGATTTAAAATTAAATTAAAATACTTTATTTAGTCTATGTGTATGGTTTAAAATATACTTTTTTAGTAAAAAAAATTAATTGAATATAATTTACCTTTATTTATATAAAATTTTAAAATCTTTGTAGTGCTAAATATTTTATAATAATTAATTAAATAACCTATACCAATTGTCTATTATTTCTTCTTTAACTCCATATACGCATGACCCTATTTTGTCTCCAGTGATTGATTACTCCTAGACTTTTATGTAATCACTCAAACTTGAAGCTCATTGTCATTTATGTTTTCCAAATACTATTTATTATTATAAATATTCCAAATCGATGATACAATATTGTTATTGGCCCAACCATGCAAAGTAATAATTAAATGCCCAATTTTACAAAACCCAAAAGAGAAAACATAGTGTGTTATAGCAGTGACCCAATTCTTTTTTAAAGGCATATACCTCAAAATAAACTAGTTTTTATATTTTTGGTTAACTTTCTTCTATGTTGTAACCAATAAATATTAGATATAAATTTGTGCATGGAGGAAAATTATATATTTGTTTACGAAATTTTCAACATGTTTATGAATTGCTCCATTTATCATCATCTTACATGGAAGAAGAAGAGAAATAAATTATAACTCTAACTCTATAAAAATGACAATTGGAAAATAAATTTTAAACAATCCAATAAAAGTTAATTATAAGGAAAATATGGTTAACTAATAATTAGAAATTGAATATTGAACTTATAATAAATAAAAATAAGTAAAAAAAGAAAAAAATAATTGAATAACCCTTGATTTACTATGAGGCAATGAGGATTATGAGAAATAGTAAATAAATATATGAAATAAATTAGATCTAATATGCCCATAAGTGTTCTACATTTTAATATGAGGGAGATGTAGTAAACTACTAGATCAATAAGTCCTTAGATTTGAAATTAAAAAAAAAATAATAAATAAAAAGCTACAAAACTATAAAAACAAGTATGTATTGCATACATTATGGCACATCTGTTGTATTGAAGTATTAAATGATGCATTCTTATTAAGGATCAGTTTAATAATAATAATTTAAAAAAATAATGTTGATTTAATTAAAAAATAATGAAAAATAATAAAACTAAAAACGTAATGAAAAGAGTAAAAGTAATAGTAACAATAATAATCATTTTCAATTGTCGGCTTGGGATTCGGTTCAAATCTTGTTCTATCACTTGTGGTGAGATGTTGGACATGATAAAGATGTAGTCCTACCAAGCTTAATAAAAAAAAAAAAATCCTACTCAATTTAATTTGTTATATTCCAACTTTTTAATAAAAAATTATAATTAATTTCTTTAAAAGGAGATAAATAAAGAAATAATACTATTCATATTTCATTATAACAAATTTAAATAATTATAATTTATATTTAACCACAATATTCGAAAAAATAATTAATCACAATATAAAAACTTAATAGCTATATGTATATGTATTATGAAGCTTCTAATAAAATTAGAAATAAGAAATTTTCTATATATAAAGAGGTGAAATACACAAAATATAAATAGATCCATTGTACCATATAAATTAAAATAATTATCATAGAGAACTTATAA
This sequence comes from Pinus tabuliformis, assembly GCA_031772625.1. Classification (NCBI taxonomy): domain Eukaryota; kingdom Viridiplantae; phylum Streptophyta; class Pinopsida; order Pinales; family Pinaceae; genus Pinus; species Pinus tabuliformis. The sequence continues at coordinate 895,226,157 of CM062808.1, forward strand.
AACTTAATACTTGTGATAATGATTAAGATTAAGAATATGTGTTTTTTAGTAAAAGGTCACATGTTCAAATTTAGAGGGGTGGAGTTTGTACTCATTTCTAAACATGAGAAGTCAAATTGGTCATTTAACTCTAATGGATATATGATTTATATATCTCAATATGACGGAGATGAGTAAAATGAAAATACATTTTAATGTAAACAATGTGGGTCATAAATGAAATACCTCAATATTATGTATATATTATATAAAAAATGAAAACATAAATATTATGTATATGTTATATAAAAAATGAAAATAAAAATATTATCATTTAAAAATTGTATTGATGTGTTCCTCTAGATGAAAGAAATGGATAAAAAATATCAAATTATTCTTAACATTTAATAGATTTAATGTTAACATTCATCTATATTAATTTTATGAAGAACAGTAATAAAATTAATAAAATATACATTAATGAAATTAAACATAAATAAGAGTGAATTAGAAGAATGAGGGGCATTTTACCAAAAAAAATCACAAAACAAATAACTAAAATTAAAATAAGGATACTTATTATAGGATGGTTGGAGAGTAAGATAAATACATTAAAATTAAACGAGAAAATAAGAAATAAAAAGATTTAAAAAAATATAAGTTATAATACCCTTAGTAAAAAATTGTAAATATTTAATTAATCTAATAGGGAAAAAATACCCAAACTATTCTTAAACACTCAAATGGAAAGGGGGGAGCCACTAGGGAAAAAGAGGAACGTGGGGTATTCTAGATTGAAGGGAGGCACTCTGGAAAAAAGAGGAACCTGAGGCATTCTAGATTGAAGAGTTTTGGTAAGGACTCTCTTAAGTTAATAACCAAAAAAATATTAAAAATTAATTTAATAATCAATGATTTACTAAATTCAAATATGTCCAAAAGTAAAGTACTAGATGAATAACTCTTTAGATTTAAAATTAAACAAATAATAATAAATACAAATTACAAAACAAGTTTACATTTCATAGATTAGGGAGGAGATGTTGTATTCAAATATCAAATGAAATATCCTAATCAAATATCAAATCAATAATAATAGTAATAAAAAAATAATGTCCTTTTAATTAAAAATAATAAAAGCTAAAAAGTAATAAAAATAATAAAAGTAATTTACTAATATGTGTATATACATGAACTTTGGCTACAAGGAGGTTTGTTGGTCTTTATGTTTCCTTAACAATGGATGTGAAAATTTTATGGGGAGTGAATATGCTAAGCATATTCTTCATCTGAGTGTGAAATGGAGGGCTCAAATAAAGAGATGCCAATTTAAATTGATTTAATTAAATAATTTAAAAATTCCTCACTAGACACGTCGTACAATTGACATTAGAAGTGTTAGTGATCATGTTAAACTTAGTGAAAGTTAAAAATCGTATTATGTAGCATTGCTTCATATTTCTTGATTAAGATGACTACTTTTTCTACCACTCGTTACTCGTTTTAAAAATGTGAGGTATCTTTTTAGAATGTGAGGTAGCTTTATCATGCAGTTTTTGTTAGTTCAAGATTTACTTTAATAGTTTAAAAGAGGTCATAATTATTGTAGCACTCCTCCATCCTTCTAGAATGAGGACAAATATTACTAAATAAAATCTTTATCATTAATGATCGGTTAATTGTTCTTATCATATTTAAATATTAAATAAAATCATTACTATATAATTATTAAACCAAATGCATTATGTTACTTTGCACATCGTTTGTTGAATATTGTAATACCCCCTATTGGAAACATTAGTATTTTCCATTATGTGCTAAGAGTAAGCTATGCTTACAGAATAGGCATGTAGAATGATGACATAAATATTTTATAAATAAATAAGTAATAAAATGGAAATACTTGGAAATTGAACACTTGCAAATGAGATTATATTATGATAACCTTCCCATGATTAGAATTCTAGAAAGTATTCTAGAAAAACTTAATGGATGGGAGAGAAATATCCATTCAAAGCTTAGCTGGAGATAAATGTTAAGCCATGATTGGTATAAAGTGTCGTTGAGGTTAAAAGAGAGCTTTTCATTGAAAAACAACCCAAAAAGTGTGTGGTAACATAGTTGGAGTACTTTCCAGGGTCTCCATCGATTGTGTTTTAATTTGTGTTTTTGGATTGTTTTATTTATTTTGAATGCTACTTATATCCACTGGTTGTTGTTATTAGAACATTGTTGTGCTAGATTGGATACATGGATTAGATTCGCGTGAAGGATTGTTGAAAAATGCATAATTTTTTTTTCTCAATTTGACTTTTCCTTGATTAAATTGAGAAACGTTGAATTTCCACATCATTAGACAACTTGGATTCAATTATAGCTTGTATGAAATGGTTTGTGTCACCCATTTTACTCAATAAATTCAAGTTGTAGGAATTAGAGTTCAATTAAGCATGTGTGATTGCTAATTTGTAGCAATCAAATTTAATTATCTCAATTTGTTTTGAGTTAAAATAGCTCTAACGTTTGGAGGAAGTGGTGGAAGGCTAGTTGTGTAGTGGGACTTCAGTCAAATGTAGTGATCATCTAGTTAACTAATCAATTAACCAAAAATATCTAGTGCATGCAAATAATTCGTGTTCCCCGGCTATGTTGGAGATTCCAAGGAAGTGTAACATTAGTTGTAGACTAGTCTTGAGAGTATAGGTGTTGCATGCAGTCACATGATCAACCTTAGGAATTTCAGAATCCATTTTGAAAAAAAACCTAAATAATAGGGGCATAATTTCTCAAGGAATTGCACAAGCAAAGAGGGGCTCAAGTAGAGGAAAAAATTGACAAAGTTTAGGTATGAGCTTCTTAGTGAGCAGAGAGATAGGTTATTCACTTGCAGGTTGTGCACAATTGAGTAAAGCAGTTGTAATAAGTATATATTCATAAGATTGTTGCAATAAGGAATTGGAGTTATTAGAATATTTCTTTCCCCCGGAAAAATATTATTTTCATGTGTTTTATTTCTTATTGCATGTATGAATTTTTTGTTCTAAATTGTGAATTAACTTTTATAGAGTAGTAGAGTATGTTTGTGTCATATGATTTTGAAAAACCTTCATGACAAGTTGCAAATCTACACCATAATGTGTACACTGTATCATAGCAAGATTCACACTAGGGTAGGAATTTTGAATTTATTTGTCAAGAGGTTCGAATTTGTTGTTCATTGTAACAAGATCTCTTAAAAACTGAAAATATTACCTTCAACAGGCTCAGGCTAGAGTATGCCTTGGAATGCAACTCTAATTTCATTGAATCAGAGGATCACATGGAGGAGGTATTCGATGACAATGGGTTGCTAGAATACATCAAGAGAGATGTTACAAAACCAACATAATCTGATGCCCAAAACCTTACTCGGTGGAAGAAAGTTGTAGCCATGGTGTGGATAATAATATTTTAGAGAGTACGAGACCACATTGTTAGCAATATCCATGGGAAAGAAAATACTTATGCAATGTGGTTGGCACTAACAAATTTGTTCTAGAATAGTAGTGACCACAAAAAATTGGTGCTCAAGGATAAACTTTAAAATATCAAGATGTAGAAGAATGAATTTATCCTGTAGTATCTAAGGAGGTTCACACAAGTTCATGATGAGCTTGTAGGAGTTTGTGTTACTCTTTCAAAGGATGACTTGGAAAGAATATCCCTTCCCGGCCTTCTCACGAGTTGGCATAGCTATCAAGATTAAGTGAAAGGGAGGGAGAAACTACCGAATTGGGAACACTTATGGTATGATTTTGTACAGGAGGAAATAACGCAAAATACCAAATATGGGACCTCATCCAAGGGCAAGGATGAAGAAAAATTTGCATTGGTTGGAAAGGGAAAGAAGCGAAAATAGAAGAAATCTCAAACCAAACCAAAATCCAACCAAGGGAGAAAGAAGAAATATTTGTCAAAAATTAAAAGCTTCCATTGTCATGAATATGAGCCCTATGCCAAAAAATTCCAACATAAAAAGGCAAGAAACAAGGCCTTAGGAGGAGTAATGGGTGAAGCCTTGGTTTCATAGTTTGACCTTGAATTTACCCTTATCACATGCATGTTCAACATAGTGATGGGGAGCATGTGGTACATGGACTCACGTACATTGTTTCACATGACAGGGTGTAGAGATTTTTCAGTGACGTAGAGAAGAAAGATCTCGAGATGCACATAAATCTAGTGGATGATAGAAGGTACAACATGACCGGTATTGGTATAGTCTCCTTTCAGATGGAGTCAGGCTCCCCTTTAATGCTCAAGGATGTCATGTTTGTTCTAGGCCTAAAGAAAAATCTCATCTTTGTTGCAGTTTTGGAAAACCGTGGTTCTGACGTGATCTTCAACTAAGGAGAAACATTCTTGAGACACATAGCCATGAAATAGGTGAATAATATTGAGGTTTGTGTGAAGAATCTATATAAGTTAGATGTGGAAGATTCTGTTTCATTAATAACTAAGTAAGAGAAAGTGTAGGGACATGATGTAGGTAAAATTTAGCACATAAGACTTGGCCATTTTCATCATGGCACATCAAATATTATACAAAAAATAGCCACTAGCCTATATAAAGGAGAATTTGAGAAACACGATGTATGCAAAGGATGTACCTTGGCGAAGTACATAAAATTAGAATTCCATGATTGGGACAATAAAGTGCATGTAGTTCAAGAAAGGATCCACTCTCATGTATGTGGACCTTTCTCGATACCCTCCACTACCAGACACAAACATTTTATCCTTTTTATTGATGACTTCTCACATAAGTGATGGATCTATTCATGTGGAAGAAAGATGAGATATTCTCCATGTTCATAAAATTCAAGGCATTGGTTGAGAAGGAAACCAACAAGAAGGTGAAGGCTCTCAGGAGCAATAATAGATGTGAGTATGTGTTGAATGAATTTTAAAGTTTATGTGCGAAAGATGACATTTGACGAGAGTTGGCAATACCCCACAACCAAAATCCTAATGGGGTAGTTGAGAGAAATATCCATAGGATTTTGGGAGCAATGAGGGTGATGTTGCATGACCAAGGCCTACCTCTGCATTTGTGGGTTAAGGCATGCAATACAACAATCTATTTGCAGAACTGAAGTCCTCATCAGATTCTTGGCATGATTACATCAGAGGAAACTTTCTTGGGAAAAAGTCTTATGTGTCACACTTCAAGATTTTCGGAGCCTCTCTTTACTGCCATGTCTGCAAAGAATCAAGGAATAAGATTTAGTAAACTGTAGAATTGGGGGTATTTATGGGTTACATAGAAACTCTCCACAACTAACATGTGTACTTTCCATCACTCATAATGATGGTTGTGTGAAGGGATGTAAATTTTTATGAGGAGAAATCTATGTGGTGCTCTCTTGAGAGGGAGATTTAGATCCCACCAAAAGATGAGATTTTAGCTCCAAAAGTGGAACCTCAGGAAGTTGTAGAGAAACCACAAATTGTGGAGCAGAGAGTGGAGACATTCACTAAATCAAAACCTCTAGAGAAGGTAGAAAAATAACTAAGGAAGTTGATAGACTTGTGCAGGATGCGAGGGATAATGTGGGATATCCTTCAAATTTGCGTAAGAAAAGGAGGTCACCTGAGAGGTACACTGGCTACATGGATTTTATGAGTAAGCATATAGATATTGAGCCATCCTATTTTGAGGAAGAAATAGAGAAACCTCTATGGGTTGATGCAATTGTGGAGGAATATGAATCCATTACAAAGAATTGTGTTCGGGAAGAGGTCCCAAGACCAGCATATAAATCAATAGTGGGTCTGAGATGGATCTTCAAGGTGAAGAAGGAAACAGATGGAATCATAGGGAAGTATAAGGCCAGATTTGTGGCCATGGGGTACTATCAATTTGAGGGAATTGACTGTGAGGAGACATTTTCACTTGTAGCAATGTACGCATCCATTAGATCGATTCTTGGTCGGGCTACGTAGATGAGGTAGACTATCCACTAGATGGGTGTAAAAACAACATTTCCTAATGGGGTTATTAAGGAGGAGGTGTACATAGAGTAACAACTTTTTTTTGAGACATTTGATCAATATTCTCATGTGTTCAGACTCAAGTGAGCGTTGTATGATCTCAAGCAAGCAACTCGTGCTTGGTACACAAAGATCCATAGTTATCTCACCTGTTTGGGCTTCACCATAAGTGAAGCGGATGTAAACCTCATCACATCTCGATAGAAGGTAAATTTATTATTATTCTCTCATAATTTTATGATTTTATTTTAACTAGGGATGATCCGTTCATCATATATTGTAAGGACGACCTTGCAAGGGAATTTGAAATGAAGGATAGGGGTCTCACGCACTACTTTCTCAAGTTGGAAGTATGACAAGGTGATGGGGAATTGTTTGTCTCTCAAGCCAAGTATGAAAATGAGATACGTAGAGATTCTACATGGAGAGTTGTAAACCCATGGAAACACCTTTAACGAACAACTAGAGGAACGAGGATGTCACTTTAGGTGAAGTGGATGCTTGCATTTATCACCAACTAGTGGGTCCACTCATGTATCTTGTGAACACATGAACAAATATGTTTTGTGAAGTCAACCAACTAAGCCAATCTATGGTTAGGTCAACCAAACTATTTTGGAGGGAAACTAAGCATGTTTTACAGTACCTCACAGGAACTACCTAGTTTGGACTTTGGTACAAACAAGGAGAGGGAGTGAAGTTGTGTAGCTTCAAAGATGCAGATTGTGCACAAAGTCCATCAAAACGAAAAAGTACATCGGGTGGAATTTTTAGTTTTGGATCCACATTTGTTTCTTGGTACGACAAGAAGAAAAGATATATGGTGCTCATCTATACAAAAGCATAATACATGGTTGTAAGTCAAGCAACACATGAGGCGAGATGGATGAGAAAGAAACTTGTTGGACTATTTGGTGAGGTGATGGATTCAATTGTAATAACCAGAGTTGCATCAATCTCTCTGAGAATCCTATATTTCATGATCGATCCAAGCATATAGATATCCAATATCACCATTTACGGGACTATTTCTAGAGGAAAATGATGTTGCTACACTCTGTTCTGATAAAGGAGTAAGATGTTGACAAATTGACAAAAAATTTGTGAAGAGGGAAGTTCGAGTTCGGTAGGTGCAGGATAGGGGCGGTTGATAATACCTTTCTTACAGAGAGGGATTCTTTAAAAATGCAGCAAGTGATTCTCGATTTCACTTTTCCTTGAATAAATTGAGAAAATTTGAATTTCCACATAAATAGAAAGTTGGGGTGCAGTTAACTTGTGTGATATGGTTTGTGTCACGTGGTTTACTCAGTAAATTCAAGTTGGAGGAGTTAGAGTTTAGTTAAGAATGTATGATTTCTAATTTGTAGAAATCAACGTGAGTTATCTGAAGTTGTTTTCAGTTAAACTAGTTCCAATTACTTGAGGAAGTAGGGGAAGACCAATTGTGCAATGGGACTTCAGTCAAACTCAGTTATCATCCATTTAACTGATCAATCAAGCCAAAATAACTGTTGTATGGAGAAATCGAGTTATATAGCTGTGTTGGAGATTCCGAGGCAGTGTATCATCAATTATAGCCTAGCATTGAGTGTACAGGTGTTGCATGCAGTCATATGATCAACCTTGGGAATTTTGCAATCCGTTTTGTAAAAATTCCTAAATAATAGGGGCCTAATTTCTCAAGGAATTGTGCAAGGAAATATGGTCTCAAGCGGAGGTAGAAATTTACTAAGTCTGTGTTAGAACTTCTCAGTGAGCAGAGAGACATGTTATTCACTTGCAGGTTGTGCTTAGTTGACCAAATAAATTGCAATATATTTCTATTCATTGTATTAATGGAAGCAGACATTGGGGCTTTTAGCGTATTGGTTTCGCCAGGAAATTTTTTGTGTGCATGTTTGTTATTTCTTATTTCATGTATAAAAGTTTTGTTTTAAATTGTGAATTAATTTCCAGAGAGAGGTAGAGTAGGTTTTTTTCTTGTGATTTTGATTAAAACTTCATGATTAGTTGCAACTCTACACCAAAATTTCTACAAGGATAGTGGAGGAAAATTACAGAATATTCGTTAGTAGATGATATGCCTACTTCAAAATATATATGAAATTTTTTGTGAGAAGAAGATATTGAGGATAAAATATTGGATTGTGGAAGAATTAGTCAGAAGATTCACAAGGGCAATAATTTTGGTTGCACGTGTGGAGGTAGATGGATTAAATTCAATTTTTGTCTCAGGTGTGTAGGTAGACGAGTTACATTTAATCCTTTGATTTTTGTCGATGATGTGTTACTATTTGGTAGATTGACCTATTTTAAGTGGTCTCTGGACTCCTTCTGAATAATATTAAATCTCATATGATTTCTTCTTACCTAGATGACACATTTGTACTAGATATTTATCATATTTTTGGTGTTATATCCATTGCATTAGATGCATATTTTAAATATCTTAGATTTATGCTCCAACCTAATTGTAATGGAAGTAAGGATTGGAGCTGACTTATAGAGAAAATCCATTTTAAATGTTTATCATGGGCACACAGGTGGCTCTCCCTAGGAAGCAATTTGACTCTAGTTCGAGCAGTCCTACAGAGCATCTATGTATATTGTCTTCATATTTTCGCTATGCCTAAGAATATCATTAAATGTATCTTTTTCGCTTCATCTTGGTATGGGACAATTTGTGTCATAAAGGACAAAGTGGGCTTGGTTGTTGTTTACTCTTTATGGAGACGATTGATGACCAAACTAATCTATTTCTCTGATTCTCCTTAGAAAAATCAATTTGGAATGGTGTATTAAATATGTTGCATTTACATGCATATTAGAACTACTCTTTTGTGGTTGATTATATTCGGTATTAGATTATTGAATATAAAACATTTCGACCACTTCCAATATACATTGCGTGTTCAACACAAAGAATGTGTTATTGTCCCAAGCTCATTTGTTGTGATACATCCACCTCCATCCTTGTCAGAAAATCTAAAATAATCCTAAACTTAGACATAACCTCCATCCCATATTCCTTTATTAGATAAAGCCCTTCTCTCATTTTCTAACCACGCGAGTCTAGCCTCCATCCCATACTCTTGAACGAGCCCTGTGTAAACTACCATTCCATTCAAGGATGGGGATTTCGATGCGTACTCTAACCATATTTGTTATATACTCTCCTCTTTTTCTTGCTTATGGTTTCCTGAGTTGGCCTCCTCTAAGTATTCCCTACTCTTGTTAAATTATTTGGAAGGTAGCCTTTAGCTACTAACCCCATTTCACCTGAGATCCTTGACATGTCCCTTGAAATTTTTGTTTGGCCCCATGATATATTTTATGCCTGTGAGTCGGAAGATTTAGATTGCTTTGCCACATATTCATTCATGGCCAAAGAATATACCACTAGTTCTAAGAATATTCTGGTTACTATCACCACAATAAATGTATATTGTATTTTAGAGGAGACAGGGATTGTATATTGCCCTTTGGGACACTCCAAAAATATATTGATGCACCCTATTTCTCTAACACTCTAGTCTACTTTATGACCTTAATTCACATTCCATGTTCATCCATGTGGATGCATTTTATGATGTTATAGTACAATGTAATTTCCTTGTCAAATCCCTCTCATCTTCCTTGTCATGTTTTCTAAGACTTGTATATGCAACAAGAAATTTGGGAGATGAATGCTATCAAGGTAGAAAATCAAGGGGTTTTCAAGTCATTTGTTTATGGTTCCCACTAGAATATTCTCACCATATGATCCACCCAATCCCTATATTGGGGTCTAGTGCTATTTCAATTAATTATTAGATGATCATGGTGGGCCATAATTCCAAGTTAAATGTTATGAGTCTTCATAGGATATTATTGGAGATACTTCAGGAGACACCTCTTTGGCTAAAGGGGTAAGGAAGGATTTTGACCTCAATATCAAACCATCAACCATATGCTCAACATTTGTCTCATCAACCATATCCTCAACATGTCAAACCAACAATCAAGAAGACAATTGGGGTGAAGCATGGGAATCCTCTTCTGCCAACATTGTTCAAGATATATATCAATCTATGAATTCCTCTACAATCCACCAACTGTGCATTAATAAACTTTTTGGTTGCCCTGTTTTCCACCAAGACGGATGCACGTTGTCCCTACACTGTGCCTCTGATTGCCAAAATTGCAAAATTGGGATTTTCCATGTCAAATTTTTAATTCAAGATTGACCATGCATTGGAGGGCCATTAACACAATATTAAGACATTAAAAATGAATAATTGACACAATACCAAAGACAATACATACAATGAGTTTTATCTCACAAGGTATCTAGATACTAATTTAGCAAGTTCACAAAAAGACAGAAAGGCAATGTCATGATACATTGTTTAATTTGTAATCAAGAGCATTATCTTGGATAAGGGAGAAGTAACATTTTGTTTCTTTCTCATAGACAAAGGAAAAATGAGGCAATGTCAAATTCCTTTCGTGAAGTAATGTTGTTGCAATGTTTCTTAGAAAGCTTGCATTGTAGGCAAGATCCTCACACCATACTAGATTGTGTTAACCAAAGTATGTTAACCATGCCTAGTGATCTCAAATTTCATGAGCATGTTCAATGAGTGACCATAGATGAGGGGTGTTAGAGTGGTTAATAATCATAGTTTGTAGTGGATGATTGTAATCGTAAATAAAATCCGTGCTCCAAGTCATTTGTTTGGTGCCCAATGTTGGTGAATCATTGTATTGCATCATGGTAGCATATCTTACCTTTTTTAAAGCAAAACCAATAAAAATAAGTTAAGTTATGTCTCATGAAAATGTTCAATATTGTTGTGTTGTGAGTGGTTTTCATATTATATGTATCATATATCTATAATCAATTGTTAGCCCATAAATCAAACACATGACCCTATTTCTCTAGTTTTGAAACCCTTGGATGGATCTCACAGTGAACTCCTCCCGACCACTACTTTAACCATCTATTGAATGCCTTTGATTAGTATGTGTAAATGATTTTGATTGACTCCTGGAGAGGTGTGAAATATAATTTTGCATTCACATAAGACAAACACCAAATTTAACATGTGGTAGACAAAATTTTAGCCTTACAACTCTCTCATCCAATATTAAATATTTCACTAATTAGTCGAGGGTAATCTCCTTAACATTATATTAAATATTGGAAGCATTCATATTAATAGAAAAAATAGGAATAGTATTTAATATTAAACTATAATGCAGGTATCTGCCAAGTCGACATATGAGACACCCTTGTTTGTGAGACAAGGGATGCCCTCCATTCAATGCTTTCACTATTTAACCTATGGAGTTGTACATATATTAATTTCCTTTGGATCCAACCCTGTTACCTTTAAAGAGGAAACACTTTAACACAAATCGAACAGGTAAATACAAACATAATTTTTATATGTATCAAAGTTACTTTGAGAGTTGCATGGCATGCTTAATTTTGTATAGAAGCATGGGAAAAGTTCAACGGGTGATCACAACAAACATTTATGGCCAATTATGATTATCATAGTTATATTAGTTTGGTTTTCCAAATCTAGAACTTGCACACTTTATTACTATTTTTAAAGGTCATGATGGTTAACTTGTTTAACATCATGTACATTTAGTTGTGTCTATTAAATTCATGCCAGTTCAATGACAAAACCAATGGTTTGCCAACTTGGTCAGCTTAGTGGGTTATGTGTTAATCATCTCAATGAACAACATATGAGGTAAATTAGCTTAATCATTGATATTCACATTCCATTTTCACTATTAGTGACATGTTATGTTGGATATTAACATGTATTTTTTATTAACATTATCTAGCAGATTAATCGAATCAACATGCATGTTTGACTACAATTGTGGGAGATATGTTAGATAGGTCAATCCCATCAACAAAACTTATGTTTAATTTCACATGTTAGAGGCATGAAACAATGGTCACTTGATTAGTAACATGTACATTTTGGTTATCACTATTAAATGTGTGTTAGGCTGGTTAACTTGATCAACGACCTGTATGTTTGGTTACAATTGTTAAAGCCTCACTTGATTGTTTAATGTAGTAAATGGAGTGTAAGTCTAGTTATCATTGTCAAAGGCATGTTTTGTTGGTTAAATTAGTTAACATCATATACATTCAACTATTATTGTTAGAACCATCCAAGGCTACTAAACCCATTTAAAGTAGTGCATAACATCGATGGGGTCTTTCTTATTTCATTGTGTGTGAGTATAGTGTGTTATTTTTTTAGTCGATGAGTTTTAATTAATAAAAAAGTATGTACAAGGGTGTCAAAATGCATGTGGCCTCACCCCGACTAGGTTTTTTTACCAATGTTATTACCATGATACTGACAAAAAGAAAAATACCCAACTGGGAGACCCATAGTCATATAGGCCTTAAATGCAAAAAAAAAAAAACTAACAAGACACAAGTTACCATAATTGGTCATCAGAAGTGATAGAGGCAAGATTATCTGGCCGCATCCTTGGAGGAGGAGTTTGGCGGTAGAGATAGTGGACATGAGTATAGTTTGCAATTATTCCTCCACATGTGTTGAATTATTGCACGTGATGTGTTCACCCTTCATGGACTGAATTTCCTTCTTAAGAGGGTTGCTTATTGAAGATGGCGCTATGTCTAAGTCTCAAGTGACTTTAATAGAATAAATTCCATTTAGTAGTGATTGTTGAGCCAAAGGGGTGCTTTCATAACTATTGAGATTCTTCTACCACATTGCAATGTCTCAAATAAAATAATCGCCACTTGCTTGTGTTCATCGAAAAAAATTCCATCCAAAAGACAAATGTATGTCAAAGAAATTTAAATAGCCTAATGCTCATTGACCCACACCAACAACCTCCCTAAATTTATCTCCTTTATTGTGTTTTTTTGGGTTCAACCGCATCACCCCATCATAAGTCATTTACTCCACCATTACGTACACATGCATATCTCTAAAAATCATGCCAAACTTAACCATTTTCATGCCTTACAAAAGAATTTCAAAAAATTGTTACATTTGCACCATAGAATATACATATTTTTATTCAATATTTTCTAAAGTATTATGCGGTAGTCTTAATTACAATCTCATACTACTTTGACTACCCATACCTTACAACTCAACCCCATCGAGATCCTTGTTTTGATGTCGCGATCCTCTCCATTTTGTATATATTCTCTTAAATTGATCTTATAACACCCTCCATTAAAATCATTACATGCACGTACATGAGAACCCATTCACTACCAAAGTGGACCAACAAGGACTCAAGAGACGCTACTCACACCAACCCAAGTGCAAGTAAGTCCTAGCAACAAAAGGAGGGAACTTGCAAACCTTGGTGGGAACGATTCCCACTCTCTCAAATTCCATGAGAAAGTGAAAAAAAATTGCAATAGGGAGGAAAAATTCCCAATCCATGGTGAGAAGGTTAGAAGAATTAAAATAAATCAATAAAAATAGCAGTGACAACATTTCACCCTTTTACTCAAATCTACTCCTCCCCGCCTCACTCGAACGACATCAAAGGCTACTAAGGCACAATTTTATTTTTTTGACAAATTTTAAAAACCTCACCGTTTCAGGGGTTTCCAATTTTTGCTCTGGCTTTCCATACATATCCTAGGATCTATCCTTCAGAGCTGAGCCAAGTTGAGTAATGGGAAAGAATGGTAGGAGATCATCAGACGACCTGGCTTCCTCTAAGGAAGAATGGCCACATAATCAAGAATCGAGTCCAAACAAAGAACATGATGACCATGAAGAGAACGAATCTGTAACTTGGCTGATGATAGACAAAAACTAAGATGATGAAGGCAATCAGCTAGTGAATGCATCAAGTGCAGACAATGATCAAGACGCTTTTGCCGAAATTGATGACAAGGTAATTTTGTCAAACTCTATTTCTTTTGCACTCCATTTATTTTCCTTTGGCACTTTTAAAAGGCCTTTCTTCTTAAAATTTTATCATTTTGTCGTATCCCCTCTTTGCCTATCTTTATCACACCGTTCAAGTTTGAGTCTTCGATTTTATGTGGTCTAGGGTCTTGAGAAGTGTCGGGTTCCTATTTTATATCTCGCATTAAAAAATGCTCTAGATTGAGCTGCCCTTGATCACTTTGATGCAACAACCAAGAGGCATCGTGGCAAGAGGAAGCTCTCCATTAAGCCACTCTTGAGCACTCTGCAATGAAAATTCTCCACATCGAGCCACCTCTTAGCACTGTGATGCAATAGCCGAGAGGCACTGTGAGAAGAGTACTCTGCAATGAAAATGCTCCACGTAGAGCCACCCTTGAGCACTCTAATGTAGCATTCGAGAGGTGCACGACAGGAGGAAGCTTTGCCTTGAGCCTCTCCTAATCACTCTACAACATAACTGCACCTCATGAGCTTCTCGCATCCCTAGTCTGCTTCTGCTACCCGGGTATGTTCAACACCCTCTCCGGATTGGGGAAAGGAGGTAGGATTTAATCTTATTAATTAGGATTTAATATCTTGTTAATTGGGATTTAATTGGGTCTCACTCGTTATATCCTATTAATTAGGATTTAATAGTATTTAGTGAGATTTCAATTTTAATGAGTTTTTTTATAGCCATACACTACAAGAGTTATATATTTAAATAATACCCAATTTTATTTTGGCTCTTCCCATCAAGAGTATACATTTTCCCTTTTTGTTAGACTTTAACTTCTATGGATGATTTATAGTCATTAGGGCAAGCATTGTATGTTGAAATGATTGTGAATTTCGTTGGGGTCATCCCATAAAGAAGGCATGTGTTGCTCAGTTGTTGGATTTTAACTTTTATGAGATTTTTATATCCACACAAGGAAAATATTTTATGTTCAAATGGTACCCAATTTCCTTCTGGGTAACCCCATAACCAAGATTTGTGTTCCTCTTTAGTGTGATTTCCAATTATATGAGTTTGTTATTGCAATATGTGGGAGACATTTTATATTCAAATGTATGATTTAAAATTGTGCATCTCAATACTTTAGGGTTACATATTTCTCAATTTGCACATTTATTGTTCTCTTCTAATTGCGATAGGGTTCTTACTATGAAACAGTCATAAGGATACAGGTCTAATAACTTGGTTCTTGTTATAAGCATGGTGATTTCAATGTCTTCCGAGAGACGCATAATATCAAAAATGCATATATTCAAAGAATGCCCAATCTCCTTTTGGGTCATCGTTTAACGAAGATTCATGTTTCTTTTTAGTGGGATTTCAACTTTTACTAGTTTTTTATAGCCATATGGGGTAGGTATTTTAGATTCAAATATATGATTTGAAATTCTATGCAATCCCTTAAACTTTAGGGTTCTACATCTCTTAGTGTGCATATTTATTCTTCCCTTAGAATCGCTAAGAGGTCAAGAATATCTATGGCTAAACTAAGAGGTATAATTTGGTTATAATGGAGGGAGAGGTAGATTTTATAACGCACTATATGTATCATCCCTTCTACAATTTAAGAAAGCCGCTCTAAAGTTTAAACATAAGTGATTTCTTTACCTTTTAATTATTTTTATTTGTGAAATATCACCAAAGTAGAAGTCGGGATTGAGAAAAATTTAGGTTATATTGGACCTGCAGTTCTTGTGTCCATAGCCTTCATGGATCATGGAAAGTGTATGTAGTTACTAATCTTTAACAATTTTATTTCATATATATTTGGGTATCAATTTTGATATCGAGAATTGCAGTTGTGTCTCAATGGCATTTGATTTGCAGGGAGGCACTAGGTTCAACTATGAGTTATTTAATAATAATAATAAGCTCTCAAATGAGACGATTGATTCTGATTAATTACTTTTTAGATAAGAAGAATTTAGAATTCATCCTAATATAGCATTTTTTTCTCACTTTTTTGTTTTTTTAGTCACTCTGGGTCATTCTTGTGGTTTATATAAGTCGCTTGATTATTCAATATCTTTCATTGAATTGAGGAGTTACAATAGGTATGTCCCTCATGTGTTTTCTCTTCCAAACAATTATATGAATTGAGATTCTACTCACCCCTGAGACTGCTAGTCCTTTGGTGAGCATCTCGTGCAACACTATAGGGAAGAATATCCAAGAAATCTAAATTTTATCTTATTTTTCCTATGAGTAGTGGGTGTCATTGTTGAAGATATTCCTGAAGGTTAGAATTTTCAAGAATGATTTTGAAAAGAAAAATTATTTTATTTTGATTTCTGACGCAGTAATATTATTTTAATTTACTCTATGCATTGAAATGAAACTGAAACTAGTGCAAGACTTTAATGAGAATATTGATTTTTTTTGGAAAATAAATTCAAGTAAAACTAATGCAAACAATAATGTTTTTTGTTAGAAAATGAATTCAACTGCAACTAATGCAGAGAATATTTATTTTTTTTGGAAAATGAATTCAACTGCAACTAATGTAGAGAATATTGATTTTAGTTGGAAAACTAATTCAAGAGTACTATTAAGAATGGTATGAAAAATAATGTACATAGTACATATAAATATGCACTATATACAATAGGTAAACCATTGATTCAGTTTCTTAATTTTAAATGATAAATCACTATCAACAAGAACCCTAACTGAATAAGGGTTAACACATTTACCCCAATCTACTTCATTCACTTCATTCATTGTTTGTAATTTTCTCGTCCCTTCATGTTCTTATCACATTGTTGGGAATTGCATTTGCTCTTAACATGATGTTCCATATACCTACATGGTCTCGTGTTCTTCTAAATGGATTCAACACACACACTCTCATTGGAGTGCAAAGATTCAGGGTGCTCCAACAAATCCGTTCGACTATACTTTATGCATATATTTCAAGAAAAAATGACAGTTCATTTTTCTTATGTAGCCTAGTTACTTCAAATGATTTTATCGTGTGTTATAACTTGGGACATTGCAGATGAGAAATTTGGAGGCGATCATTACTTTGCTTGTACTTACAATTTTTGGTTGTTTCTTTGGAGAGGTGGCAGATGCTAAGCCTAAAGAAAATGAGGTGTTAAAAGGAAGGTTCATTCTTAATTTAAGAGGAAGTGGAGCAACTGGTATTTCGATTTCTTTTATTGGAGCTTCTCTTATGCTGTAAGCCCCTATGACTTGTCTGTTTCTTTAATTCAATTCAATGAATATGTTTTTTGAGTGCAAAGTGGTAAAGATTATAAAATATGGCCAAACATTTTCCCCTATGATTCTGATTAGATGTTGGGCATTTAGTTGCATAGTAATAAATGGAGTAGTTTTAAGTGCAATTTTTTTGGAGTTTCTAGGAGTTTTCTAGTCAAATTTTTGTGAAAACATTTGTGGTCAACTTTTGATTTGTGTTTTTTAAATTGGTTTTTTTGACTACATATATGGATTGAACACCCTCAAAAATCTCTGAATCACTTTGATTGTGAGAATTTCACCCATAAAACTTTTGATTTCAATGAATGTCAGTGAAAACAAACTAGATAGAAAAATAAAAGCTTTCCAAAAAATCACACTGAACTAGGTAATAAATCTCTCAAATGATGTGTATTTTATCATGTACAAAATTTAGTACCATGGTATTGCGTGTTTATTGATTACATTCATAAAATGTAATTGATCCTCTCATCCACCATATCCAAATAGAATTTATTTCTTCGCTCTACCTTGGTTCTATTCCGGAAAGTACCACCAACTCTTTTTTGGAGTTAATGTAAGTACTCTTCCACATCCTAGAGAATTATTAAAATAACTGGAATAGATTATTCGTGTACTTTTCATTGTGCTTTATTTCCAAAGTAGATCGATTTTCGATGGGTTGTTGAAAGTTTTCATTACAGAAATTATGAAATGTAATTATTACACTCAGAATAAGGTCTAATAGTCCCATCTACAAGAACATAATTTGTAAAAGTACACTGAAAAACTTGATTGTTCAACCCAAACTTTCATAACTCCATCTAAAACTCCTCCATAGAATCATTCACTACATGAATAAACTGCTACCTAACAATGTCGCGCAGCCAGAGACCTTTCAATGACTCATTAATTTGATCAGAAGACTATGAAATGATCTTAAAATGTTGTCTATGTTCCAATGAGTGTGCAGGTATTTTCTCATCAAAACTGGATTTGCTATATTTATGGCATTCTGAATCAATGTCGATGTTACTTGTCTGAGCAGGGCAGTCTGTTCTTCACCAAACTTATCTATAGAGGACTCAGATAACTGTTGGAACTTGGACCTGAATACCTCATCTTTTCTATTAAAAGTAAGCGGATCCTTCCATCCCAACAAAGATTTCCTCCACTTTGTCACTTTGGGTTTTATTCACCTCCCTCTTCTTCCATCATTTTAATCACTAAGACAACTTTAAGAGCGAATTGACTTATCCATTCATCATGATTATAATTATTTCTTTAGAAACTTGAAATTGATCGACAAAATTTGTTAGTAAATATAGATCTCATTCAAATATTTGGAATCAGGAATTTCCAGATATTGTGATTGGTAGTGTTCCGAAAATCGTAAACCGAAAACCCTCTTTTGTCGTTCTTTAGCATGTTCTACGTAACTAGAGCTCAAATATTTATGCCATCGCACTACTAGCATCTGGCCAGAGTGCATCGATCACATGGACGTATGCTGGGAAGTATATCATGCAGGTGCATTAACGCATTAATAACTCGTATTTTGCCCTCTTCAAAACAGATGAATTTTGAATTTTAATAACCAGATTTGCATAATATTCGCATGATACTACTTTCACTGGAATTTGAGTGGTGCATTGTTATTTGTTGCAGGGTTTTCTCAATATGAAAACAAAGCCATCGCTCTGCAATCTTATCTCTTGGGACATTTCCATCATCCCAAGCTTGTCGGTTTCTATTCTCTATGGTTCTTCTGGTGCTACATAGCTTATTATTATTTCTTCGGTATGCTCTTTGATCATCGAAATTAGCATCTCGATAACACATTTCAAATAAAAAAAATCATGATTGGGCTTAAAATTATTTCCTTGGATTCGTGTTAAAAATTTCCATGGATTTGGATTTCAATGGTTAGATAATGGAAATGTCAAAAAACATTTTAGTAGTTAGATAATGTTATTTTAAATATTTCTCAGAGTTAAAATTATGGTGCTAGATTCTTGTATATACACTCAAAAACACATTTCATTCCATCCAAAAAACCTCAAACTTACCATAATTAGAAAACATTTGTCATCTAAATATTTGAGATGTTTTATATTTAAAGGCTAATGCTATGCGTATTCCTTCCATGCAGATCATTTTATCATTTCAACTGCCATTTACATTAATTCCACTATTCAAGTTTGCTAGCAGTGATATAAAGATGGGTGGGCACAGGAATTCAATCGAAGTAAGTTTCTACTACCAGTTTGGAGAAGAAAACCTTTTTTTCTTAGTGCTAGAAAAGTAGGATAATGATGATTGATCGTATTATTGTTACCTAAATTAAAAAAGTTTTATTCAATTATGTGGTGATTTTTGAATTATGTTTTAAGTGATTTATAAAGGGAGATATGTATACATATTTATAAATGTTTTCTAATTTGTTAAATTTAAGTAATATGTGCAACTAAACACAGAAGTAACTTAGGAAGCGATGTTGAGGAAGCTCACATTTCAATTGGTTGGAGATAGTTATGGGTGAGGCATTTACCTACCCAAACTACTCTTGACCTCTCTCAAACTTGAACTCTCTCAAATGAGGAGCATCATTTTCCTTGTGACTTGGTCGTTCAACAAAAATGTAAAGGGAGAATAGTAGATAAGTATTCTTGGACCTATTTTCTTCTTGAGTAGTTGAAATTTACGATGCAATGATTATGTGAAATTATTTCATGTGAAACTATTCATTGTGTGAGCAACCTCTATATTGAAACTAGATGGAAATGGCTAATGTGTGTGTGGAAAAGGATTAGTCTGAACATTTGTTGGTCGGTCTTGAAATATTCCAGTTAACATCTGATTTTGTTTCAGTATGGAACCACGCTTTGTTCCTATCACAAACCCATATATATATAAAAAAAAAAATTAAGAGAACATAGTTCCATGGCATATTAAATCATCGTTAACATCATTGTACAATAATCAAACCATAAAATGTAATTGTCTGATTTCATACATAATTCTATAATTACAAGAAATATTGGAATATCCAATAATTTCTGGTCCTACGCAATGTTGTAAGGTTTCATTAATTCTATTGATATATGTTTAAATGCCCAGTAGATCAATCATGTGATGTGGCTGAGACTGTAAACCTTACAACCTGCAAGTCTGTTGGATGTACAGTCTTGTTTAATGCGCATTAATCTCCTTGGGTGGTTGGCTACCCTAGAATCCTGTATCTGGAGCCTTCGAGGTGTCTTCTAGCTGGCCCTTCGAACCTTGGAACTGGAGATCCATCAACGACCCTATTCATCCTCCAGATCAGACGGTGAACATGTATGCTTGTTTGGTTGAGCTCCTCTGGGGTTTGGTAGCGGCCATTTTGTTTGTTTCTTCATTGTAGAGGTCATGGTGTCAGTCCACTGTTGAACTGCGCCTCAGGTAAGAGCTTCCACGTTGCCTTTTCTTTTCACCTCATCGAGCTTTCTTCATACCTGGTATTATTTACAATGGAATACTTGCTAGTGCATTTGCATTTGCAGGCTGCCCCATGAGGTAGTGTTTCCTTTAGGTTATTGAGGATGGCCTTCGACTCATGTGGAGGTAACATTTTTGTCTTTTGAATAAATCATGGGTGACTCTGTTCATCCCTTTGTGTTGATACACTCTCACCTTTCCCTGTCTTCTTGACAGGTTTAACCGAGAATTCCCAAAGTTTTTCACAAGATTTGGTAAGGTTTGCAACTGCTAGGATGCTAGAGCTCTGCCTTCTGGACCCTATAGTCTTCGGGCATGAATTCAGTGGGTATGCAATGGGTAATGCGATCAATCTCAAGGGTTTTTCCATTTTTTTAAAGAGTTATGTTTTACCCGGTCATGTGTAAACTGAGCTGTAATTCATGTGTCAAGGGGGTTACTACTTACCGAACAGTCTTTGTATGTTGTTGTCGACTTCTTAAACTACTGTAATTTTTTATTTATGATTTCAAGCATTAGGTTTCATGCAACCTTGAGAACCTGTGGTAAATCTCTATCTGGTACATTAGGTACACCACGAAGTATGTGAAGATGGCTTAGCTCTACCGACAGTCCTTTGATTGTGGAACTTCCTGTTTTGAAGAACTGGTCCATATGTTTATGTTTCACTGTGTTTTAAATGGTTTATAATTCCGAAGAATGGCTTCAATGTTTTGTATATTTAATTTGAAACTACGCTTGGTTAAGATTTAGGGACTATTCGGACTTTCAAATGAGTTTTGAGTTTTGACTTGATGTTCCACGAAAGATGAACCCCTCAGGATTTTCCTTCTAATGCAATATGTATAGTTTTATTGTGCGTTACCATTTCTGTTAGGGTTTAATATTTCCATGCCGTAGACTTGGATTTCTATATGCTAATTCCTTGTTTCGACTCTACATGCAATTTCCAGTTAAGGTCGACTATTCCCTTCGATTCTTTCAAGTTTAGAAATATGTTTTCAATTTGTATTTTACTCATATGGTCTTCACTGTTTTCCTAGGCTTTAATATTCAGTACATTTATGAAGGTCTTTTGTTTATACTTTATTCTACCTAAAGGATTTCACAAATTCCTTACTTGTCCATTGAATTTGTGATTCTTTGCGTTACAACAGAAGTAATATCTTGTACTAGTTTTATAACATGTATACATATTGTATCTTTCGTTGTACATAGGAATCATGGGTTTTTAATTTCACTTTTCTTAGTGTGTAACCCTTAATCATTAACAAAAATTACTACATAATTTCTTTGTTTATAAAGGAAATACAGTTCCTCTATTTGACTAAATAACTTCTTAAATGTTCTCTCTAATTAATTCAGGAGTGTACTTATCTGTCTGTCGCTAAATACTCTTGCTATTCATGAATTTAGAGACTTGTTCTTCTTGTTCAACCTCGCAACTATGGGACTTGCTACTCTAGCCTGGCTATCTAGTCCCCTGAGCAATCCTTCTACGAGATTTCTCCTTAAGACTTATAATCTATAAGCAACTATCTCATCCCAACCAGACATAGCTCCTTCCATCTATCTGTCTTTACATCACAGTTCCTTCTTTTCTCATTATTTTTCCTCTTTTCTGATCTCAAATAACTGTCTCCTCTTGATAACTACCTTTCCTAACTACCTATCATATGTCAAATTGCCTTTATTTTACATTTCACTTTCCATTTAACCTTGATCAAAATAATTACTGCCATCATTATGACATTTTACTTTACATATAATTTTAATAAAAAAAAATCACTTCCATCATTCTCGCATTTTACTTTCGGCATAATATTAATAAAAAATAATTAACTATATAAACACAATAGTACTTCATTTTGTTGTAACATAGTAATAAATATTTATATTCATGGGGGATATCGCAGTTCCTCGGCCATGTCAATCAAATTTATTGCCCTAGATTAGTACCCAGGTTCAGGTTTCGAAAATGTAAGGAGGGTAAGGCTTCTTTAGAAAATAATAATAGAAAACTATGTATGTAAAGTAAAATAAAAAATATATAAATATAGAAGTCACCTTACAATGTTGTAGCAATACGAGTTTATTCCCTCTTCATTGAGATGGGCTAAAGAAATTTAGCTAGGCTTGAAATGAGATTTCACAAATGTGTGACACAGTATTAAATACAGAAGAAAGAAAAGAACCTTGTCCTTTAACTCGACTTGGGGTTAGTCTAAGGCCAAGCTTTGTTACAAACATCCATAGAAAGCCTCTCAACCTTACGAAGGGATGAATTAATGAATGGGTCTCAACCATAAACAAACAAGAATTAAGAATTTTCTTATCATCATCCAAATAATATACAGACTTCAAGAGACTAACAAATGATTTCTCCATTTAAACCATAATTTAAGACAAAATTATCATAAATGATTAATATATAGCATATATATAATATTATACATCTCAAAGAATTCAAATAAAGTTTCGTCCTCTAAATTTTATCTAAGATAGAGTAAAAGCGAACATCAACCATTGTAAAATAATAAAATTTATCTAACTCACATACAACCTACAATTGTTTTTCCACACAAAATATACAACTATAAAAACATGGAACTTGAAAGGAATCATAAGCTCCAGGAGACTCTATACCCTAACATAAAAGAAAGAAAGAAATGGAAATTTCCTAGAAGATAATCCAAAAGTGGCATAAATCAAGTTATAGTATAAACCCCTTATGTCATTGTTTTACTCTAAATATTCCTAAAGATAACACACATAAATAATTGGATATGGGGTATCATTCTTATAACCTCATAAACTCGCAAATGAGTATCTCAAAGAAAGGAATGAAATCCTAAAACAACACAGAAGTAATGAGCTTGTGCACCTGGAATACAAAATTTAAATATAAGTCACGTAAACCTCGCCTAATGTAAGACTTGACCTCTCTAGGATTACGTCTTCCGAAAAACCAATATACATTTATTTATGTCTTAGCTGTAAAGGGAGAATTATGAGCTAGATCATGGGTTGTATAAAGACAAATAGAATACGAATAATTGAAGGGAGGAGTAAGAGAAGTACACATGTTAATAAAAAAATTCAACTTCCTATCCAAATATAAAAGGGAGAAACATCTTCAAAATATTAAAGGAGTAAAGGCTGGAAACTCCAAAATCTCATATAAAAATGCACAGAATAAAAACTCGGCAAGGGGTAAAAAAAAATATAAGCCACATAATGAATTAAAAACAACTGAGTAGTCCAATAAACCTGAATTTGATGAGTATACAAGACCCCGTTGTAGTGTTGGGGATGTGGAGAGCCCCACTATATTAAAAATTGCCCCTACTGAAGAAGGAAAAAACAATTAGCACACATCCAAGAAGTTTATACAATAGGGGACATTGCTAGAACTCTGTGTAATATCAATGCGACACTGGAAGATCATCAAGTAGAGTTTCAAGTGTCTATGGTGGAATTTGAAGGTCAAGTTTTTAACAAAGATGTGCCTATTTTAATTGACCTTAGAGCTAGTTTAAGTTATATAAGCCATAAGGTACTTGAAATATATCAATTACAAACATAAAAATTTAATAACCCATGGTTATTGATGTTACCGATGGGAGCCAATAGGAGAGAAATGGCTAAAGTGAACAATTTCTATGCTATTTTGGAAAATTAACCAATAATAGCATATATAAATGTATTTTCATTAGGGTCATATTATTTTTTAATTGGCATAGACTAGCTTGGAAAATGATGGACTCTAGTAAGCTTCAAAACAAAAACTACAAGTTTCTTTAATCAAGAAGGGCTTAGACAAGAAATTCAAGGAATTAGAAGTCCCCTGAAATTAAGACGAATTACAGCTTCTCAATAAGAAAAATGCATCTAGAAAGGGTGTTATATTTATGTTTTACAATTGAGATGCAATAAATTCCAAGGAAAATAGTGCCACTTTTGAAAATTGCCCTATTGTATAAGAATTTGTTGATATATTTCCAAAATATATTTTGGGATGGCTCCCTAAACAAGATATTGACTTTACTATTGAAATAATTATTGGAGTTTCTATGATTTCCAAAGAACGTTATTTTATTAGAATTGGAGAGCTAATTGAGTGAAAATGTAGTTAGAGAAGTTGTTAGACAAGAAGAATATCCACTAAAGTGTGTCACCTTGGGGAGCCCCTATACCTTTTGTCAGAAAAAAATGAATGTACTTTACGATGTTGCATCGATTATAGACAACTAAAAAAACTAACTGTTAAAAGAAAAGACCCACTACCCTGGATATATGATTTGTTCAAACAAGTAAAGGGCTTTACTTTGTTTTCAAAAATTGATTTACGCTCTGAATATCATCATATTTGAATTAAGGAGGAAGACGTATGTAAAACTTCCTTTAGAACTCGCTACGGGAACTATGAGTTTTTCATCTTTCCTTTTGGGCTTACCAAAACCGAAACAATGTTCATGTGTCTTATGAATGACATTTTTCAACAATACCTTGATAAATTTGTATTAATATTTCTTGATGATATCCTTATTTATTCTAGAAATATGGAAGAACATAAAGACATCATGGAGGAAGTCAGTTCTTGGTTGGGTGGAGGTTCCCAATTCCCAAGTGTCTCTTTATGAGTGGTTCTAGTTTCGTTATTTAGATTAAACTATTTCTTTCATTTGACTTTGGATGGTGGTATGTATTCGAGCCAATATCCTATGATTGTTAGTCATAAACTAGAGAAAGTCACGGTTCTGAATTGATGATGATGTACAGTATAAACGCAAAGCATTAGCCCTGGATATGAACAATTATTCTAGTTATGATGAAAAATAGATAGAGATATATATTAAGTTGAATAATTACATCACTCGGAATAATAGTTACTTTTGTATCATGTGATATAGGGAAGGTTAAAATTCATAGTATTTATGATCATCTCTTATTAGGAAAATCTTTTCTATGGATAATATAGATATTTTCATCTGAGATGCATCTAAGTTTCTATTAGAAAAATGAAAAAAATTACCACTATCAATAATTGTTGTGAATTGGGGTTGCATGTGTAAATAGATAGGGATGTTATGAGAAATATACAACCGGGTATCTTTTGGGACTAGTTACCAATCTGCTCTCCCATATATATATGGCTTGCTTGGTTCTTATTAACAATTCAAGATTTATAAATTCATAGCTTTACTTAGATTTCAAGATTTATATGATGCATAAATTTTGGGGACAACAATAGAAATTTTGTTAAAGAAAAAGTGGATGGAATTTGGTAAATAGTATGATTCTATGGTAAGAGATAAGGTTGGTAAAATTTACAAGAGGAAGGTAGCAGGAACAATTTAATTTAATTTCTAGATTTCACTATGAGCTTAGAGTTTATAACCCACAATGCATTTGGCCACTACCAATAAGTGAAATGCGAGGTGGAATGGTAAAGCTTGCTAGGTTCAAACCCTCGAGAGTTTGAAAAATGTCCCCGCGGAATATGTGAGGATGGACACAAAAATACTTATTAGACATAGTTGATTATTTTGGAATTCAACTTTGTAATCTTTTGGTAACTAATAAAATATGTTCCAAGAGAAGATGTCATCATCAGGAAAAGTGTTTAGCAAGAATTATGAAGGAATAACCGACTAGTCAGTTTTAGGGGATAATAGAGTTGAGTAAAGTAATTACACAACACCCAATAGGTGTTGAGAGAAGAAGATGAGATCACATCAACAATTATTATCTTGAGAAACTTCAAAATAATCACAATTATTTTCGTATCTACTATTATGGAAATTAATCTAGTCAATTACACATTCGAAAAAAATTAAGTATAGTAAAAGCATTTCACATGCACATGATAATATGAATTGACTTGTAACTATGATTATTGAAGTAAACATTGTAAATCGTACCAAAGAGTAGATCTATTATTCAAATCTAGTTTCTATAAACTGATAGTAGGTTTTATTGTGCGTGCACCAGAAAAATATAATCCTTACAAGAAAATCATAAATAAATTATGTAGATCTACTTGTAACTAAAACCATACAATAATCTCAGTAGCATATTAATAGAGATATGAGTCAAAACAAGAGTCCAAGGATAATTACATATTAGTGGTAAAGCCACAAAATAATTTCTCTCTAACCATTCACATCTTATAGTTTACATAAGTGACATTCACCACAAATGTAATTGTAATCCTATATTGGTACATCAGGAGATGAATGAAAGGATCAATTCTTAAATTTAAACCAGTACAACATTCATACTAAAAGCATAGTAGAAACACTAAATAATTTCTTAAATTAACAATTCTGTGGTATTATTCTAGCTTCCAGTAAGACGATAGAATTACAAAGGGTATCGGTTAACAAAACATCTTGATAGCCCCCGGTGTTCAAACTTCATTTGTAGTGAGGGAAAAATAAGAAGACAACTCGTTGGAATATAAGTTTAATACATAATAGCAATTACAGTGCATTTCATATATTAAAATCATTCGTTAAAGGAAAAACAAAATAATGTATGAGTTCGGGACGTAATGATGGGCTCCAGGGTGCGACATTCAGGGCTATTGAACAAAGCAAGAATCTAAGAAGAGAGGAAATCTAGTGGCTTGAAACTGGAAGCAATTAGAAGAGCTTAAGGAGAACTTATGGAGTCATTTCCATACCTAGGGTGAGAGAATTTCCATGAAGTTAAAAATTAGGCACGGTAGCCTACCTGTAGATGGAAAGGCACCTGTTAGCATTCGTTGGAGCTCAAGAAAAAAAGTTTTGTAAGCAAGGAAGATTGTATACGTACCTATGATGGGAAGCCACATGGAAATAATAAATATAAATTAGGAAGTAACATTAAACGTAAAATAGAGAACAATACTCTGTTCGGAACAATGATAAGAGAGAGAGAATTACATTACATGTATATGTGCCTTCGAACAGGGGGTTTCAATTCTTGCACTAAACTAAAATGCAAGGTAAATAAGAAAAAGGAGGAACAAATGAAGAAACAAATTGTTCTAGGCTAAAGTCTAAAAATACTAACAGGATAGACTAGAATCAAAATTTATCTTGAGTAAGGCCAAGTACCATGAGAAAATTCACCACATTTCCCCTATGTCGTACCTCTATCATAACATGTTTCTTCCATCCTAAATCTATGTGTACGATAATGTTAAGAATAAAAAACGTTCCACATATCAAGTGAAAACAATAAAGGAAATGTAGGTTTAACGAACAAGAGAAACTAGTTGTGGAACTGTTATGAGAAAGAAATTCACAATAAAATTAACCCCATACCTGTAAATGTTCACCATGTAAAAATTTATGCCACCATGAATGGAATTCTGACCAAAAAATATCATCCAGTAACCTAGGTAGTCATTGAAAAAAATGACACCATGCGAATGGTGAAGCAAGGGATTCAAAGCTAGAGAAGAAAAGCAGAAAAGGAGAAGAGGTATGGTGATCATGTATGAAATGAACATGCGAAATAGGGCAGTTGCAATGACTTAGGGCTGTCATGCATAAGAAAAGGGGAGTAAGATTTCAACTTCCTTAGTAATCAAGCCTTGAAGCTCTGAAAAAAATAATAATCCCACACCATAGGGCATGGCGGAAGCAAAACCATGTTAGAAAAATGGTCATTAGAGAATTAGTGCTAGGGTTAATATGTTAGTTCCCACTGTATATCCTCTGTCATATATTGTAATCATTAGACATACCACACATGTTACTAAAGCCATCACGTAAAAACTAATAAGTGGCACAATAGGAATGGGGCGTACACGTAAGAGCCTTTAATATTATGATAACACTATCAATTTGTCTACCTACTTGTGGACCAAGGTAATGATTTGAGAGTGAGAATCAAGGTTAACGATACGGCATGGTGCATAAAGCAAAGTGGTTATAACCATACCAGACCATGTTCATCCAAGTTAACAATGTATAAAGGATTGAATGAGGATCCATCATAAGTTCCAAGGTAACACACACACCTCGATACCATATCGTGTGAATACAAAAAGGATTATGTTTGTAACAAAGGGGAAAACCAATGTAAACATGTGTGCTTATAGCTATATAGGTAAATCCGATAGAATACCTAATGAGGACAAATAAGATGAAGAAAATTAGTACCTAGCATATCATGGTAAGCAAAGACTTCACCAAGGTTCCCAAAGATAGGTAAAGTCTACCAAAGAATATTGTAGTAGATATGCAAGTAGATTGAGACCTTTAATAAAGTAAGAAAGGCAACAACCCTACGTACAAGATGTTTAAGGGGAATATGTGAGAAGTGGGATGTATTAATGGATGGATATAGAGGGAGAACTTATTAAACGTAGGATCTATGTTATATTTTCCTCAATATCACCCTACATATAATAAACATAAGCTGGTAACCAACGCGGTGAATAATTTACCGCAAGAGGTGATAATAGTACAAAAAGAAAAAATAAATTGAAGAACTAGGGAGACGAGACAACTGGTATTAGATCATAGGTTCAATATTGGAACCTAACACAAACCCGTGATGATAAAACATAAATTATTAATAGCTATTCTCGAGTTGGTACATCTTAGTGGTAAAGGCACATAATCATCTCTCTCTAACCATTCACATATTGTAGTTAAGATAGATGAAATTCACCACAAAAGGAATTGTAAGACCGTATTGGTACATCAGAAGATGAACGAAAGGATCAATTCTAAAATTTAAACGAGTACAACATTCATACTAAAATCATAGTAGAAATAGTAAATATTTTCTTAATTTAAAAATTATGTGGTATTATTCTAGCTTTGAGTAAGATGATAAAATTATAAAGGGTATCACGAAACAATGTGTCTTAATATCCCCTAGTGTTCAAACTTCATTTTTGGTGAGGGAAAAATAACAAAATGACTCGCTGGAATATAAGTTTAGTACAGAATAGAAATTAGAGTGTGTGTCATATATTACAATCATTTGTAAAAGGGAAAATAGAATAATGCCCAATTTTAGGATGCAATGTTGGGATCTAGGGCATGACATTTAGGGCTATTGAAAAAAGTGTGCATCTAAGAATGGAGGAAATATTACGATACAAAAACAAAAGTAGCCAAGAGAGCTTAGGGAGGATTTCTGAAGTATTTTCCCTACCTAGGGTGATACCATTTCCATGAAGTTAAAACTTAGGTAGGGTAACTGACCTGTAGATGGAAAGACACTTATTAGCTTTCGTTGAAGCTGAGGAAAACTGGTTTTGTAAGCAAGGAAGATTGTATGCATACCTATGACTAGAATCCATCTGGAAACAATAAATATTGAATAGTAAATAACATTAAACAAAAAATAGAGAAAAATTCGCTATTTTGAACAATGATAAGAAAGAGAGAATCACATACTTGTATATGTGCCTTGGATCAAGGGGGTTTCAATTCTTGCACTAAACATAAACGCAAGGTAAATAAGAAAAAGGAGGAATGAATGAAAAAACAAATTATTCTAGGCTGAAGTATGAAAATACAAAGAGGGTAGACTAGAATCAAAATTTAACCTGACTAAGGCCAGGTACAGTGAGAAAATTCACCATAGTTACCCTTTGTTGTCATAGCATGTTTATTCCATCATGCATCTATGTGTATGATAACATTAAGAATGAAAACCTTTCCACACATCAAGTGAAACCAATAAAGGAAACAAAGTTTTAACCAACAAGAGAAACTTCTTGTGGAACCGTTATGAGAAATTAATTACAATAAGATTAACCCCATACATGTAAATGTCATCCATGTAGAAATTTATGCCACCATGAAAGGAATCTCGGCCAGAAAATATTGCCCAGTAAGCTAGGTAGTTGTTGAAGAACAATGGTGGTGTGCAAATGGTGAAGTAGGGGATTCAATAAGCTAGGTAGTTGTTGAAGAACAATGGTGGTGTGCAAATGGTGAAGTAGGGGATTCAAAGATAGACAAGACAAAATGGAGAAAAGAGAATAGATAAGGTGATCCTGTATGGAATGAACATCCTAAATAGGGTCGCCACAATCCCTTAAGGCCATCCTGCATAAGGAGAGGGGAGTAAGGGTTTGACCTCCTTAGGAAACTAGGGAATTCCAACAATAACAATAGGGAATTCCATCATCAAATGCATTAAGCACGAGTTTCAATGGCTTAAGCAGGAGTTGTAATGGCTTTTAAAAATCAATTCTAAAAGGTGGATGATGCATAAAGTTTGTTAACTACACTTATATTCCATGTGCTTCATACAACGTATATATGGTTTCATATTCGCTTGATAAATTCATTAATCTTGAGGAAATGGAGTTTAATTATTCCCTTACATAACAATTTATATGTAATTCGAATATATATTTCTCATCAAATACCATATGCTATATGATGGTAATCAATTTCATTTCTTTCATTCATTGTACTTGGGATGTATGAGTTAATTACTCTGTAATAATTCAACGTCGATAAGGATTTATTACCTTATTCTTGAGAACACTACTTGAATTGAATGGGAAAGAGGGATTATTTGTTTCTTATAATTATATTAAATATATTGGTTTATAATTACATCCACCTTTACTCTATATTCTAAATGTTATCCATGTTATTACATAAATCACATGATTCCCATTACCATTAACATTAACAACTCTAATGTCAATTTCGATTTCCATTATAGGTAATAAATTTATGGTTATGTTATCATATATGTAGTATATTTCTCCTACGTGGCTATCGGATTGAAGTGGAAACTTTTTCCATAAAAAATGATTTTTTCATATAAGTGTTAATCACAAGATATTAATTTTACTGTACATAGACTTATTTTCTTTGATACATCCTATTTAATTTTATGTGAGTCGAAGTAGGTGTACATTGAACATTTAAACTTTCAAAGGAACCGAATTGTTGATTGTTTGTCATGATAGTCCAACAATGTAGTCCCACTCATATGAACAACGTGGAATGTGAGTCGAAGTAGGTGTACATTGAACCTTTAAACTTTCAAAGGAACTGAATTGTTGATTGTTTGCCATGATAGTCCAGCAATGTGACTATCCCATGGATAGTCAGTCCCACTCATATGAACAACGTGGAACTGTTTTTCTAGATTTGAAGCCCACTTGGGGATTCACTAAACCCTATTATTCCATTTTCTACTTGGCATTTTCCCTTTTCTTTTGTTTCTCCTTCCTGGTTTCACCACAAGTGCATTGAGCATATCAGCTCATGTGAAGCCGCACAATGTATCTTCTTCAACATTGACATACCATCTGAACTGCACTCTGGAGGTAATCTCTACTCGTGAAACTAATTGCATTTTGATGCTAGTTTATCCTCATGACTCGATTATTTCCCTGTATATGTTTGGTTTAATCAAATAACTCTTAAGGTATTACACCAACCCTACCACCCATGGAGATTCTGAGACAGTTTGACATCTTTGAATGTTTCTCGTGTTTTAGGTGAATAACACCAACCCTTCTCAATGACCCACAATGTATGGGGTTTAAGATTACAACCATGTAAGATTTGAGTTTCTCCTTTCAAAATTGTGAAGGTTAAAATTGGTCTTACTGTTCCCTTTTCTGATTATCTGTGATTACTTGGCCTTATTATTATGATAATTCTCTGTCACGAGTTGGGGATTTTCAAAATATCTTGTGGTTTCCTAAGTTCTATAATTTATAATTTCTTTTTACTTAACCAAGTTTGGAAAAACCCCAACTAACCTTAGCCCTCACCTAGGCTCATGTTACATTTCTAGAGTGTAGCCATGAGAGGCGCACCTAAAAGTGTGCACCTTCTCATACCGCTAGTCCAACTTAAACTGGTAAGGGTTTGGGGATTTCAATGCCTCATCTTTTTGGTTTGTCATGCAGGTACAATAAGGTTCCCTATATCTCCCTATTGTATACATATCATAAATGAAATTTTGTGCTTCCTCTATATCAAGGTTTTATAGAGATATTATTTTATTATTTTTATTTTCTTTTTTTATGGCAAAAGTTGTAGGGGATGATTTCTTGGCTTCTTCATAATTATTTAATGACTTTTATCATGAAAGACAGTTCCATGCGATTCTCTTTGTCCATGTTCCCAATTAAATCGACTGCGATGTACACCGTAGTTGAAGATTTACCATAATCTCTCTCTATATATATAAGCCCATTCCAAGCGAATCTCGAAGACTTATTCCAATTTTATTTTTAATTTGATTTTGCCCTCACTAATCCCACTAACCCCAATACATATTTCATGGATTATATAATGAAGATTAGCATCATTATGTAAGTGTTCCTTTCATTTACAATTTACATTTAACTTCAACATGACTTCACCAAAAATGAACAAAGTTATTCCACATTAGAGTGTTATTTCTCTTTTAAATGACAAATCTAGGTAACAGTGGACATTGAAAAAAATATTAATATATAGAGTAGTAATCTTCCAAATCTAGGTAACCGATTGTGCACCTTTGTTAGCAGATAAAAGCCGAGAGAAGCCCTTTCAAATAGTTCTAGTAATCCTTCTAGAAATCCTTCAACAATTCCAGCAACCCAAGCACTAAGAAATGCATGCATCGAGGGAGCAATGATTTGATTATAATAGATGGAATGGTGATGAATAAAACTTACAATAAATATTTAATCACAATTTGAAAAGCTTAAGTTTTCTTTATTCCTCCATGTTATAATCCTATATGGAGTGGCAGAGTTATTACAAAGAGCATGAAAGGGTGAAATTGATGGACAAGTTAATGAAGCTAATGACCCCTTTTATTTGGAATTGGACACATGTTAAGAGTGGTTTGAAAAGGATACTCATCTTATTTGGATATACACCTTTCCACTACTATGACAAGTGTATGTGTAAGGTGTGTGTTAAACTTTGTAGTATTCTCATTATGGTTAATCCTTCAATTAACAAATAGCATGGTAAATTTTTAATGAAGCTTTGTAAAAAATTAATATAAACAAGGTTTAATCATGCTATTTAGATATGCACGTGAAGTTAGTGGTGTAAATTCAATCCATTGATACTGTGGCAACCACTAGAATATACTGACATCTTTAAATTTAAACTGTCTCATGAATTTTCTTAATTAGTAAAATGATTAAATACCCACTTCCAACTTAATTAACTTCAAATTCCAAAAAAATTGATTTTATTATAAATTTACTACCAAAAACTATTTTTTTTTTAAATTTTCTTAAATAAATTTTAAAACCTCAGTTGAAAAAAAAAGCCATCTTCTACCCTCATCATCCAAATTTTAAAAATGTTTTCCTTTTAAAAAAAAATTAAATTGCCACGCCTTTTAAAAACATTGCTCCAAAAATTTCAAATTCTAAACGGTTTTTAAATAATATGGCCCTTCAAAACTTATTTCAATCAAGTCCAATTTAAGCAGCACGTTATTGAAACTCCCACGTACCTTTATTCTTTCAGTTGGAGAACATTTTTTTTGAATGTAAATTGTTGTGCGGGGAAAATAAAAATTACAAATGGACGAAATGGTTATGACGAGACGGGTCAAACATAAATGCTGGTTTGCAGCGTATTTTTTTTGGCCACCTGAAATATTATAAACTCTTCTCTTTCCTACAACTGAAATAAAAGTGATTTGACAAAAATGATGTGATGGGTTAGATTTTTAATTTATTTTATTTTGTTAGGCTAAATGTTTCTATTAATTTTATTTTTTTGTTTGTAATTATAATTAATAAAGAGTATAAAAGTAATATAGCCATATAACTTAAATATATAGTAAATATAATATATATCAAATCATTTTCTATAGGATCAATGTAATATTAGTAAGATGAATAAAAAAATATTAAAATCCATTAAAATATAATTTGTTTTAATTATTAAAAATATTAATGCAGTATATACATATAACAAGATTATTAATTAAGTAGATTTATTCTTGTATGGTAAATATTTTTAAAATAATTTTTGAGACATTATTATAAACAAATATCATAAGTTACTAATACAATTTGTTTATATGCCATATGTTCACATGACCATAATTTTAATTTAATAAACTATAATTAGAAGAAATAAAAATCATAAGGACATTGAAAATAAATTTCAATCTTTAATTTATACATAAATACTTCTCAAAATATTCCAAAATATTTTATTAAAAACTACATAAATATATAATATTTTAATTTATTCCAAAATATTTTATTAAAAACTACCTACACATATACCTGATTTAATTTATTCTAAATATTTTATTAAAAACTACATACATATATACCATTTAATTTATTTATAATTAAATTAAAATATAGAATCCTACTACAAACTAAACACGCACTAACAAAAAATTATTCCAATCAAATATCCACACCAAGTTTCAAACCTGGTTGGATAAGTATGTAAAGGTGGTGAAAACAATGCCCTAATTCTCGTCTGGAGCTGCGCGCTAGATTATCATAAATGAATCTGTTACAAGGATCAATCATGGATTTTGCAACTAACAGAATTGATATATATGTTACGTTAAGGGGAGCCGTTCCGAATTCTGAATCTGTTACTAAGGATCAATCATGGATTTTGCAACTAACAGACTTGCTAGTAACACACGTGATAGCCGTTCCGAATTCTGAGCTACGAAGGATTGAAATTAAGTCTATTAAGGATCACGTAAGTCTCATAAACAGGTTCACATGGTTCTCCTTCAAACTTTTGTCTGCATCTCGAATGAAACTACAGAAGTGGAATAGAATCATCAAATTTGGGGGGAGGTAGCTTTGTGAAGGATTACATATAAAAAAAAATGCCTGCGTTGTGCTTTAGTAATCACCACGGCCCCTATGTTGTTCAGCTGTTGTTTGCAGTGTGCATATTCCTAACTTTTCTCTCACATGTTGAACCTGATGCCGTTGTGAAGAAAATGGGTGGATCGCCCATTAATGTGAATTATTCAGAGAGCCTGAGAGTCGGTGAAGTGTGTTCGGGAAGAGACATTTCAGTGAGTGAGCGTATGATCTACACAGGGCGAGATGGTATACCTGTATATGCTGTGGAAATTAGAAACACATGCGCCACTGGGTGCGCAATCAGCAATATACACATCAGCTGCGGCTCCTTCGCGTCGACGATAGAGATAGACCCTAAAACATTTAGGAGGATCGCCTACAATGACTGCTTGGTGAAGGACGGCGGGAAATTGGCGGCGGGAGATGGTGTGTCCTTCAACTATGCCAATAATGCCATCTATCCACTGAAAGTCGCTTCCGTCAAATGCGATGCTTAACTAATTATCGCACACGGTCATGATATTACTCTTTTTCCTTGTGCTTCTAAAGGTCCTCCTGGTCCTGGTTCCGAGGGTTAGCTTCTGAATGTACTCCTGGTCCTGGTTCCGAGGGTTAGTTTAGTTGTTAGTAAAATATTGTATCTCTGTGGGTTAGTTTAGTGGCTAGTAAAGCATTGTTCCTCTGTTAATGAGAAGTGATAAGATGCAATAATTGAGTGGATAAAAAGTCATCCGTGATACTATTCAAGAAGTAATCTTTATTATTTTATAGATACAGTGATCACTAATCATATGTCTTATTTTCATAGTTTCTTAAAGGTTGTTTGATTTATTTGGATCTTACTTTTTTAAGGTTATGTTTTTCATTATAATAATAAATATACATGCTTTTAATTAGAATTATAAACATAAATATAATTTAATTAGATGATTGTTTTTTTTGCAAATATTAAAAAACTAGTTGTAAATTCAATTGATGTATTTCTGTGATATTATTCCATAAGTAATCTCTATTGTTTTATAAATAGAATGCTCACTAATCTCCACGAATCATATGTCTTATTTTCATATTTTTTCAGGGTTTAGATTATTTGGATACATATTTCACAATGAGCATACATTTTAATGCTATGTTTTTATTTACAATTATAAATATAAGTATGCTTTTAATTACAGTTATAAATATAAGTATAATCTAATCTGTATTTTGATGATTTTTTTTTGCAAATATTTAAAAAATGCAGAATTCAATTGGTGTATTTAAAAAAAATTGCAAATTGATATTATATATATGTGGGAAAACAAATTATAATATTGTTTTTTATTTATTATTTATTTATTTATATATCTTTTATTTCATTATAATATAAAATTTAATTTTTTTATTTAAAAAAAATAAACTTTAATCTAATTTATATTTTAAAAATAAGATTTTAATTATGATTATCTAATAACTGTTTATATTAAAGTTTGATTATAATTATTTCGGAATTATCCAAGTTAAAGATGATTTAAAATTAAATTAAAACATTTTTATTAGTCTATGTGTATGGTTTAAAATACACATTTTCAGTAAAAAAATTAATTGAATATAATTCACCTTAACTTATATAAAATTTTAAAATCTTTGTGGTGCTAAATATTTTATAATAACTAATTAAATAACCTATACCAGTTTTCCATTATTTCTTCTTTAAGTCCATATATGCATGGCCCTATTTTGTCTCAAGAGATTGACTATTCCAAGACCTTTGTGAAATCGCTCAAACTTGAAGCTCATTGTCAATTATGTTTTCCAAATACTATTTATTATTATAAATATTCCAAATTGGCAATACAATTTTGTTATCACCCCACCATGGAAAGTAATAATTGAATGCCCAATTTTACAAAATCCAAAGGAGAAAACATAGTGTGCTATACCAATGAGGCAGTACTTCTTTAAAGGGATATACTTCAAAGTAAATTAGTTTTTATATTTTTGGTTAAATTTTTTCTATGTTGTAAGCAATAAATATTAGGTATAAATTTGTGCGTGGAAGAAAATTATATATTTATTTATCAAATTCTCAACATTTTTATGAATCGTTCCATTTATCATCATCTTGCATGGAAGAAGAAGAGAAATAAATTATAACTCTAAATTTTAAAAAATCCAATAAAAATTAATTATAAGGAAAATATGATTAATTAATAATTAGAAATTGAATATTGAACTTATAATAAATAAAAATAAGTAAAAAAATACTAATGATTAATTTAATAACCCATGATTTACTATGAGGCATTTAGGATTATGAGAAATAGTAAATAAATATATGAAATAAATTAGATCTAATATGCCCATAAGTGCTCTACATTTTAATATGAGAGATGTAGTAAAGTACTAGATCAATAAGTCCTTAGATTTAAAATTAAAAAAATAATAATAAATAAAAAACTACAAAACTATGAAAACAAGTATGTATTTCATACATTATGGCACACATGTTGTATTGATGGCATATGTTGTATTGAAGTATTAAGTGATATGTTCTTATTAAGGGTAAATTTAATAATAATAATAATAATAATAATAATAATAATAATAATAATAAAATAATAATGTAGATTTAATTAAAAATAATAAAAAAAATAAAACTAAAAAGGTAATAAAAAGAGTAAAAGTAATAGTAACAATAATAATCCTATTCAATTGTCTGCTTGGGATAGCTCAATTGACAATGGCTAGTTGTGGAAATGAAGTCTCACATAACCAGTTCGTGGGTTCAAATCTTGTGCTATATATTGGACATGTTAGACATGGTAAAGATGTACTCCTACCGAGCTTACAAAAAAAAAAAAAAACTTACTCAATTTCATTTGTTATATCCAACTTTTTAATAAAAAAATTATAAATAATTTCTTTAAAAAAAGAGAAACAAAGAAATAATACTATTCATATTTCATTATAACAAATTTAAACAATCATAATTTATATTTAACAACAATATCGAAAAAATAAATAATCACACTATAAAAACTTAATAGCTATATGTATATGTATTATGAAGCTTTTAATAAAATTAGAAATAAGAAATTTTCTATATATAAAGAGGTGAAATACACAAAATATAAATAGATCCACTGTACCATATAAATTAAAATAATTCTCATAGAGAACTTATAAAACTTAATACTTGTAATAATGATTAAGATTAAGAATATGTGTTTTTAAGTAAAAGGTAGCACGTTGAAATTTAGAGGGGGTGGAGTATGTACTCATTTCTAAAAATGAGAAGTCAAATTAGTTCATTTAACTTCAATGGATATATGATTTCTATATCCCAATATGATGGAGATGACTAAAATAAAAATACATTTTAATGTAAACAATGTGGGTTATAAATGAAATATTTCAATATATATATATATATATATAAACAAAAATATTATGGTTAAAAAATTGTATTGATGTGTTCCTCTAGATGAAAGAAACATATAAAAAAAATTCAAATTATTCTTAACATTTAATATATTTAAAGTTAACATGGATCTAAATTGATTTTATGAAAAAAAAATTAATAAAATTAATAAAATATACATTAATGAAAGTAAACATAAATAAGGGTAAATTAGAAGAATGAGGGACATTTTAACAAAAAGAAAAAAAACACAAAACAAATAACTAAAATTAAAATAACCATACTTATTATAGGATGGTTGTAGAGTGAGATAATTACATTAAAATAAAATGAGAAAATAAGAATTAAAAAGATTTAAAAAATATAAATTGTAGTACCCCTAGTAAAAACTTTTAAATATTTAATTAACATTAGTAAGTCACTTGGGAAACAATGGTAAGGAAGCTCACACTTCCTTTGGTTGTAGGGTGAGATAATTACATTAAAATAAAACGAGAGAAGAAGAATTAAAAATATAAATTGTAATACCCCTAGTAAAAACTTTTAAATATTTAATTAACATTAGTAAGTCACTTGGGAAACAATGGTAAGGAAGCTCACATTTCCTTTGGTTAGACATAGTTATCGGTGAGGCTTTTACCTACCCAGACAACTATTCTTCAGCTCTCAAAGGAAAAGGGGGATGCAGTAGAGAAAAAATACCCAAATTGTTTTTGAACTCTCTAAGGGAGAGGAGGGAGCCAATAGGGAAAACAAAGGAACCTAAGGCATTATACATTAAAGAGTTCTGGTAAGGACACTGTGTCACATATCTACTTTAATAAACACACGTAAAAAAAAATAATTATCTACTAATGAAGCCTACACTTCATTATAAGCCTGATTATAAGTGCCACCACCTCGCATATAAATGTAACCTACATAGTCTATGGTGTGGCAGGTAATATTTATCATATATTGGTTTAATAATTGTTTATCCCTAAACTTTATTATATCAAGGATGCGGCGGCATAAGAACCTTATGGTTCCTCCTCACATGTATCAAGGCTGTCCTGCCCATGACTGTTGGCGTTCTATGTGTTTGACACTTGGCGATAGTATTGACCCTCACCGTCCTGTTCACGTGGCTGAGGTAAGGTTGTCAAATCTGGAATTCTCCCGCGCTTTGCATCTGGGCATTGGTGCCTTGATCAACGGCTTGTTGGCTCTGCATGAGATCAAGGGCCACGAATGCTCCACGTTACCTCTGTTGGCAGGCAGGGTATATACGCGACCCCTTCCGGATTCTTCGAGGCTTTTGTCATTCTGCTTGGCGCTCCACAACTTCTCCGCTCCGTTTCACTTCTGCATGGGATGTTCTTCTGAGTTTCGCGCCGAGTTCCTCCATTATACCAGGCCGCATGCCTTCTCTGGCAAGATTCCGTTCCATGGTTCCTCGCCCTTGAATCAGCCAAGTAATGATCTTTCAGTTTATTAAGGTTTTGGACATAATTTTGGTTTATCTGTTATAAGGTATAGTAATCCCCTTAATCCCTAGCATGACAGGTTGCATACGGAGATTTCCAGATTTGATGGTGTTGAAGGATTCTTCCAGATGTATTCCGCTGAATTTGCTCAGGTATTTATCCCCAAACAGATGTTTGAGTCTTGGTTGTTTCTGTTTCATCTCGCCACTGGTTACGAGGGGTTATCCTCTGTGTCAAAGCAGGCCCCAACCTTATCCTTGCACGGTTGGTCGCAGATTACGATGGAAGGATGCTCTCGTTCTGGTTCCATACGTTCTGGTCTGGCTAAGGACTATTGGGTGATACTTGCTTGCGGCGGTTTTGGGGATTTACCTCTAGTTTACAAGGCTGAAGTTTTTGTTTAAATTTGTGAATCATCTGTATATATATTGTAACTGTCAATGTACTGTAACTATACAGAAGCTCTGGTTTTCAAGCCAGCTCGCTTGTTTTCCATCTTGGATTTATATGGCTTGACGGCCAATACTTAATGTAACCCATTTTTGCGTTATGCTATGACTTACCCTTTGCATTTACTGTTAAACGAGGTGTTACGAAATATATATAGGGTTTGAAGTTTCCAGGTTTAGCATTACAAGTTCTCATTCTATTCTTGCTTATTCATTTACAGTGAATGTGTTTTGCTTACAGAATGTATTAAGGGTTTTTTTTCCATTTATCAATGGGTTTAACAGTCATGAATATATGAATTATCGGACTGTCGCGCCTGCCTCTAATTGCCATAGAGGTATGGTCGACCATTCTGGGCTTTCTCCATAACCCAAGACTCTGACGTTCTGAATTAAATCATGACTGTAGTTCTCTATTAATTTGTTCCT
Source organism: Pinus tabuliformis (assembly GCA_031772625.1). Classification (NCBI taxonomy): domain Eukaryota; kingdom Viridiplantae; phylum Streptophyta; class Pinopsida; order Pinales; family Pinaceae; genus Pinus; species Pinus tabuliformis. Next base: position 895,267,347 of record CM062808.1, read on the forward strand.
CGTTCGTATGGAATCGTTGGTATTTTACTTGTTGTATTTAAATACCGTCACTGTATTGTCATGCATGTCCGCATGAATATTATAGCATGGATCTTACTCCTTGTAATGATATGCGTAATTACTGTTGCAATCTTCAAAGAAATTGTTCTATGTTATATATCAACCTTCAATTTAAGGTAATATTCTGGTTTACCTCTCGGCTCAGAATTCGGTTGTTTGTTTATTTAACTCACGGGTTCCGGCCTTCGCCCGATACTGTGAGATCTCCAGAATCTCGTTGATACACTCCGACCTGGTTCGGTTTGCAATGATTCTTTTAATCTTTAATACCCTTATTGTTTATTTGTTTTTAAAAGTCTGCTTCTTGGAAATATATAACAGTTTACGGGTATAAATAATAGTATTGCTTCAAGATTTGCTTGGTATTGTCTAGCTTACAGTGAGCATTAAGGTCAAGATACTGTTTTGACCCAGAACTCCATTCTTTTATATAAAGCAGAGTTCTTGATTTGGGTCTCCCTCTGACTGTAACCTGTTAGTCTAGTAGGGATAAGGCTTATTCTCAAAATGCATCGATTTCTTTTGTTCAGGTACTCTCAATTCTTTATCTTTGAGTTCTACAGATACGCTCACTGTAATTTTTGGATAGAATATATAATGACACTATCTTTTGATTCTTTTACAGCAAATGGTTTGTATCTGTGTACAGTTAATCTCAGTTTATACTATCTTTGATTTATACAGCAACATCGTGCTAATCTCAGTTTAAACTATCTTTAAAATTCGTACAGCAACATTGCCTATAACTTGTACAGATAGTTATACCCATATTATATACTGTTCACAACTGCTGCACAGATAATAACAGTCATTCTATAAATTACACAGATAACTATGGGGACATAAGGGTTCCGCTACTTACCTGGTCTCCTCTGATAAGGTGAGTCTGGAACCAGTCTCCTGCCAAATCTCTGTGTAAGCTTGTTATCCACCCAACCGTGAGATCAGTCTTTCTAGACCTGAGTCTCCCCCCAAGCTTCCGCTTACCGGATCATTATCCTCAGTAAGCCAGCACTGTGTGCTCGACTATCTGGTCCTTACCAGACTTAGTCCATCTAGGGTTTTTTCTTCCCTTTCTCTTTTTTCCTCTGCCTGTCTCTACAGCCCAGAGTTCTTTCCACTAACCTCTCTTTTTCCTAGAAACCCTTCCAGTTAGAGTAGGTAGTTATTTCTAGTTTTGTTAACTAACTTTCTTTCCCAGTTACCTTTTGGGAATTCAAATACTTTCATAAGTAATTCTTTTAATCATTACTTTAGTGCACATATAAAATCAACAGAATATTCTCAAAAGAATTCAATCCTTCAATATCATTCTAACTCAGTTTTTACTGTAGTAACTTTTAATAATTACATTTTTACGGGGTCATCACATCTCCCCCTCCTGAGATTGGACATCGTCCCGATGTCTAGTGTCTCCAAACAGTTCCGGGTAAGCTTTCCGAAAAAGCTCTTCGTCTTCCCAAGTAGCCTCTTCAGGCCCATAGTGCTGCCACTGCACTTTAATTTGGGTAATAACCCGCTTCCGCAACTGCACTTCTCTCCGGTCGAGAATGCTCAGCGGCTCGACCAGGACCTCTCCTTCTGGTTCGACCTGCAAATAAGAACAGTATCAGTCTTTGGTTCTAGATACATTTTCAATTAGTTCAATTAAAACAATCCTTACCCGTATATCTTGCCACTTGATCACATGCTTAGGGTCATAGATATACTTTTTAAGCATGGATACATGGAAGACATTATGGATTCTAATGTGGCTCGGCAAAGCTAGCTGGTAAGCTACTGGCCCAACCCTGGCCAAGACCTAAAAAGGTCTCAAGTAACGGGGTGCCAGTTTAGCACAACTGCTCCATTGCAGAGTACTTTTCCTGGCTTGAATTCTGATGTAAACGTGATCTTACACCTGATACTCTTTAAACCTTCTTTTCCGGTCTGCAAAATTTTTCTGCCGATCTTAAGCGGCCTTCAGGTTGGCTCGCACCATTTTGACCATGTCCTCCATTTCTTTGAGCATTTCTGGGCCCAACCTTAATTTGTCCTCCGGGCCAATCCAATTGGAGGGCGTTCAACATTTTCGTCCATACAAGACTTCAAATGGAGACATCTGAATCGATGTGTGATATCCATTGTTGTAAGCGAATTCCACCAAGTGCAAATAGTCTTCCCATTGTGTCGGTTTTTGCATGACACATGCCCTCAACATGTCCTCCACAATCTGATTTACTCTTTCCGTCTGCCCATCAGTCTGGGGATGGTAAGCTGTACTAAAATTCAGCTGTGTACCCAATTCTGCAAATAGCGCTCTCCAAAAGGCAGATGTAAACTTTACATCCCGATCTGATATTATGGTCTTTGGGAGTCCATGAAGTCTGAACACATTTTGCATGAAAATGTGTGCAATTTGCACTGCCCAGTAGGTGGATTGCACTGGTATAAAGTGTGTCGCCTTACTTAGCTTATCTACCACTACCATAATAGAGTCATTGTTCCTCTTGGTTTTAGGCAGCCCAGTTATAAAGTCCATTGATATAACTTCCCATTTCCATTCTGGGATGGGCAGGGGTTGCAGTAATCCAGCTGGATGTTGGTGCTCCGTCTTGATCTGCTGACACTCCAAACATCGCGCTAAATACTCAGCCACTTGCTTTTTCATTCCCGGCCAGTAATATTCCTTCCGAAGTGCAGTCAGCATTTTCTGGTACCCGGGATGACCAGCGTAGTGACTGGTATGAAACTCATTCAAGATTAAATTTTTGAGGCTGTTGTCATTTGGTACAAACAATCGTTTCTTGTAAAGCAACATTCCATCCCTGCTAACTTCATATTCCTGCTGACTTCCCTCGCTGGAAAGTGGCATTTGCCGCTTCATTTGTTGGTATTCAGCATCTTGGCTTGCTGCTGTTTTCATCGTTTCCCGTAAGGAATTTTCCCAGCTACTGAATGTAATTTCATACAAACATTGTACCTTTCGACTTAGTGCGTCGGCTACACGATTTTCCTTTCCCTTCAGATGTTTAATGTCAAAGTCGAACCCACTTAAGAAATCTGCCCAACGGGCTTGTCTTGCATTCAATGTGGGCTGACTAAAATAATTTGTTAAGTTGTGATGATCTGTTAATAACAGAAATTTCCTTCCTAGAAGGTAGTGTCGCCACATCTTAAGTGCATGTATGACAGCTGCCAACTCCAAGTCATAGGCAGAATACTTCTGCTCATGTTCTTTCAATTTTCTTGATTCATAGGCTATCACTCTTCCTTCTTGCATTAACACACCTCCGACGCCTTCTCTGCTGGCATCGGTACATACCACATAGTCCTTGTTCGGATCAGCTATACTTAAAACAGGAGCAGACGTGAGTAATTGCTTAAGCTTCTCAAAACTTTGTTGACATTCAGAACTCCATTTGAATGACCTCCCTTTCTTTTGCAAGGACGTGATAGGATATGCCACCCTCGAAAAGCCTTCCACAAATCTTCTGTAATATCCCGCCAATCCCATGAAGGATCTGATATCCGCCACATCTTTTGGCACAGGCCAATCCAGTATGGTTTTTATTTTCTCAGGATCCACGACAATCCCTTCCTTTGTAATCACATGACCCAAATACTGAATTTCCTCTTTATAGAAATCGCATTTGCTGAGCTTAGCGTACAACTGATGTTCTCGCAAAGTTTGCAGCACCACCCGGAGATGTTCCTCATGCTCCTCCTTGGAGCGAGAATAAATCAGAATGTCATCAATGAATATTAGTACAAACTTGTCTAAAAATTGATGGAACACGCTGTTCATTAAACACATGAACGTGGCGGGTGCATTAGTCAAACCAAAAGGCAGCACTACAAACTCGTAGTGCCCATACCGGGTCCTGAAGGCTGTTTTAGCAATATCTTCTTCTTTAATTTTGATTTGATGGTAACCAGATCGCAAATCAATTTTAGAAAATACTGTCGTCCCCTTGACTTAATCAAACAGCTCATCGATCCGAGGTAAGGGATATTTATTTTTAATTGTGACCTTGTTCAGCTGCCGGTAATCAATACACATTCGAAGAGTTCCGTCTTTCTTCCTGACAAACAATACCGGAGCTCCCCAGGGAGATACACTAGGGCAGATATAATTTTTATCCAGCAATTCTTGTAGTTTCATTTTCAGCTCAGTCAACTCAGGTACACTCATTCTATAAGGTGTCCGCGAAACTGGAGCAGCTCCTGGTATTAGCTCAATGGTGAAGTCTATATCCCTCTTTGGAGGTAGTCTAGGAATTTCCTCCGGAAACACATCTGCGAACTCATTTATTATCGGGAGGTGATCCAGTGGGTTTACCTTATTCTTAGTTTCTACATAGCCCACCTGAATAACATACACTTGGCATCTATTCCGGATGCATTTTGCCAGCTGAGATGGAGTGATTGGCCGGACCTGAACTGGTCGTTTAATTCCCTGCATTTCTTGTTCTACTCCAGCATCATCCTTGTACCGTATAACCTTTGTTTTGCAGTTCAATAAAGCCCAATGCTTTTCTAGCCAGTCCGTCCCAATTAGGACATCATAGGACCCGAGGGGAAGCATGTTCAAGTCTGCCACCACTGGCTGTCCTGCTATCACTATAGGGCAGCTTTTGACCTTTGCCATCACTCGTCTTTTGGTCCCTGTAACTAGCTGTACCAGCCAAGGATTCTTGAATTTTTCAGGCTGCAATTTACACTGTTCAACTATCTTTGGACTAATGTAACTTAAAGTAGCTCCAGGATCAATTAGAACAAAGATGGAAAGGTCTAAAATTTTACCTTCAAACTCTACCATGGTGGGCTGGTATTCTGCCTGGCGGTCGTCCAAGGCTGCGTTAATTCTTGGCATACTTCATCCCACGTCACCCACAGTTGATGCCTCATGAATCTGTGATATCTGGTTAGTTCCCTTCCTTTGCGGACAATTCTTGACATAGTGCGGTCCACCACAACCCCAGCACTGCACTGGGGGTCTGGTTGTTCCCTCAGTATCCATCTTGGCGGGTTGTTCACTCATTCTGGTTTCACCGATGGACTTGGACCTGAATGCACTTCTCGGTGCTGCTCTACTGTTTTGGCCCTTGCTGCTTCCTTTGATTCCACCGCTTCGACTCCCCCTATTATTTCCAACAGCTTTACTATTCTTTTTCTCATTCCATTTTCTGTTGGAACTGTCCCCTTTCTGTTTGTTCTGCTGATAGCAGATTCTGGCCTTGCGAATCGCTTCATCCATGGTTCTAGGATTGTCAAATTCAATCCTTTCCCTCATATACATGGGTAGACTGCTAACAAACCGCTGCACCTTGGCTTTTTCTTCTTTAAGGTAGGGTACATAGTGGAGCAAAGATGTGAAACGATTGATGAACTCATCCATAGTCTGATGTCCCAATCGAAGATCATGGAATTCCTTTTCCTTTTCATCATAAAATCGTTCCATCAAGTATCTCTCCTTAAAATATTTCTGGAATTTTTCCCATGTTATGGTTCGTTCAGTTACCCCTTTAATGATTTTTACTTCCTCCCACCACAGTGTCGCCTTCCCTTTTAATTGGAAGATGGCTAATCGTGCCTTCAAGTTATGATCATATTCATATAACTGAAAATATTTATTCATATTGATTAGCCATGCCTCAACTTCTTCCCTTTGTTCCCCATCGTAGTGTGGGGGTTTAATCTTCCGAAATTCCCCTTGTAATTCCACCTTTTGGCGCTTTGAGGTCTGCTGTTCTGATGCGTTATCAGATTGATCCTCTCCTTCTTCAGGGATTTCAGATTCTGCTGGGTAACGATGCTCCTCCATCATTCTCTGTTGTTCTGCGCTGGGGTTAGCTAGTGGCGGGTTCTGTTTATCAGACAAACTTTTTAGAATCCTTTCCTGCTCCATTGTCAATCATGCATTATCCTCCCGCAGCCGAGCCATTTCATTCTTCAGCTCTTGAACTGTTTCTAGTATGGCCAGGTTCGTGCTGCGGGTCTCCTCACCCAGCTGTACCCACAACTCTGGGTTATCTCCAAAATTTGTTGCAGGCCCCCAATTGGCTGCAGGCCTGTGTGGTGCGCTGCCAGACCCTCACATGCTAACTATTACTTGTGGTACCTTTGTTTCTCTTTTCCTTCTTCTTGACTAGCCTGTACCTGGCCTGGTCTGGTCATGAAACATATAACATTGTGAGCTACCTGCACAATTTTGTTACCCCAAAAAGATTATTAATGTCATAATGACCTTCTCATCTTTTAATACTTATTCACATCCCAGAGGCCACAGTATGGATAATCTGGGCTCTGATACCAATTGTCACATATCTACTTTAATAAACACACATAAATTTTTTTTTTATATACTAATGAAGCCTACACTTCATTATAAGCCTGATTATAAGTGCCACCACCTCGCATATAAATGTAACCTACGTAGTCTATGGTGTGGCAGGTAATATTTATCATATATTGGTTTAATAATTGTTTATCCCTAAACTTTATTATATCACGGATGCGGCGGCATAAGAACCTTATGATTCCTCCTCGCGTGTATCAAGGCTGTCCTGCCCATGACTGTTGGCGTTCTATGTGTTTGACACTTGGCGATAGTATTGACCCTCACCGTCCTGTTCACGTGGCTGAGGTAAGGTTGTCAAATCTGGAATTCTCCCGCGCTTTGCATCTGGGCATTGGTGCCTTGATCAACGGCTTGTTGGCTCTGCATGAGATCAAGGGCCACGAATGCTCCACGTTACCTCTGTTGGCAGGCAGGGTATATACGCGACCCCTTCCGGATTCTTCGAGGCTTTTGTCATTCTGCTTGGCGCTCCACAACTTCTCCGCTCCGTTTCACTTCTGCATGGGATGTTCTTCTGAGTTTCGCGCCGAGTTCCTCCATTATACCAGGCCCGCATGCCTTCTCTGGCGAGATTCCGTTCCATGGTTCCTCGCCCTTGAATCAGCCAGGTAATGATCTTTCAGTTTATTAAGGTTTTGGACATAATTTTGGTTTATCTGTTACGAGGTATAGTAATCCCCTTAATCCCTGGCATGACAGGTTGCATACGGCGATTTCCGGATTTGATGGTGTTGAAGGATTCTTCCAGATGTATTCCGCTGAATTTGCTCAGGTATTTATCCCCAAACAGATGTTTGAGTCTTGGTTGTTTCTGTTTCATCTCGCCACTGGTTACCAGGGGTTATCCTCTGTGTCAAAGCAGGCCCCAACCTTATCCTTGCACGGTTGGCCGCAGATTACGATGGACGGATGCTCTCGTTCCGGTTCCATACGTTCTGGTCTGGCTAAGGACTATTGGGTGATACTTGCTTGCGGCGGTTTTGGGGATTTACCTCTAGTTTACAAGGCTGAAGTTTTTGTTTAAATTTGTGAATCATCTGTATATATATTGTAACTGTCAATGTACTGTAACTATACAGAAGCTCTGGTTTTCAAGCCAGCTCGCTTGTTTTCCATCTTGGATTTATATGGCTTGACGGCCAATACTTAATGTAACCCATTTTGCGTTATGCTATGACTTACCCTTTGCATTTACTGTTAAACGAGGTGATACGAAATATATATAGGGTTTGAAGTTTCCAGGTTTAGCATTACAAGTTCTCATTCTATTCTTTCTTATTCATTTACAGTGAATGCGTTTTGCTTACAGAATGTATTAAGGGTTTTTTTTCCGTTTATCAATGGGTTTAACAGTCATGCATATATGTATTATCGGACTGTCGCGCCTGCCTCTAATTGCCATAGAGGTATGGTCGACCGTTCTGGGTTTTCTCCATAACCCAAGACTCTGAGGTTCTGAATTAAATCATGACTGTAGTTTTCTATTAATTTGTTCCTCGTTCGTATGGAATCGTTGGTATTTTACTTGTTGTATTTAAATACCGTCACTGTATTGTCATGCATGTCCGCATGAATATTATAGCATGGATCTTACTCCTTGTAATGATATGCGTAATTACTGTTGCAATCTTCAAAGAAATTGTTCTATGTTATATATCAACCTTCAATTCAAGGTAATATTCCGGTTTACCTCTCGGCTCAGAATTCGGTTGTTTGTTTATTTAACTCACGGGTTCCGGCCTTCGCCCGATACTGTGAGATCTCCAGAATCTCGTTGATACGCTCCGACCTGGTTCGGTTTGCAATGATTCTTTTAATCTTTAATACCCTTATTGTTTATTTGTTTTTAAAAGTCTGCTTCTTGGAAATATATAACAGTTTACGGGTATAAATAATCGTATTGCTTCAAGATTTGCTTGGTATTGTCTAGCTTACAGTGAGCATTAAGGTCAAGATACTGTTTTGACCCAGAACTCCATTCTTTTATATAAAGCCGAGTTCTTGATTTGGGTCTCCCTCTGACTGTAACCTGTTAGTCTAGTAGGGATAAGGCTTATTCTCGAAATGCACCGATTTCTTTTGTTCAGGTATTCTCAATTCTTTATCTTTGAGTTCTACAGATACGCTCACTGTAATTTTTGGACAGAATATATAATGACACTATCTTTTGATTCTTTTACAGCAAATGGTTTGTATCTGTGTACAGTTAATCTCAGTTTATACTATCTTTGATTTATACAGCAACATCGTGCTAATCTCAGTTTAAACTATCTTTAAAATTCGTACAGCAACATTGCCTATAACTTGTACAGATAGTTATACCCATATTATATATTGTTCACAACTGCTCTATAGATAATAACAGTCATTCTATAAATTACACAGATAACTATGGGGACATAAGGGTTCCGCTACTTACCTGGTCTTCTCTGATAAGGTGAGTCTGGAACCAGTCTCCTGCCAAATCTCTGTGTAAGCTTGTTATCCACCCAACTGTGAGATCACTCTTTCTAGACCTGAGTCTCCCCCCAAGCTTCCACTTACCGGATCATTATCCTCAGTAATCCAGCACTGTGTGCTCGACTATCTAGTCCTTACCAGACTTAGTCCATCTAGGGTTTTTTCTTCCCTTTCTCTTTTTCCTCTGCCTATCTCTACAGCCCCGAGTTCTTTCCACTAACCTCTCTTTTTCCTGGAAACCCTTCCAGTTAGAGTAGGTAGTTATTTCTAGTTTTTGTTAACTAACTTTCTTTCCCAGTTACCTTTTGGGAATTCAAATACTTTCATAAGTAATTCTTTTAATCATTACTTTAGTGCACATATAAAATCAACAGTATATTCTCAAAAGAATTCAATCCTTCAATATCATTCTAACTCAGTTTTTTCTGTAGTAACTTTTAATAATTACATTTTTACGAGGTCATCACACACTGTTAATTTAATAACCAAAAAAATATTAAAAATTTATTTAATAACCAATGATTTACTAAGAATAATTTATGATTATGACAAAAAGAAAATAAATATATGAAATAAATTAATTCGAATATGCCCAAAAGTAAAGTATCAGATGAATAACTCTTTAGATTTAGAATTAAACAAATAACAATAATACAAATTACAAAACAAGTGACATTTCATATATGATGGAAGAGATGTTGCATTAAAATATAAAATGAAATGTCATAATCAAGGGTCAAATCAATAATAATAGTAATAAAAAAAATGACTTTTTAATTGAAAATAGTAAAAGGTAATAAAAATAATAAAAGTAATTCACTAATAAGTGTATATATATGAAATTTGGGTACAAGGAGGTTTGTTGGTTTTGTGTTTCCTTAACAATGGAAGGGAAAATTTTATGGGAAGTGAATATGCTAAGCATATTCTTGGTGTGGGTGCAAAATTGAGGGCTCAAATGAAGCGATGCCAATTTAAATTGATTTAATTAAATAATTTAAAAATGTCGTGACTAGACAGGTTCTACAATTGACATTAGAAGTGTTAGTGACCATGCTAAACTTAGTGAAAGTTAAAAATTGTATTATGTAGCATTTTTCATATTTCTTGATTAAGATAACTACTTTTTCTACCACTAGTTACTCTTTTTAAAAATGCTAGGTTTCTTTTTAGAATGTGAGGTAGCTTTATCATGCAGTTTTTGTTAGTTCAATATTTAGTTTCATAGTTTTAAAAAGGTTGTAATTATTGTAGCACTCCTCTGTCCTTCTAGAATGGGGACAAATATTACAAAATAAAACCATTATCATTAATGATGAGTTAACTATTCTTATCATAATTTAAGTATTAAATAAAATCATCACTATATAATTATTAAACCAAATGCACTTTGATACCTTGCACATAGTTTGTTGAATATTGTAATACCCCCATGTTGGAAACATTAGTATTTTCTATTGTGTGCTAAAAGTAAGTTATGCCTACAGAATAGGCATGTAGGTTGATGACATAATTCTCTATATAAATATTTCATAAATAAATAAGTAATAAATTAGAAATACTTGAAATTGAACACTTGCAAATGAGATTATATTATGATAACCTTTCAATGATTATAATTATAGAAAGAATTCTGGATAAAATTAATGGATGGGAGAGAAAGATCTATTAAGAGCTTAGATGGAGATAAACATTAATTCACGATTGGTATAAAGCACCATTGAGGTTAAAAGCGATGTTTTGGTTGAAAAAACAACCCACAAAAGTGCATGGTAACATAGTTGGAGTACTTTTCAGGGTCTCCATTGATTGTGTTTTAATATTTTTTTTCTGATTGTTTTATTTATTTTGAACGGTACTTATATCCGTTGGTTGTTATTAGTAGAACATTGTTGTGCTAGATTGGAAACATGGATTAGATTCATGTGAAGGATTGTTGAAAAATGCAGAAAGATATTCTCAATTTGATTTTTCCTTGATTAAATTGAGAAAATTTGAATTTCCACATCATCAAACAACTTCGATGCAATTAGCTTGTATGAGATGGCTTATGTCAACCATTTTACTCAATAAATTTGAGTTGTATAAGTTAGAGTTTAGTTAAGCATTTACGATTGCTAATTTGTAGCAATCAAAGTCAATTATCTCAAGTTATTTTGAGTTAAAATAGTTCTAACTATTGGAGGAAGCGGTGGGAGACTTGTTGTGCAGTGGGACCTCTGTCAAATGTAGTGATCATCTAGTTAACTAATCAATCAACACAAAATAGCTAGTGCATGCAAAGAATTCGAGTTCCCCGATTATGTTGGAGATTCCAAGGAAGTGTAACGTTAGTTGTAGAGTATTATTGAGTGTATAGGTGTTACATGCAGTCACATGATCAACCTTAAGAATTTAACAATCCATTTTGGAAAAAAAAAGCGAAATAATAGGGGCTTAATTTCTTAAGGAATTGTACAAGGAAATAGGGGCTCAAGCAGAGGAAGAAATTGAAAAGTTTGGGTTTGAGCTTCTTAGTGAGTAGAGAGATAGGTTATTCACTTACAAGTTGTGCACAATTGAGTAAAGCAATTTTAATACATCTATATTCATAATATTGATGGAAGAAGGCATTGTAGTTATTAGAATACTGCTTTCCGCAGGAAAAATATTGTGTGAATACATTTTATTTCTCATTGCATGTCTGAATTTTTTGTTCTAAATTGAGAATTAACTTCCTTTGAGTAGTAGAGTAGGTTAGTGTCATATGATTTTGAAAATAATTCATGAGAAGTTGCAAATATACACCATAATTTATACAGTGTATCATAGCAAGATTCACATTAGAGCAGGAATTTCAAATTTATTTCTTAGGAGGTTCGAATTTGTAGTTCATTGTAGCAAGATCTCTTAAAAACTAAAAAGATTACCTTCATCGGGTTTAGGCTAGAGTATGCCTTGGAAGGCAACTCTAATTTCATTGACTCAAAGGATCACATGGAGGAGGTATTCGATGAAAATGGATTGCTAGAATACATCAAGAGAGATGTTAAAAAACCAACATAATCTGATGCCTAAAAACTTTCCCAGTGGAAGAAAGTTGTAGCCAAGGTGTGGATAATAATAGTCGAGGGAGTATGAGACCACAGTTTCAGCAATCTCCATGGGAAATAAAATCCTTATGCAATGTGGTAGGCACTAAAAAATCTATTCTAGAATAGTAGTGACCACAAAAAGTTGGTGCTCAAGGATAAACTTTAAAATATCAAGATGTAGAAGAATGACTTTATCCTGCAATATCTGAGGAGGTTCACACAAGTTCATAATGAGCTTGTAGGAGTTTGTGTTACTATTTCAATCGATGGCTTCATAAGAATATCCCTTATGGGCCTTCCCAAGAGTTGGGATAGCTATCAGATTAAGTGAAAGGGATGGAGAAATTACCTAATTGGGAACACTTATGGTATGATTTTGTACAGGAGGAAATAAGGTAGAATACCAGAGATGGGACCTCATCCAAGGGAAAGGATGAAGAAAACTTTGCATTGGTTGGAAAGGGAAAGAAGGGAAAAGGGAAGAAATCTCAAACCAAAACAGAATCCAACCAAGGGAGAAAGAAGAAAGATTGTTTAAAAATTAAATGCTTCCATTGTCATGAATACGACACTATGCCATGAAGTGCCCACAGAAGAAGGCAAGAAAGAAGACCTTAGGAGGAGTAATGGGTGAAGCCTTGGTTTCACAGTTCGACCTTGACTTTATCCTTATCGCATGCATGTTCAACATAGTGATGGGGAGCATGTGGTACATGGACTCAGGTACATTCTTCCACATGACAGGGTGTAGAGATTTTTGCAGTGACCTGGAGCAGAAATATCTTCAGATGCACATCAAGCTAGGGAATGACGGAAGGTACAACATGACCAGTATTGGTACAATCACCTTCTGGAGGGATTTATGCTCCTCTCTCAGGCTTAAGGATGTCATCTTTGTTTTAGGCCTAAAGAAAAATTTGATCTTTGTTGCAGTTTTGGAAGATCGTGGTTCTAACATAACTTTCAACAAAGGAAAAACATTCCTGAGACACATAGCCACAAAACAGGTAAATAATATTGAGGTTTGTGTGAAGAATCTATATAAGTCAAATGTGGAAGATTGTGTTGCATTAAGAACTAAGGAAGAGAAAGTGCAGGGCCATGATGTAGGTGAACTTTAGCACATAAGACGGCCATTTGCATCATGGCACCTCGAATATTATACAACAAATAGCAACTAGCCTCCCTAACGGAGCATTTTAGAAACATGATGTATGCAAAGGATGTACCCTAGGGAAGTGCATAAAATCAGAATTCCATGATCGGGACAACAAAGTACATGCAGCTCAAGAAAGGATCAACTCTAATGTATGTGTACCTTTCTTGATAGCCTCCACTGCCAGGCATAAATATTTTGTCCTTTTTATTGATGACTTCTCACATAAGTGATGGATCTATTCATGTGGAAGAAAGATGAGAAATTCTCCAAGTTCGTAGAATTCAAGGAACTCATTGAGAAAGAAACCAACAAGAGGGTGAATACTCTGAGGAGAAATAATGGATGTTAGTATGTGTTGAATGAATTTAAAAATTTATGTGTGAAAGAAGACATTAAACGAGAGTTGACAACACCCCACAACTGACATCATAATGGGGTGATTAAGAGAAATATCCATAGGATTTTGGGAGCAATTAGGGTGATGTTGCATGCTAAGGCTTACCTCTGCATTTGTGAATTAAGGCATGTAATACAACAGCCTATTTGCAGAACCAAAGAGTATATCAAGTGGAGTTTTTAGTTTTGGGTCCACAACTGTTTCTTGGTACAACATGAAGCAAATATATGTGGTGCTCAGCAAGAGAGAAGCATAATACATGGTTGTAAGTCAAGCAACACATGAGGAAATATGGATGAGAAAGATACTTGTTGGATTATTTGGTGAGATGATGGATCCAATTTTGATAACTAGAGTTGCATCAATCTCTCTAAGAATCCTATATTTCATGATCAATCCAAGCATATAGATATCCAATATCACCATTTACGGCACTATGTCTAGAGGTAGATGATGTTGCTACACTCCATTTTGATAGAGGAGTAAGATTTGGAATTTTTGATAAAAGATTTGTCAGGAGGGAAGTTCGGGTTCCATAGGTGCAGGATACAGGTTGTTGAAAATCCATTTCTTGCAGAGAGGGAGTCTTCAAAAATGCAGCAAGAAATTCTCAATTTGATTTTTCGTTGACTAAATTTAGAAAGCTTGAATTTCCACATCAACAGAAAGCTAAGATGCAGTTAACTTGTGTGACATGGTTTGTGTCACCCGATTTACTTAGTAAATTCAAGTTGGAGGAGTTAGAGTTCAGTTAAGAATGTATGATTGTTGATTTGTAGCGATCAAAGTGAGTTATCTCAAGTTGTTTTCAATTAAACTAGTTCCAACTGCTTGAGGAACTAGTGGAAGGCCAATTGTGCAGTGGGACTTTAGTCAAACTCAGTGATCATCTAGTTAACTAATCAATCAACCCAAAATAGCTACTACATGGAGAATTCGAGTTCCCTAGCTATGGTGGAGATTCCAAGGGAGTGTAACATCAATTGTAGACTAGCATTGAGTGTACAAGTGTTGCATGCAGTCATATGATCAACCTTGGGAATTTCACAATCCATTTTGTAAAAATTCCTAAATAATAGGGGCTTAATTTCTCAAGTAATTGCGCAAGGAAATATCGTCTCAAGCAGAGGTAGAAATTTACTAAGTCTGGGTTAGAGCTTCTTGGTAAGTAGAGAGACAGGTTATTCACTTGCAGGTTGTGCTCAATTGAGCAAATAAATTGCAATACATTTCTATTCATCATATTAATGCAAGCAGACATTGAGTTTTTTAGCGTATTCCTTTCCGCAGGAAAAGTTTTGTGTGCATGTGTGTTATTTCTTATTGCATGTAGGAAAGTTTTGTTTCAAATTTTGAATTAACCTCCAGAGAGTGGTAGAGTAGATTTGTGTCTTGTGATTTTGATTAAAACTCCAGTAGTTTCAACTCTACACCAAAATTTCTACAAGGATGGCGGAGGAAAATTACAAAATATTCGTTAGTAGACAATACGCTTACTTCAAAATATCTATGACAACTTTTGAGAGAAGAAGACATTGAGGATAAATTCTTTGATTATGGAAGAATTAGTCAGACGATTCACAAGGGTGGTAATTTTGGTTGCATGTTTGGAGGTAGACGGATTAAATGTAATTATCGTTGCAGGTGTGTAGGTAGACAAGTGACAATTACTCCTTTGATTTTTGTTCATGATGTGTTACTATTTGGTAGATTGACCTCTTTTGATCGGTCTCTGGACTCCTTCTAAATAATATTAAATCTCATATGATTTCTTCTTACCTAGATGATGCATTGGTACTGGATATTTATCATATTTTTGGTGTTATCTCCACTGCATTAGATGCAGATTTTAAATATCTTAGAGTTATGCTCCAACCTAATTGTTATGGAATTAAGGATTGGAGCTGACTTATAGAGAAAATCCACTGTAAACTTTTATCATGGGCACACAGGTGGCTCTCCCTAGGAGGAAATTTGACTCTAGTTCAAGCAGTCCTTCAGAGCATCTATGTATATTGGCTTCATATTTTCTCTATGCCTAAGAATATCAGTAAATGTATATTTTTGGCTTCATCCTAGCATGGGACAATTTGTGTCATAAAGGAAAGAGTGAGCTTGGTTGTTTTTTACTTTGTATGGAGGTGATGGATGACTAGACTCATCCATTTCTTTGATTCTCCTTAGAAAAATCAATTTCGAATGGTATATTTAATATGTTGAATTTACATGTAGATTAGAACTACTCTTTTGTGTTTGATTGTATTTAGGACTAGATTATTGAATATAAAACATTTGGACCACTTCCAATATACATTGGGGTTTTGACCCAAAGAATGCATTATTGTCCCAAGCTCGTTTGTTGTGATACATCCACCTCCATCCTCGTCAAAAAAGCTAAAATCCTCCTTGAACTTAGACATAAACTCCATCCCGTACTCTATTACTAGATAAAACCCTTCTCTCATTTTCTAACCATGTCAATCTACCCTCCATCCCATAATCTCTCATGAGCCCTGTGTAAACCACCATTTAATTCAAGGATGGGGATTTTGACGTGTACTCTAGCCATATATGTTATATACTTTCCCCTTTTTCTTGCTTATGGTTTCTTCAGTTGGCCTCCTCTAAATATTCCCTACTCTCCTTAAATTATTTCGAAGGTAGCCTTTGGCTGCTGACCCCATTTTACCAAAGATCCTTGACACGTCCCTTGAAATTTTTATTCGGCGCCATGATATATTTTATGCCAGTGAGTTGAAAGCTTTAGATTTCTTTGCCACATATTCATTCATGACCAAAGAATATACCACTAGTTCTAAGAATCTTGTGGTTACTATCACCACAATAAATGTATATTGTATTTTAGAGGAGACATGGATTGTATATTGCCCTTTGGGATACTCCAAAAATATTTTGATGCACCCTATTTCTAATACTCTAGTCTACTTTGTGATCTTAATTCACATTCCATGTTCATCCATGTGGATGCACTTTATGATTTTCTAGGACAATGTAATGTACTTGTCAACTCCCTCTTATCTTCCTTGTAATGTTTTCTACGACTTGTGTATCCAACACGAAATTTGGGAGATGAATGCCATCAAGGTAGAAAATCATGGGGTTTTCAAGTCATTTATTGACGGTTCCCACTAGCATATTCCCACCATATGATCCACCCAATCCCTAAATTGGGGTCTAGTGCTATTTCAATTAATTATTAGATGGTCATGGTGGGCCATAATTCCAACTTAAATGTTATCACTCTTCATAGGATATTATTGGAGATACTTAAGGAGACACCTCTTTGGCTAAAGGGTTAAGGAAGGATTTTGACTTCAATATCAAACCATCAACCATATACTCAAAATTTGTCACATCAACCATATCCTCAACACATCGAACAAACAATGATGAAGATAACTGGGGTGAAGCATGGGCATCCTCTCTCACCCACGTTTTTCATGATATATATCAATCTATGAATGCCTCTACAATCCACCAACTGTGTATCAATAAAATTTTTGGTTGCCCCGCTATCCACCAAGATGAATACACGTTGTCCCTACATTGTGCCTCTAATTGCCAAAATTGCAAAATTTGGATTTTCCATATCAAAATTTTAATTCAAGACTGACCATGCATTGGAAGGCCATTAACACAATATTAAGGCATAAAAAATGAATAATTGACACAATACCAAACACAATACATATAATGAGTTTTATCTCACAAGGTATCTAGATGCTATTTTAGCAAGTTCACACAAAGAGAGCAAGGAAATGTCATGATACATTGTTCAATTTGTAATCAAGAGCATTATCTTGGATAAGGGAGAAGTAACATTTAGTTTCTTTCTCATACACAAAGGAAAAATGAGGCAATGTGAAATTCCTTTCGTGAAGCAATGTTGTTGTAAAGTGTGCTAGAAATCTTGCATTGTAGGCAAGATCCTCACACCATACTAGACTGTGTTAACCAAAGTATTCTAACCATGTCTAGTGATCTCAAATTTCATGAGCATGTTCAATGAGTAACCATAAATGAGGGGTGTCAGAGTGGCTAATAATCATATTTTATAGTGGATGGTTATCATCATACATAACATCCATGGTTCAAGTCATTTTTTTGGTGCCCAATGTTGGTGAATCATTGTATTGTATCATGGTAGCATATCTTACATTTTTTAAAGCAAAAATATATTGAAAATAAATTAAGTTATGTCTCATGTAAATGTTCAATATTGTTGTGTTGTGAGTGGTTTTCATATTATATGTATCATATATCTATAATCACTTATTTCAGGCCTACTTTAAGAAATAAAGGAAGAGGTGCATGGCCTTGCCATAAGAAGGACTCCCACCAACTCCTCTCCTCATAACAATCTTTCAAATGTTAGCCCATAAATCAAACACATGCCCTTGTTTCTCTAGTTTCGAAACCCTTGGATGGATCTGACAATGAACTCCTCCTAACCACTACTTTAACCATCTATTGAATGCATTTGATTGGTATATGTAAATGATTTTGATTGATTCCTAGAGAGGTGTGAAATCTAATTTTCCATTCACATAAGACAAACACCAAATTTAACATGCGGTAGCCAAAATTTCAGCCTTACAACTCTCTCATCCAATATTAAATACTTCACTAATTAGTCGAGGGGTAATCTCCTTAACAATATAATAAATATTAGAAGCATTCATATTAATAGAAAAATAAGAATAGTATTTAATATTATGTTATAGTGCAGGTATCTGCCAAGTTGACATATGAGATGCCTTTGTTTGGTGGTAGAGATAGTGGATGTGAGTATAGTGTGGTATTATTCCCCCCACATGTGTTGAATTATGCCATGTGACGTCTTCACCCTTCATGGACTGAATTTCCTTCTTTAGGGTGTTTCTTATTGAAGATGGGGCTATCTCTAAATCTCAAGTGACTTTAATAGAATAAATTCCATTTATTTGTTATTGTTGACCCAAAGGGGTTCTTTCATAACTTTTGAGATGATTCTACCACATTGCAATGTCTCAAATCAAATAATCGCCACTTTCTTGTGTTCATCGAAAAAATTTCAATCCAAAAGACAAATGTATGTCAAAGAAATTTAAATAGCCCAATGCTCATTGACCCACACAAACAATCTTCCTAAATTTATCTCCTTTATTGTGTTTTTTGGGGTTCAACCTCATCCCCCCACCATAAGTCATTTACTCCACCATTACGTACACATGCATATCTCTAAAAATCATTCCAAACTTAACCATTTTCTAAAAAAGAATTTCAAAAAATTGTTACATTTGCACCATAAAATATACATATTTGTATTCAAGATTTTCTAAAGTAATATGTGGTACTCTTAATTACAATCTCCTACTACTTTGACTACCCATACCCTATCGCTCAACCCCATGGAGATCCTTGCATTGATGTCCTAAGCCTCTCCATTTTGTAGATATTCTCTTAAATTGATCTTATAACACCCTCCATTAAAATCATTACATGCACATACATGAGAACCCTTTCGCTACCAAAGTGGACCAACAAGGACAAAAGAGAATCGACTCACCCAAACCCAAGTGTGAGGAAGTACTATCAACAAAAGGAGGGAACTTGCAAACTTTGGTGGGAACGACTCCCACTCTCTCAAATTCCATGAGAAAGTGAAAAAAAATTGCAATAGGAAGGAAAAATTCCCAATCCATGGTGAGAAGGCTAGAAAAAATAAAAGAAATAAATAAAAATGGTTACGACAACATTTCACCCTTTTACTCAAATCTACTCCTCCCCACCTCACTCGAACGACATCAAAAGCTATTAAGGCATAGTTTTATTTGTTCATCAAATTTTAAAACCCTCACTAGTTAAAGGGTTTCCAATTTGTGCTACAACTTTCCATACAGATCCTAGGATCTATCCTCCGCAGTTGAGCCGAGACAAGCAATGGAAAAGTACGGTAGGAGTTCATCAGATGACCTCGCTTCCTTTGAGAAAGCATGGCCACATAATGAAGAATCGAGCCCAAAAAAAGAAGAGGATGATGAGGAAGAGATCGAATTCGTAACTTGGCTAACAACAAACGAAAAATAAGACGATGAAGATTGTCAGCCAATGAATTCATCTAGTGCAGACGACGATCAAAATGCTTCTGCTAAAACTGATGACAAGGTAATTTTGTCAAACTCTATTTCTTTTGCACTCCCTTTGGTTTCCTTTGGTGCTTTTCACAGAATTTTTTCTTAAAATTTTATCATTTTTTCATATCCCCCCTTTACTTGTCTTTAGCACACCCTGCAATTTCGAGTCTTCCATTCTATATGGTCTAGGTTCCTTAGAAGTGTCAGGCTCCTATTGTCTATCTTGCATTAGAAAATGCTCTGGATTGAGCTTCCCCTGGTCACTTTGATGCAACAAACAAGAGGCATTGTGGCAAGAGGAAGTTCTACATCAAGCCACTTCTGAGTACTCTACAATGAAAATTCTCCACATTGAGCCACCTCTGAGCATTTTGATGCAACATTTCAGAAGCACTATAACAATAACACCGTGCATTGAAAATTCTCCACATAGAGCCACCCTTGAGCACTATGATGCAAGATCTGAGAGGTGCAAGGAGGAAGCTCTGCTTCAAGCCATCCCTGAGCACTCTACAACGTAACTGCACCTCAAGTTCTTCTCCCATCCCTAGTTTGTTTCTACTACCCGGGTATGTTCAACACCCTCTCTAGAATGGGGGAAGCTGGCAGGATTTAATCTTGTTAATTAGGATTTAATTGAGTCACGCCGGTTATATCGTGTTAGTTAGGATTTAATAGTATTTAGTCGGATTTCAACTTTAATTAGTTTGTCTATAGCCCTACACTGAAAGAGTTATATATTTAAATAATACCCTATTTTATTTTGGCTCTTCCCATAAAGAAGATACATTTTCCTTTTTTGTTGGATTTTAACTTCTATGGATGTTTTATAGCCATTAGGGCAAGCATTGTATGTTCAAATGGTTGTGAATTTCATTGGGGTCATCCCATAAAGAAGGCATGTGTAGCTCACTTTTTGGATTTTAACTTTTATGAGATTTTTATATCCACAGAAGGAAAACATTTTATGTTCAAATGGTATCCAATTTCCTTTTAGGTAACCCCATAACTAAGTTCTATGTTCCTCTTTAGTGCGATTTCCAATTATATGTGTTTTTTATGGAAATATATGGTAGGCATTTTATATTCAAATGTATGATTTAAAATTTAGGTAACCCCATAACTAAGTTCTATGTTCCTCTTTAGTGCGATTTCCAATTATATGTGTTTTTTATGGAAATATATGGTAGGCATTTTATATTCAAATGTATGATTTAAAATTGTGCATCTCAATACTTTAGGGTTACAAATTTCTCAGTTTGCACATTTATTGTTCTCTTCGAATTGTGATAGGGTTGTTACTATGAAACACTCCTAAAGAGATAGGTCTAATAACTTCGTTCTTGTTATGAGCATGGCGATTTCAAATTCTTCGTAGAGACACATAATATCAACAATGCATATATTCAAATGGTGCTCAATCTCCTTTTGGGTCATCGTTTAATGAAGATTCATGTTCTTTTTTAATGGGATTTCAATTTTTACATGTTTTTGATAGCCATATGGGGCAGTTATTTTATATTTTAATATATGATTTGAAATTCTATGCATTCCCTTAAACCTTACGGTTCCACATTTCTTACTGTGCATATTTATCCTTCCCTTAGAATCGTTAAGAGGTTAAGAATATCTATGGTTAAATTAAAACAAAGAATCTGGTTATAAGCGAGGGAGAGGTCAATTTTATAGTGCACAGTATGTATCATTCCTTCTACAGTTTAATCAAGGCACTCTAAAGTTTAAACATAAGTGATTTACTTACCTTTTAATTTTTTTTATTTGTGAAATATCACCGAAGCAGAAGTTAGGATTGAGAAAAAATTAGGCTATATTGGACCTGTAATTCTTCTGTCCATAGCGTTCATGGATCTTGGAATGTGTATGTAGTTAGTAATCTTTAACAATTTAATTTCGTATATATTTGGGTATCGATGTTGATATCGAGAATTGCAGTTGTGTCTCAGTGGTGTCTGATTTGTAGGGAGGGGCTAGGTTCAAATATGAGGTATTTAATAATAATAATAATAATTTGTCGAATAAGAGGATTGATTAATTAACAACAGAAAACTCACACAAATAGACAGGCAGAAAACACCAGCAAACGTGAGACAAAGCTCACACAACTTCATTAATTAATTTGCTCAATTACATCACACTTATATAGGAAACTCACAACTAATTCTGGCAACCAATTCCTAACTAATTCATAACTAATTCTGTTCAACCAAATCACAACTAATTCTATTTCTGCATTATTCTCACATCCTCCCTTAATGGAGAAATGGATTTTCTACAATACCTAACTGACTTCTAAAAACTTCAAATTTGATTTTACCAAGGGGCTTAGTAAATATATCAGCCACATTATCCTTGGTGTTACAAAATATCAATTCAATTTCTTTTGACCCAATTTTCTCACGTACTAAGTGGTACTGTAACTCAACGTGTTTTGTTCTAGCATGGTAAACTGGATTATGTGCTAATTTGATAGCACTCTGATTATCACAATTGATACATGTTGCACCACTTTGTGCTTCTTCAAGATCTGCAAGAATTCTCCGCAACCAAATAGCTTCACAGGTGGCATTGGTCAAAGCTTTGTACTCTGATTCTGTTGATGATAAAGAAACAGTTGGCTGTTTCTTACTACTCCAAGATACGACCCCTGATCCAATATGAAATGCATAGCCAGAGGTAGATCGTCTGTCATCTGGATTTCCTACCCAATCTGAATCAGAAAAACCTGTCAGTGCAACATCAGATACATCAGTATACATAATACCAAGATTCACTGTTCCCTTTAAGTATCGGAGAACTTTCTTTGCAGCATTCTAGTGATTTCCTGAAGGCTTAGCCATGAACTGACTAAGGATACTCACTGAGTATGCAATGTCTGGCCTGGTAGTGGTGAGATAGTTCAAACTTCCCACTAACTGACGATATAATGTTCCATCTGCCTCTTTCGAACCATCTTCTTTGTACAACTTTGCATTCTGTTCTAAGGGAGTTGACATAGCTTTGCAATCTTTCATATTGAACTTTTTAAGAATCTCCTTTGTATATTTGCTTTGAGTGATCAAATTTTTACCAGTTTCTCTCCATACCTCAATGCCTAAATAGTAATGCATTTCACCCAAATCTTTCATTTCAAAATCCTGTGACAACTGAACTTTAATTTCTTCAATTAACTTGTGAGCACTGCCTGTTATAATGAGATCATCCACATACAAAGATATTAAAGCAACATTTCCTTTTTCATCTTTCTTAACATACAAGTTAGGATCATTTTTACTTTTCACAAATCCATTCTGAAGAAAGAAGGTATCAATCTTTACATACCATGATCTTGGTGCCTGTTTCAAACCATACAATGCCTTTCTTAACCTGCAAACCAGATGCTCCTGTCCCTGTTTGACAAACCCTTCAGGTTGAACCAAATAAACTTCTTCCTGTAAATCACCATTTAGAAAAGCAGATTTGACATCCAATTGATGTATATTCCAATGATGTTTTGTGGCTAAGGCAATTAATAATCTAATTGTATTCAACTTAGCTACTGGTGCAAAAGTGTCTTCATAATCAATTCCCTCCTGTTGAGCATATCCTTTTGCTACTAATCTTGCCTTAAATTTATCAATTGTACCATCTGCTTTAAATTTTGTTTTGTACAACCATTTGCTTCCAATTGGAACTTTATTTTCAGGAAGTTCCACTAATTCCCATGTTTGATTTTTCATAATAGAAGCATACTCATCATTCATAGCATTAATCCATGGTTCATGTTGTTTAGCCTGCTCATAATCAATTGGTTCTTCAACATTCATTATATTAGACATTAAGGCATAGTCTCTATACCTTTCAGGAAGCCGAGTCTGTCGGGACGACCTTCTTGGTGTGGGTGTTCCATCCATGATTCGTTGGCTTTGAGGTGAATCACCCCCTTGTGATGACTCACTGCTACTAGATGTGCTCGTACTGCTGCTATCATCCTGATCGTGTACCTGTACCTGGACCGGTTCATGTTCCTGCTTAATCAAAGTATCAAGCTTGAGATGTGCATCATTAGAAATATGCCATGTATCATTCTTTGTGTTACTTTTATCAGTCTGCTCATGAAAAAATACATCACGACTTGCAAATAGTTTATGGGAACTTGGATGAAACAATTTATAGGCTTTCTGATTCGTACAATATCCAATGAAAACACACTTGATGGACTTGGCATCAAGTTTGCTTCTGTTAGTCTTAGGAATATGAGCAAAAGCAGTACATCCAAAGACTTTGAAATGACTCACATCAGGTTTATAACCATGAAGAACCTCAAAAGGAGTTTGAAAAACTAATTGCTTAGTGGGACATCGATTCTTCAGATAAACAGCAGTGTTAATGGCTTCTGCCCAGAAACAATTAGAGATGTTCTTACCTTGCAGCATACTACGAGCAGATTCCACCAAGGTTCTATTCCATCGCTCAACAACACCATTTTGCTGAGGGGTATGTGGCACTGTGAACTGTTGTTGAATTCCATTAGATTTACAATAGGTGTTAAATGCTTTTGATTTATATTCACCCCCTTGATCAGATCTAAGTATTTTGATGCACTTTCCTATTTGTTTTTCAACCATATTTCGAAACTCTTTAAAATACTCAAATATGTCACTTTTCCTTCGAATGAAATAGACCCAGGTATATCTAGATCTATCATCAATAAAAATAACAAAGTATGAAGCACCACCAAGAGACCTAGTTTGCATAGGTCCACATACATCAGTGTGAATTAATTCAAGTATATCATACTTTCGTTTCTCAGTATGAACAGGAAACTCTTCTCTATGCTGCTTACCAAGTGCACAAGCTTCACATGGTAAATGTTCACACTTCATAACAGGAAGACCTTCAACCATTGATTTCCTTTATAACAACGATAAATCATTGTAATTGAGGTGCCCATACCTATGATGCCATAATTCTGCTGTCGATGTCTCTTGAGATGTCAATGCAACATGGCGCTTGACTGTCACATCCAATCTGTACAATCCTCCAACCCTGGTACCTGTAGAAACAACCTTGTAGTGGTCCTAAACATCTTTCACTATACACCCCAATTTACCAAATTCTACTTTTAAATTATTATCAGTGATAGTGGAAACAGATAGCAAATTCTTTTTGAGAGCAGGGACATACATCACATTATGAATTTGTCGCATTTGTCCATTAGGTAAGTACACATTTACTATGCCATAGCCTTGAACTTTAAGTGACCTATCATCTCCTAGGTAAATGTGTGTACCATCAGATTTCTCATAATATTTATCAAACCATTCTTTATTACAAGTCATGTGTGCTGATGCACCATAATCTATAAACCAAGCATTCTCATCATCAGTTTCAGCAGACAATGCAGCATCAAAAAGAAATAACTTAAGATTTTTAAATCCATCATTCACTGAGGTGTCTCTATTTATGTAATTTCCATTATGCCTGTTATGTCTTTGATTTGATTCATTATTCTTTCTCCTATAGCAATCTTTAGCCAGATGTCCAGGTTTTCCACAATAATGACATTCAATGTTCCTTTTAACATAAGAATCAGGAGGTGCCATACCTTTCTGCTTTGCTTGAAAACGGCCTCTGTTCCTGTCCCATGGTCTCCCTCGGAATGATCTTTTGCCTCTTGCAGTCAAAGCCAAATCAGAACCATTTGACTCCAGTTCAAAAGTTTTCATGCGCTCTTCTTCTTGAAGAAGAATTCCAGCCAATTCTTCAAATGTAGGAGGTGTCGGTCTAGCGGAGAGAGCTGAAATAAAGACTTTATAGTCTGGGACTAACCCCTTTAAAGTAATAGTTACGAAGTCTGTACTAGAAACCTTTTCACCAATATCACCAAGCTTATCACTGAAATCTTTAATTCGGGAAAGAAAGTTACTAATGCTTTCATTGGCATCCTTTTTGATAGATAGCAGTTTTGTTTTTAAAAATAAAATACGGTTTGCATTAGTAGTCTCATACAAACCTTTGAGAGTGTCCCATGTCGCCTTCGAAGTTTCACAGTCCCGAATGTGAGGAATAATATTGTCCTTCACTGACATGCGTAGCAGCACCCTTGCTTTCATTTCACGCTTCTCCCAATCTTGAGTATTAGTAGGAGGTTGAGGCTTGGTCTCGTCACCTTTGACAATCGGCCAGAGATTGTATGCCTCCAGTACTGTCATGATCTTAAATTTCCAATTGACATAATTTTCTCCATCAAGTCTTGAAGACTCATTTAAATATGAATCTGCAAGGGGATTAGCCATTTCTCCACCAATGACCAAATTCAAAAAAATGGCAAGCTTCTTAAACAATAATACACACCACACAATCTTAAAAATGCACCACAAAGACACCTTTAATAATATGCTGCCACTGTGCACCACAAAAACACCTTTAATAATATGCTGCCACTGTTTTTTTTTTTTTTTTTTAAAACTGATAATCCGCTGCCAATTATACAAAGCCGGAAATGGGTTCCAAAAGAAAATGTAAACAGCCAAAGAAAACTACTTGACTGTATTCTCAGGAGCAAATATTAATGTAATCGATGCACAATCAGAAAAGTACACAATAATCTGAACGTGCGTCTGGGGAAATTGGAAAATCGAGTCAGTAAAAGAATTTCATTTAGAACCTTATCATAAATTTACTTGCAGAATAAGAATACATGAAGAAGTGAGTTTGCAACCCCGTCGTACAAAGACGGCAGAGTACATGAAGCGCGTGACCTTGCTGCTCTTCCGAACGAGGAGTTTCTGCTTGACGGAAATACAGAACTGATTACAGAAGAAATTACGGACAGAACTGATTGCAGAAGAAATTACGGACCTGGAGTATGCTCGGGCTGCGAAATAAGAGAAAAACCCTCGCTGTATAGAAAAACCCTCGCCGTATATTCAAAGACGAGTCTCCCATGGCCTCTCGTGGACAAGATCCGTTGACGAGTTCACAACGGGCTCTCCACACACCTCAGCGCTACACTTGATGGTGTTCCGTTCACGTCGGGTTCACCACTAACACAACACGGGTACCAATCTCAGGTTCCAACAACAGAGCGTCAAACTGCACAACGCCTCCTCAAACTGCACAACGCCTCCGGAACTGCACTCTCGAGGACAGTACTCTCCACCGCAACAGCTGCTCGGGTACTCACGCAGACACTAATTGGCCTTCTCCTCACATCTCCCGGATGCTCTGATACCAAATTAACAACAGAAAACTCACACAAATAGACAGGCAGAAAACACCAGCAAACGTGAGACAAAGCTCACACAACTTGATTAATTAATTTGCTCAATTACATCACACTTATATAGGAAACTCACAACTAATTCTGGCAACCAATTCTTAACTAATTCATAACTAATTCTGTTCAACCAATTCACAACTAATTCTATTTCTGCATTATTCTCACATGATTCTGATTAATTACTTTTTCGATCAGAAGAATTTAGAATTCATCCTAATATAGTATTGTTTTTTCAATTTTTTGTTTTTTTTTTTACTCTAGGTCATTCTTCTCATTTATATAAGTGGCTTGATTATTCAACATCTTTCATTGAATTTAGGAGTTGTAGCAGGTATGTGCCTCATATGTTTTCTCTTCCAAACAATTATGTGAAATGAGATTCTACTCACCGCTGAACTTGTTAGTCCATCAGGTGAGCATCTCGCGCAACACTACAGGGAAGAATATCCAAGAAATCTAAATTTTATCTTATGGTTCCTATCAGAAGTGGGTGTCATTGTTGCAGATATTCGTGAAGGTTAAAATTTTCAAGAATGATTTTACAAAGTAAAATTATTTTATTTTGATTTCTAACGCGGTAATATTATTTTATTTTACTCCGTGCGCCGAAATGAAACTGAAACCAATGCAGGATTTTGATGAGAATATTGATTTTTGTTGGAAAATAAATTCAAGTACAACTAATGCAAAGAATATTGTTTTTTTTTGTGAGAAAATGAATTCAACTAAATGAATTCAACTACAACTAATGCAGAGACTATTGATTTTTGTTGGAAAATGAATTCAACTGCAACTAATGTAGAGAATATTGATTTTAGTTGGAAAACAAATTCAACAATACTATTAAGAATGGTATGAAAAATAATGTACATAGTACATATAAATATGCACTATATACAATAGATAAACCATTGATTCAGTTTATTAAGTTTAAATGATAAATAACTGTCCACAAAAACCCTAACTCAATAAGAGTTAATAGTTTTACCCCAATCTATATTCATTTCATTCATTGTTTGTAATTTTCTAGTCCCTTCATGTTTTTATCGCAGTTTTGGGAACTGCATTTGCTCTTAACATGATGTTCCATATACCTACATGGGCTAGTGTCAGCACAGTTACTCTCATCGGAGTGCAGAGATTCGGGGTGCTCCAACCAATCCTTTCAACTATAATCTATGCATATATTTCAAGACAAAATGACAATTCATTTTTCTTATGTAACCTGGTTACTACAAATGCTTTTATCCTATTCTATATCTTGCTTTTATCCTATGCTATATCTTGGTACATTACATATGAGAAATTTGGAGGCGATCATTACTTTTCTTGTACTTACAATGTTTGGCTGTTGATAAATAACTGTCCACAAAAACCCTAACTGAATAAGGGTTAACAGTTTTACCCCAATCTACATTCACTTCTACATTCACTTCATTCATTGTTTGTAATTTTCTCGTCCCTTCATGTTTTTATCGCAGTTTTGGGAACTGCATTTGCTCTTAACATCATGTTCCATACCTAAATGGGCTAGTGTCAGCACAGTTACTCTCATCGGAGTGCAGAGACTCGGGGTGCTCCAACCGATCCTTTCAACTATACTCTATGCATATATTTCAAGACAAAATGACAATTCATTTTTCTTATGTAACCTGGTTACTACAAATGCTTTTATCCTATGTTATAACTTGGGACATTACAGATGAGAAATTTGGAGGCGATCATTACTTTTCTTGTACTTACAATGTTTGGTTGTTTCTTTGGAGAGCTGGCATATGCTAAGCCTAAAGCCAATGAGGTGTTAAAAGGAATGTTCATTCCTAATTTAAGAGGAAGTGGAGAAACTTGTATTTCCATTTCTCTTAATGGAGCTTTTCTTACACTGTAAGCCCCTATCACTTGTCTGTTTTGTTAATTCAATTCAATGAATATGTTTCGCCAGCGTAAAGTAGTAATGATTAGAAAATATGGCCAAATATTTTCCCCTATGATGCAGATTAGGCTTTCGCATTTAGTTGCATAGTAATAAATGGAGTAGTTTTAACTGCGATTTTTTTGGAGTTTCTAGGAGTTTTCTGGTCAAAATTTTGTGAAAACATTTGTGGTCAACTTTTTATTTGTGTTGTTTAAACTGTTTTTTTAATTACATATATGGATTCAACACCCTAAAAAACATCTGAATCACTTGGATTGTGAAGATTTCACCTGTGAAACTTGTGATTTAAATGAATGTCCCCCAAAACAAACTAGATAGAAAAATAAACTAAAAAGCTTTAAAAAAATTCACACTGGAAAACTAGGGAATAAATCTCTCAAATAATGTGTATCTTATCATGTACAAAATTTAGTACTATGGTATTGAGTGTTTATTGATTACCTTCATAAAATGTAATTGATCCTGTCATCCACCATATCCAGATACAATTTATTTCTTCACTCTGCCTTGGTTCTCTCCCGGAAAGTATCACCAATTCTTTCTGGAGTTAATGTAAGTACTCTTCCACATCTTAGAGAATTATTAAAATAACTGGAATAGATTATTCGTGTACCTTTTGCTGTGATTCATTTAAAAATTAGATCAATTTTCAATGGGTTGTTGAAATTACAAGTCTTCATTGCGGAAATTATGAAATGTAATTATTCCACTCAGAATAAGGTCTAATAGTCCCATATACAAGAACATAATTTGTAAAAGTACACTGAAAAACTTGATTGTTCAACCCAAGCTGTCATAACTCCGTCTAAAACTCCTCCATAGAATCATTCACTACATGAATAAACTGCTTCCTAACAATGTCGCGCAGCCATAGACCCGTCAATGACTCATTAATCAAATAAAAAAACTACGAAATGATATTAAAATGTTGTCTATGTTCCAATGAGTGTGCTATAATATATTTATGGCATTCTTAATCAATGTCGTTGTTACCTGTCTGAGCAGTGTAATCTTTTCTTCACAAAACTTATCTACAGAGGACTCGGATAACTGTTGGAACTTGGACTTGAATACCTCATCTTTTCTATTAAAAGTAAGCGGATCCTTCCATCCCATCAAATATTTCCTCCACTTTGTCACTATGGTTTTTATGCACCTCCCTATTCTTCCATCATTTTAATCACTTAGACAACTTTACAAGCGAATTGACTTATCCATTCATCATGATTTTAATTATTTGCTCAGGAAATTGAAATGGATCCACAAAACTTGTTAGTAAATATAGATCTCATTCAAATATTTGGAATTAGGAATTCCCTGATATTGTTATTGGTAGTGTTCCGAAAATCGTAAACCAAAAACCTTCTTTTTCCGTTCTTTAGCATGTTCTATGTAACTGGAGCTCAAAGATTTATGCCATGGCACTACTAGCATTTGGCCAGAGTGCATCGATCATATGGACATATGCTGGGAAGTATATCATGTAGGTGCATTAACGCAGTAATAGCTCATTTTTTTTTGCCCTCTTGAAAATAGATGAATTTTGAATTTTGATAACCAGATTTGCATGATATTCACATGATTCTGATTTTACTGAAATTTGAGTGGTGCGTTGTTTTTTGTTGCAGGGTTTTCTCAATATGAAAATGAGGCCATAGCTCTGTAATCTTATCTCTTGGGCCATTTTGATCATCCCAAGCTTGTCAGTTTCTATTCTCTATGGTTCTTCTGGTGCTGTGCAACTTATTATTATTTCGTTGGTATGCTCTTTGATCATCGAAATTGGCATCTCGATAACACATTTCAAATCACAAAAAATCATGATTGGGCTTAAAATTATTTCCTTGGAAACAAGTTAAAAATTTCCTATGGATTTGGATTTCAATAGTTAAATAATGTAAATGTAAAAAAAAAAAATTAGTAGTTAGATAATTTTATTTTAAAATATTTCTCTAAGTCATGTATATACACTCAAAAACACATTTCATTCAATCGAAAAAATAGCGCAAGTATTAGCAGATCTGAAATTTAGTGTGTTTTCCTCTTCATGTCTCTGAGTTGGTTTCATATTGTGACAATTTACGTGCAACACTAAAACTTCTTTAACATTGATTGTCCTCCATTTCTGTGAAGAATAAAATTCCTAACACGGTCTTGAAAACATAAACACACATGCATTTAACCATACACGGGCAAAAAGCTTTTACGTGGAAAACAATATTGGGCTAATCATATAGGCTTGAAATTTCAAAAATATCATGGGACAATACTAGCTTTTGTTTATGCATTCGTTTTTCTTATTTCAAAATTATAGTAGGAATACCGTTGAGGTAAGGGCATGCCTTTAGATCCTTCAGTAACTTATCTAGCCATACAGTCCCAGAATGTTCTTGGCCTTTTCCACAACATAAGCGGTTTTAACCATTAAAATCCACACTTATATGTCAAGTGCACCAATGATAAAAAATTGTATAGACAATCATTTACAAAGATTCTTACACATTAGACACCTTCACCAATTTGGGGTTTTTGGTCCTACAAATAAGTAGTAGTTCTTTTCCCTTTTTCTCAAAAAAGAGATTTTAGTTTTTCATTCCATTTTGACTTTTTGTTTCCACGAGAAAAATTTTTGTGAGTAAAAACTAATTTTCGGTGATCCCTTTCCTTGTTGAACATTTAGCCTTTTTGAAAAAATCGAAATAGCTAAATATTTCTTTGAAAATATATTCATTTGAGCTCAAGCTTTGGATCTAAGAGGGTTTTCCTCCTTCAATTTTTAGGGTTTTCCTTCTCAACTTGCAAATTTTCCAGTGAGTACAATATTGAACCATATTTTTCCTCATCCTTTCGGTGGAAATGGCTTCACATTTTCCACATCTCCTACATAATGTAAATAATAGAAAGGCAGAAGTCGTTGCAAGTGCATTCTAGAATAAATGAGGTGAAATTTGCTTCAAATTATACAAGAACATGCAGTGTGAGTGTTCTTCTTCCAAATTGATAGAGTAACTTCCGCAAAGCTAAAGTTGACTGTTTCTGTAGGATGCTGTGCAAACCATTTTGAAGATACATGCTGGAGCAGTGAAGTACTCCGAAGCATCAACAAATCTTACAATGATGTATATAAACCAAGAGCATACACTAAAAAATAAAACGAATGTCACAACTAAAACAAAAAATACAATCTCACTACAACTAATATACAATAGGGTAGTTATTCTTTGCAAAATAAACTAACCTACAAATATTAACCAACGTTCAATGGATGGTTCAAGAGATACTGAGGTTTCTATGGGTGCGTATCAACCACAATATACATGGTCTAAAAAGTGAGACCATCCACATGGCCACATGATTGGATTAAGATTTTGTACCATGTTTATATCATGCTTTGGTATTGTTTATTTTTTTTTCCTCTACAACAACTGCTTTTCGAGCCACTCCCTCCCTCCGACCCTGAATACATATCCCCTCCTCTTTTATTTTTTTTAAAGAGCTATGCAACTTATGGCCTGAGTGGGTGCAAAAATCTTGGCATGTGTCACTTTGGGGATGCCCAACCATGAGTACACTCGGAATCGAACCTGGGTTAGTTGGGGTACTAGAGTTCATGCCCGTTGTTATTGAATTTGATGTTGCATGAAGCTGAAAGCTAAACTTATATGGGAAGTGATGAACATATCCAATTTAGTTGGAATTTTATTTAGAGATTATAGATCCAAATCAGCTCATGTATTTCTTTGTTCTGAGCTTTTAGTTGAGAGAATTTTCCACACAACCTCCTCCTGCTATTACATCATAATTCACTTGTTAGTTAGGCTTAATCCTTTTTCTTAGTTTCTTCTGTATTATGCTCTCTTTCTGCTTCTACAATGAATGAATTGCATTAAAGAATAACCTCCCTTACAATGAACAAGGATTTTTTGGGGCTCCATTTTAGATGTCAATAGAATTTATATGCTCTTGATTTTGTAGGTCAAACATGTTGTTGTTTCACTACTAGAGAGGTTTGGTGAGCCTGAGTGCACTATAAGATACTCTGAATTTTGCATTATGATTGTCAAATTAGAATAGTTATTTGGACATGTTCTTTTTACAATTGAAGTTTCTATAATCTCTCACATGGAAAATAAGTTTGCAAATGGTGCATTTATGGTTTTATATATTCTTTTATATGTGGTAGAATTGCTTTCTATTTTTCAAATATAGATTAAAATCTTTGTGATTTGTTTTCATGTATGGCCATTAGTGGAAACCCTCATATGTTGACATCAACTCTTGGAAGTACACCTTTATTTACAAATGCTAGTCTTATGAATATAGATTAGAAGGAAGCATGGGCTTACAACACCCAAACACCAAAAATCCATGCACCTTTCTCGGGACCTACTTGTATGCTAAGTCTTACTATTTTCTTCTTAATAAATCATTTTACATACTCTTCTTGTTTTTTTGCACAGTTATAATCCTACTCCTTGCCTTACAAGTTACCCTAGTATTAAGCTCATATTAGCCATGAATTTTCTTCTCCAAACTTCATATCATATTGTTCATTACTATATCATGTACCTTATGGTCAGAATTTTGTGTATTGTATTTTGAGAGACAAAGTATTTTTCCAATTTGCATACAAGGAATTAACTTTTGTGAACCCTATTTCCAAATTTCCACACGAGGATGGTTTATCCTTATATGGTGAAAAATGGAATTGGGTAGTTGGAATTATGGTTTCAATTAATTTTGTGAAGTTGTTCCTCGTGATGTACTGTCGAAGTTTTACTAATGAGATTGTGAAGGCATATGCTCAAGATCATTTCTTTGATGTGATCACCAAAACAATTGGTCTAATTGTTGCTATTCTTTTGTACTGGTGGATAGATCCTACTAGAGAAATCGTGGTAAGCAGTTGTTCATAGTTTGCAACTTTTCACATGTTATACTTATCTATTTTGTTGAGTGTGTGTCATGGTTTCTTGGAACTAGCTACGTAGTTTTTCTTCCATTATGTCATCCTCTCCCTTTTATAATCAACATCCACTTGTTTAATAAGAAAGTTGTTGTTTTGTTTTTCATTATCATGATATATCTTTGCATTTAGTAGCAACATAGATGAAATTTTTAGCACATGTTCTTGGTCATTAGTTCTCTTCACTATCATAAACAATGGCAGTGTGGAACTCCCAAGCCATAGAGGGCCGCTAATAATTGTCGAGCTAGGATGGAGCCATGAATCTATCGATTTTAAAATTCAAAGGAAAAACATATTCAACGTATATTAACTTTTAAGTATGGAGAACATATTGCAAAGGTGAAAGAGAATATATCCGCTCCATTTCATTTCTTTTTCTTTAATAATGCCTCAATCCCAAATTGTGGATTCACAAATCATAATTCTTTTTGTTCTACGTTTGGAAATCAAGACATTTTGTTATAGAATTTTATATGGGCGCATGTACACAATAATAGACACATACATGTCTGGAGAAGAAGATGAAGAAAATGTAGAAAATTTTGAATAATATGACACCTATTCACAGATATTATCCCGATTATGCACTATTGCGGTATACATGCACAATACATAACCTCCTCTACATTGATCATCAATTTAGCAGCATTAAAAACAATGAAACATCAATTGCATGCACACATTAACACAATATGTAACCTGAGGAAAGCATACAGCTGAAAACCCCCAACTATCTGTATATTATATTGATTGAGAACATCTAACAATACATAGTACAATACTCGTCACAATTACTCAGTACTATCTCCACCGGCTACACACAAACTAGCTCAGATCTGAATCAATCACAGGTTCAAATCTCCTCCGCTTCTTACATGTCTCCACTACGCAATCTTGCATGAGAATAATTATGAATGGCTGATCCAAACTCATATTTCCTTGGCTGAACCACTCAATCCTCATTGGCATTACTCAATCCAACGATTTTGCAAGATCTCATGCACAACTATAGTCACAACTGATAGCAATCTCAACCTCTAACACCTGTCTCCATTGAACTGTCCATGCACTGAGTTAAATTATGTATTCTTTAGTTGCTTTATGAGTTAATAATTAGTGAATTAATTAAAAATTTATTTACATCACTCATCACTAGTGTATTCTGCAGTTAGACTAAATACAGCTAGTTTAACCAAGTCAAACTGAACACAACTCCATCAACTCCTCAATCAACTCCACCAAAACTCAACCACTTGAGTTCTAACTGAAGTCCACCATGCAATAGCTCAACTGACCCATAAGAAAAGTGTATTTCCTTCTGACAGCTGCATGTGCCACATTCGTAGCTCAAACTGAAGTGCTCCAAGAGGATAAGATAATGTTTATAGTCCAGATATTATTAAGAGCTAATAATATTTGACTGTTCTATTTTTAGCCTGGCAGTCTAAAAATAGACACATCCCATATGTCTAAAAGTAGAAGTCCATCTATTTTTACCAAGATGACCAATCATCCACAAATAGCATCCTGCAACTCATAGACCATGATCCATATGTCTAAAAATAGACATAGTCTAAAAATAGACTTTGCGCCAAAAATAGCCTGCGGGCCCACTTAGTGAAGGTGACTCCTTTCCACTAAGCTCCATCATCTTGTTGCATTTTCAACACTTCCTCTCAACAAGATATGGATTATCAGCAACCCCTATCTTGCAACTCTGAAATGTTCTGCATGCAACACATTTGCCCGGTCCACTTGCTGCAACAACACTTGGAACAAAAACACTCCCAACTGACCACTCTGTTGGGCTAGGAACATACTCTGATGCTAAAGCTCCACCTACTACTGACAAGTTCTCCCTCTCTGACATCTGCGCTGCTACAACATCTCCATGCATCTCGCACCATTGTACATCTCTCTGTGCCACCTAGCACTGTGCAAAACACTTGTGCCTCTCGCATTGCTGCAGGCTGCTAGCTATGTGCTATCCTAGGATTCCCTACACTCTCGCTCTCTCTGCCACTCCATCCGCATCTGTCTCTACCAAATCAGTCAGTTCCTACTACTCCACATCGGGGCTCACGTAGCAAGGTTTCATCCAAGAGGTTGGGTACCTCAAGGATCCTGCCCCTCCTCCTTGGGACGGTCACTCTATATTGCCCCACCTCCTACCTGGAGGTATGGCTGCATGTGATCCCTCAGCCCAGCTAGCTCGAAGTTTCCCCCTACTGGAGGTCTCTGCATGATTATATGTCTCTACTCGACCTCCTCTTAGCCTCCCTTGTTGTGGTTGCTCCACAACCTCCTAAAGTTGCTACACCAATCATGGCTCCTCCACAATCGTTTGAGACTTCTTCTGGCTCTACATGCTGAGAGGTAATATACACTCCCTCTCAACCACCAAGTCTCCATCAGTTGCCTCACTGCTCAAGGCTTTGCATGCATCTTTAACCTCAAGAGCATACAGGTTCTTGACCCGTGAACCAATCTGCTTCACCTGTCTAGTGATGATGTGTCTAAGGAAAACCTTTCCCTTACTAAAGACTACATCACAGCCTCTGTCGTCCAGCATCGCGATCGACACAAAGTTTCTCTTCAGTCCTGGTACATATTTGACATCGGTCAACGAGCTCCGTGCTCCCTCTGAAAAATAACAGTGTCTACACCTGAGACACTATACTTCTCATCATTACCCATCGCTATGAGTATCTGGAGATCTTTCTCCTCCAAGGTACTGAACAAACTCTTTTCTCCGGTCATGTGGAAAGAAGCTTCACTGTTAAGAAACCAACCACTTCCCACCATGGATGAAACCATGCATGCGAAGAGTGTGAAATCCATCTCAAACTATGAAGCCAGTGCCTCACCTTCAGATCCTTCCTCGGATCCCTTCTTGGACTTCTTCTTTGGGAAATTAGTAGCATAATGGCCCAACTCATGACAACGAAAGCATCGCACTTTCGATTTGTCAACCTTCTTCCCATCATTGGAAGAACTAGATTTGGAAAGAGAACCCTTCTCCTTCCCCTTCTTCATCTTACTCACTAAGGCACAATTCTCCTCATCATGCATGGATGAAGAACTTTCTCTGGTGCTCTCTCTGATCTCCTCTTGCACAAGATCCGACCAAAGTCTCTCCCATCCTGGCAATTTTTCCCAACCATTGACGGAGTCCTGATAGGAATTCCAACTCTGCGGAAGATCAAGGAGAGCCAAGCTCACCATGTCCTGATCATCGACAGTCACCCCCACACTTCCGAGCTCATCCCGACATTGGGTGAACTTCGTGAGATACCTGGGCATACTGTCTCCATTCTCACACTTAATGTTTCTGAGTTTATCCTTGAGCGCCAACTTCGTCTAGTCGCTCTTGCTTTGGAATAAATATGTCAACTCTTTCCACATCAAGTATGGAGAAGCCTTTCCATGTAGGTTGGATACAATGTGATCCTTCACGCCCTCCAACAGAATCGTTCGACACTTTGCTGTCTTTTTTTGCCAAGCCACAGCTTCAGCAGCATCAATAGGTTTTGGGACATCAACCTCTATGAACTCCTTCAACCCATTGTCATATAACACTGCCTCCATCCTGTCTTTCCATGCAATATAGTTCGAGTTTCCTTCAAGAGCATACTCCAATCACAATCTGTTGAAAGACATTTCAACTTTGACACCAAGAAAACACTGCTGCAAATTCGAATTTCACCAGCTCAAAACTCAACTGCTTCTGATCTAAAATTCGTGAGAACAAAGTATTTCTCGTACAGAGATTGACTGTATGGGCTTTTACCAGATATCTCACCTTCCAAAAGAAGGGTGAATCCAGAGGCTACCTGGCCTGATTATAGACTCTTCCTGAAGAAATAAAATGTAATCACTTTCTGAATAATAGATCTGATGATCAACTCTGCTCTGATACCATGTAGAAAATTTTGAATAATATGACACTTATTCACGGAGATTATCCCGATTATGCACTATTGTGGAATACATTCACAATACATAACCTCCTCTATGTTGATTATCAATTTAGCAGCATTAAAAACAATGAAACATCAAACGCATGCACACATTAACACAGTATGTAACCCGGGGAAAGTATACAGCTAAAAACCCCCAACTATCTGTATATTCTATTGATTGAGAACATGTAACAATACATAGTACAATACTCCTCACAAGTACTCAGTACTATCTCCACCTGCTAAACACAAACTAGCTCACATCTGAATCAATCACAAGTTCAAATCTCCTCCGCTACTTGCCTGCTTCCACTACGGAATCCTGCATGAGAATAATGATGAATGGCTGATCCAAACTCGTATTTCCTTTGCTGAACCATTCAATTCTCATTGGCATTACTCAATCCATTGATTGTGCAAGATCTCATGCACAACTATAGTCACAACTGCTAGCAATCTCAACCTCTAACGCCTGTTTCCACTGAAGTGTCCATGCACTAAGTTAACTGATGTATTCTTTAGTTTCTTTATGAGTTAATAATTAGTAAATTAATTAACAATTAATTCACATCACTCATCACTAGTGTATTCTGTCGTTAGACTAAATACAACTAGTTTAACCAAGTCAAACTGAACACAATGCCATCAACTCCTCAATCAACTCCACCAAAACTCAACCACTTGAGTTCTAACTGAAGTCCATCATGAAATATCTCAACTGACCCATAAGAAAAGGGTATTTCCTTCTAACAATTGCATGTGCCACATCCGTAGCTCGAACTGAAGTGCTCCAAGAGGATAAGATAATGTTTATAGTCCAAATATTATTAAGAGCTAATAATATTCGACTGTTCTATTTTTAGCCTGGTAGTCTAAAAATAGACTCCGCCCATATGTCTAAAAATAGAAGTCCATCTATTTTTACTAACATGACCAAACATCCACAAATAGCATCTTGCAACTCATAGACCATGATCCATATGTCTAAAAATAGACATAGTCTAAAAATAGACTTTGCGCCAAAAATAGCGTGCGGGCCCACTTTGTGAAGGAGACTCCTTTTCACTAAGCTCCATCATCTTGTTGCATTTTCAACAGAAAAAGAAGTCTTAACATGGAATGAAATCCCAACACAAGGATATGCCACTGTATCAAGATAACGTGTATACACGAACATTTAATTGTATACTAGAATAACATTTTGAAATTTTTTTCCTAGAGATACAATCTGGCTCTCTTTGCACCTTTTGGGGCAATTGCTAGTTTTAGTAAGTTAAAAATATTGTCTGCATGAATATAGTTTTTATAAATATTATAGATCGTGTGTCACGATATTTTTTTTAATCAATGGTTATAAATGTAATTTTCATGATTTCCATAACTCTTCACGTCATTCTTTAAAGTGTGCTAGCTCAATGAAATATGGTTTGCCTTATAAGTATGATGGTGGTTCCATTCCGCTAACATGAATTAATCAAGGATTTGTAGTTTATTTTTAATTAATTTTTTTTTATATCGATTTATTTCAATGGTGAGATATTTCTGGATTCATTGTTTTATATTTTCTCTAGAGAGACAAAAGTTACCATTAAATAAAAATTTTATTGTTACAAAGCTAGTATTAAAGACATATTGTCTCTAGTAAGATTGTTGTCTGTAGAGAGACAAAAGTGAAATTGTCTTATAAGAGACAATAATGCTTGTGTTATATATTGTTTTTATAGAGACAATTTTTTAAGACAATAATCCTTAAGACAATAATTTTTGAGACAGGTGCTTAGATACAATACTTAAGACAATTGTCTCAAATATTGTATTAAAACCCCCTTTATGTAGCGGTGGTGGGATGCAGCTTGTAGAAAAATCCCACATGGAAAAGGCAAAAGATGCCTATTGCAAGAATCAATAGGTTGTTGATATCTTGGCAAAGGAAATATATGCTCTGGGGTGAAATGGGAAAAACAGTTCCACTGTTGGGAGGATAACAATTTTCTACTTCTAAGATGGAATGCAACATAGGATGAAGTAATATAATGAGTAATTATAATCTGTTTGGTAATAAATGAAGGAAGAAAAACTAAAAACCATCATTGTAATTATTATTGGCAGGTTATTTTAAGTTAGGGATACTTTGGATTTAAACACGAGAATATGGTGGTATGACAATAGATAGGTATTTTTTTCTTAGAAAATCATTAGAGATAGTAGAATTGTATTCTTTTATGTGGAGAAAATGGTATGAATTTCCAGTTCATAACTATTGTAGATTAAATTGTAAGAGCTCAAAAATAAAAAACTAAATTAAGTAGATCTACCACACATAGCACTAATATATACATATTTTACAACATTCTTAGTAAATTAAGATTTATACTCATAACAGAAAGCATAATGGTACCTATGTATAAGATTTTGTATATCAGTTTCTAAACAACAATAGGAAAAAATTCTACACTAGTTTATAGCTGGGAATTATTTATTTTAAAGCTAATCACAGATAAAACAATTGGAAGAGATACATGCATAGTAAACAATATGTGAATTCTCAAGTTGTGAAGGGTGTGAAGTTTTGTATCCGTGGCCACTTATAAGGACAAGGAGTTGGAATTAGTGGTGAAAGAGAGTATGAACTCAAGGAAATGATATCAGCATGGCTATAAGTGGTTAGCTATAAGAATTTGAAGAACATTCAACAGATCCATCTATTTTCCCTTTCACTTTTAGAATAGACATTGGAAAGAGACAGAATAGGTATATGACGCCATAGTATAGTATAACAAAACAATTACCTATCCATTCGTAAAGTTCAAACAAATACACAAAAAATTTCTAGCTTTGCACAGTACCGAGAATTCGAGCTGGTTCGATAACATTATTAGAATATCTTTTCCTTGAGAGAAAATTCAAAAAGAAATATATTCCTACATGGTCACAAGAAACCAGAGATGTTTAAATATAAACAACATGGAAAAAGGTATATCCAAACCTTACTGATAATTTATATTAAACTTGTTAAGATAACATAAGCACCACTGTCACTGGAGCCCAAAGACAGAAACCCAACGATAGAATGTGAGTAATTATGGCAAAGTTATGTTTTGTAAAATAACAAAAAAGACACGGTGTACAAAACCATTCATAAACTACAAATAGCACCCAAGAACGGCCTGTAGATGTCCTTAAAAGTAACCATCTAGTATAATTAGTCAATTACAGAGTAGAGAATAAGCTAACAAAAAGTACAATGCCTTTAGCATAACGGTTGGCTACAAATCACCAACTAGATGCAAAATTGCAATGAAAAACGAAGTTTGCATAAGACTGCTAGTTCTGCGAGGCCACTACTTAAATCATGTGGATATTGTACCTGTAAAGATAAGGAGGTGGTGCTGGGGCTGGTGACGAACACAAACCTAGCAAACTCATGGACACAACGCCCACTCAGCCTTCCAGTCTCGGCCCTTTCACGTCCTCAATAACTCATGGAGTTTAATTCTTCATTGGCCTTCTGATACCACTGTAGATAGGTCGGAATAAAATCTACAATGAAAAGACAATCGTATCATATTAACATGTGTAATTTATGTACAAGGCAATTGTGTCTCAATAAATTATTAGTGTTAAAAACAAAATATAAAACTAATTACATAATATACAATAATCATTTCAAAGGAGAATAAGCTAATAGCAACTAACCCTGAAATATCATAAACGCTTCTCTTTCAGAATATATTTTGGTTAACATAAGAAAGTTTTTTGCATCTTAGATAAAGATAGATGTCATGTACCCAATTAATTTTTTTTTAACAACATTATGTAAACGCATAATTTATATATATTCGCAATTACTGTTTTACCCCAATCCCTATCAAATGTAAACATTAACCCATACACTTATGAAGTCGTACCATTGTATTAATTAGACAGGACTCTTTTGACAAGGCAAATCAATCTAAGCCATTGGTTGGCATTGAAACTTGGGTTAAGTGATCTCTATCCATTGGCTAGCAGCTTTGATTCTGGTTAATTCGGATTGTCTATTAATTGCCTGCACTACCCACTGTACGTGGCATGTGCAGTCCTAAACAGCTCAGCTACCGCCTCGGGATTCCTCTTGAATCGACGGTGTTGGGATTTGCTAAGCGATCCAACAGTCATGGATGGCTCATTCATCATTCACAATCCTTGGTATCAATTTGGGGACTCATTCATCCATCGTTTCTCTTGGTTCGCTGCTCAGTCTACTGCTTCCGTCCATGGTTTTTTGCTCTCCGCATCGATCTAGGATTCTATGGAGATTATGAAGGGTGCTCGAAATGCCAAACCCTATCCTCACCTTCAGAGTCAGATTACCGGGTAAGATTTCAGTTGTGTAGATTACTTATTCTCATTTTTCTTTGTGCAACATTGGTAAAATCCTGTCCTCTCTACAAACTAAGTTCTCTTCCTTTTCTCTGAGAACTTCTTCAGTTATTTAACCTATCTATGGTGGTTGCATGTAGGTTCACTTCCACTCTGGCTTCAAGCTTGGTTTCGGATGGGAGTGAAGCCTTCCAGGAGTGGGGTTACCATCAAAGTTTCTGCCGGGTATGAGGGTTTCTGCCCTGGTTGTGTTCATTAAGCTACAGTCTTTTATTAATCTCTTGCAGAAGGGATGATTAACCCTTCCTGTGTAGTCCAACTATCTTCTCGAACTCATATTTGGTATTTGCTAATGTATATGTATTGTAGAGGCTATACCTCTCTGGTTTCAGTCTGGAAGCTTGAGTCTTGTTGCTCTTGTGTTATATTTTTCTTTCAAGTAGTGGATTAAACAACGAGGATTTCCAACTCGGAAATCTATTTGAGCCGCATTGGCCAACTTTATAAATGTAATAAGTTTCCTACAATATGACCCATCTCTGTTTTTAGTTTTTTTTAAACACTGGAAGACACATACATTTGTAATCTTGTTTAATGGGTAATAAATTGGTAGATTTTGTGCATCTGGAAGGTTTCCTTCCTGGGTTATGTTCCATAGAGTACTCTTGTTGTTTTCAAATGATACTATCATGTATTATTGTTTATTTCTTTTTGGCTCCTTTAGCTTTGCTATTCTGCAGAAAATTCCATGTGATGTCATCGTATATTAATGTCCTTCGACTGTTATTTCTTTTGGCTCCTTTAGCTTTGCTATTCTACAGAAAATTCCATGCAATGCTATCATATATTATTGTCCTTCGACTGTTATTTCTTTATGCTCCTCTAGCTATGCTATTCTGCGAAGGTGATGATTATATTTTTGTTTGTTTGGTAAATCGATTCGGACAATAAAATCATCTGCTAATTCTTATTTGTAAACCGACCTGGATAGTATAATCATTTTCTAATTCTTGTTTGAGCGTTAACTGAGTTATCTCTGATGGGGTTTTGGAAAGGATGCTTATAGTTGGGGTTTGAGTTTTCAGATGGAATTCTCGAAGCCTGTTCACCCGGAGAATGGGGTCGACCATCATAAATGGGTATTCCTTCTGAATTTTAATTCCTGTTGCGATAAGAATTTAAGTTTAGACCTGAGTCCTTACACCCAGGTTCCTGGTGCACCTTGGGATTGCATTCTTTTCTTGCGGGAACTAATTTAACTATCTACTGTAAGGTTATGATAGAGCCCGGTCTTTAGGAGCTATCCCCCTGTTTCACGGCTACTGTTATTTTTTTTTTGAAATAAGAATATGACCTAAACTTGTTTTCTGAATTCATTCCAAGTCATTCTTGTTGGGGTTGAAATGTTTTCCAGCTTGTTGCAATTCTTTCCATGCTCCAGAGCGTTAAATGAACTAGGCATACCAGAAGTCTCACTTAATTAATTTAATTATTTTTTTTTTATAATCTTTTCCTACATCACTACCCCCAGCAAATCTTTATTACTCTAGAAAATGGTCCAGCTTCGGTTATCTTCTCTTTTTTCTTTTTTTGTTGCAAAACCCTACACTTCCTCGGCAAAGCACTGCTCATATTTTATCAGAGTAGAAGAGCGAATGTTTTTTTTTTGAACTATACAGTTTTAGGATAACCTTTATAGTTTTTTTTTAAATGGGGCACAGAGTAGGAGTCAACTTCCACAGTTGGCTTAGGTTCTAACTACTATA
Source organism: Pinus tabuliformis (assembly GCA_031772625.1). Classification (NCBI taxonomy): domain Eukaryota; kingdom Viridiplantae; phylum Streptophyta; class Pinopsida; order Pinales; family Pinaceae; genus Pinus; species Pinus tabuliformis. The sequence goes on from CM062808.1 coordinate 895,311,254, forward strand.
TCATAACAATGCAAACATTTTAACATTGACTACCTCATTAATACTTTTGAATGCTTTCTAAGTGGTTTGGTCCACTTACTTGTGCCACTGTAACTTGCGAACACTTGAGAAGCCAAGATTACCTTTGTTCTCCCGCTTCTAGTCTACCACTCGTCCTTGAGATTCGTCTTTCAGGACTAGAATCTCCCCCCTAGCTCTCTTGCAAGACCATTGTCCACAGTAAAATGATTTCACTTAGTGCTTGGCTATCTGGTCATCACCAGACTTAGCCATTTTTTTTCTTTTCTTTTCTTCTGCCTGTCCCTACAGCATAGATTTTTCCCCCCTTTCCCTCTTTTCCTCTGGAAGCCCTTCCAGTTAGGGAAAGTAGTTAGGGTTGCAATCAAAACAACTGTCTTTTTCCCCAACTTCCTCCTTGAGAAGTTGCCAACTCTTAAAAGAAAACATTTCTTATCTTTATAAAAAAATATTATTAAATTTCAAACAGATAATAATATCATATTCAGTTTGTCTTTTACCACAATAAAGTCAAATATTTACATTTATCCCGGGGTATTACAATAGAATGGGTAAACCAATGGGGAAAAATGAATGGATATATTGGATTTGCAATCTATTTTATTTTGTTACGCTAAATATTATATTAATTTAAATTTTTATGTTTTGTTTGTAATTATAATTAGTAAAAGGCATAAGATAATACAATTAAATAAATCGTAAATATAATATATATTAAAAGATTTAATATGTGATTTAGGATTAATAAAAAACCATAAAAATTAATTAAAATATAGTTTTGTTTTAATTATTATTATTTTAAATTATTAAAAAAGTTAAAGTATCTCTCATATATATATATATATATATATATAAAACAAGACTTTTAACTAAGTAGATTCACCATTTTATTGTAAATATTTTTAATATAATTTTTTACATTATCATAGATCAATACTATAATTTACTAATATAACTTGTCATATATTGTAAAGATTTTTAGAATAAATTTTGAGACATTATCATGCACCAATACCATAACTTTCTAATACAACTTGTCTATATATTACATGTTCACATGACAATAGGTTTAATTTAATCATGTCATTACAAAAAACTATAACTACTTTGAAAATAAATTTTAATGTTTCATTTTTACATAAATACTACTCAAAATATTCCAAAATATTTTATTAAAAACTAGATACATATACACCTAATTTAATTTATTTATAATTAAATTAAAATATAGAATTCTATATCAAACTAAACACTCATTAACAAAAAAATATTTGAATCAAATATCCACAACAAGTTTCAACAAGTATGTAAAGGTGGTGAAAACACTGCCCTGATTCCTGTCAGAATCTTGGAGGATAAAGGAAAGCTCGTCTGGAGCAGCGCGGTAGATTATCATAAATGAGTCTGTTACAAGGATCAAGCATGGATTTTGCTACTAACAAAGTTGATATATATCTTAGGTTAAAGGGAGCAGCGCGCTAGATTATCATGGATGGATTTTGCTAGTAACACACGTGATGGCCGTTCCGAATTCGGAGCTACGAAGGATTGAAATGGACAAACAAATCATGCAAGTCTCATAAACAGCTTCACATGGTTCTCCTTCAAACTTTTGTCTGCATATAAATTCATTGCAACTCGAATGAAATTACAGAAGTGGAAAAGAATCATCAAATTTGGAAGCGATATATATCTTAGGTTAAAGGTGGGAGGTAGCTTTGTGAAGGATTACATATAAAAAAAATGCTTGCTCTGTGCTTTAGTAATCACCACGACCACTATGTTTTTCAGCTGTTGTTTGCATTGTGCATATTCCTAACTTTTCTTTCACATGTTGAACCTGATGCCGTTGTCGACGATAGAGATAGACCCTAAAACATTTAGGAGGATCGCCTACAACAACTGCTTGGTGAAGGACGGCGGGAAATTGGCGGCGGGAGATGGTGTGTCCTTCAATTATGCCAATAATGCCATCTATCCACTCAAAGTCACTTCCGTTTCCGTCAAATGTGATGCTTAACTAATTAGGCCGATAGGCCTTCCTTTGAAACAGAGTTTCATCGTTCTTTTCATTCTCAGGTTGAAACTCAGCGCCACCCTTCTGCTTTCCATTGACATAAGATATTTCATGGTCTCAACCGAGAATATTTGCAGCTGGCGCGAGTTCTATTGCACGGGTCTCGCAAAACCTCAACGGAAACCTTCTCAAGGTTGCACAATAGCGAGTTCTATTGCCCGGGTCTCGCAAAACCTCAAAACCTCAAACGCTCTCAAGGTTGCACAATTGCAGTTCTTCTTATCGATTTTGGTGGAGTGCTTATTTGTACCATGAAAGTGAGTATTGGAGCTAGCGCAGTAGAAGCATAGAACAAGACTATGGCATCGACAATCGAGGGCAACAAGTCTTTGAAGTGAAATATCTCCATTGTTCCAACTATGGCTCATCGTACAGCCAAAGAAGCTTCAGAGGTTGCAGCTAACATTAAATATCATGCTCAGTACTCTCCTAATTTTATGCCTTTAAAGTTTGACCCTGAACAAGCATTTTATGCCACCGCCGAGAGTGTCGAGTACTTCCTAATTCAAGTACATCTCTAAACACATTCACAAGTTAGTTTTATTTATTTATTCTAGATTGGAACAGGCAAATATATGCCACCGCCGAGAGTGTCCAGTACTTCCTAATTCAAGTACATCTCTAAACACATTCACAAGTTAATTTTATTTATTTATTCTGGATTGGAACAGGCAGATATATATTGTTCTGTCTGTAAGAGGCCTTGTTTACATCTATTTTAAGTTACTGTGGGCCTTTGTTTTGACATGGTGCACTATTCTAATTTAATTTGAGTTTCTAAAAATAAACAGATCTAAAAATAAACAGCTCTGTAAACATAGTATCCAGATTAACCTTTACGACATAGTTGTAGGTTTAATACAACCAAAATGACAAGATTATATATTCATAGATGTCATAAGAGCAGTTTGGACTTTGACAGCAACCATATAATTTGAAACAGTGGGATGATCAGATAACTAGTGGTGGGTATTTCTTGCTTTAGTTACTTGGCTACTTCATCTTTCTGCTGCTACAAATCACCTATCTTCGATTTTCTCCAAACCGAGTTTCATGCATTCCATGCAGCTATTCACTGTTGGAGCCAATTGCATCACCCTCGGACCACTGGTTGTAGCCATGTTAGGCTTTAGCCATTCAATACAAATTGCTTGGCTATCTTCATTCAATTCTCTATCTGATTCAATGGTTTGATCTTCTTCTCTATGGGTTTCACCAGCTTCTGCATGTTGTTGTGTAGGTCATAAAACCATGAAGCAAAACCTACAAATAAGTCCCCCTATTCTTCTCTCATCTCAGCCATGGCTCACAAGACTAAAATTGTTCCTGTGATTCATCTATAAGGCATATTCTTTATCCACACATCCTGCCCTTTCTTCCCTTTTTCTTTGAACTTTTTAATGAAGCACATCGTCAAGAGCATTGGAAGTTTTTGGCTTCTTTTTTTTGCTCAGGAGCAGGGTCATCAATGCACAGATCAAGCCCCCATCGTGAATCAGCATAGTCGGTGACGACGTCATGAGGTTCTTGAGCCACAGGATCAAAGAGTTTTTCTTGCATGCTCCACCACGCTTAAATGATGACGAAGTCGTGCTAAAAAAAAATGACAATGCAGGGTTCAGCTGGTACGAAGGCATCGAGCTCGGGTGATAAGAAGGCGTCGGGCTCACAAAACATGATGATGCAGGGTTGGGCTGGTAGTAAGGCATGGGGCTCAGAAGTCTCACGGAACTCAATCTTGCGACCTCTATGCGCTCTGCTGGCTTGAATCCCTGCATAAATAAGAAAACCTGGGATCGTGGCCACAAAGTGGGAGTGGGATGTCATCATCAAAACCTTGCCACTTTCCATTTCCTACTCTGCATAGTTATCTCTATACTCTTCGAGTTCATTGTGCAAGGACATTGGGCTCATCGAGGATTCTCCACGTTTTCCCTTTGCAAAGAACTTGTTGACACGCCAATACGTCTTCCCACCTCCTCCACAATAACTGATTCTTATTCCTACAATCGTGCATCATTCCCATTCATTAAAAATGAAATTTACTATATGGTTCATCCATTTTCCATGTACTCAAAACATCCGTCCTCGGTCGACGGTTCAAGTCTCCCCTTGTAGCTATTAAATATATGCGGTCGACAGTTCAAGTCCCGGGAGACAACTATTCAAAATGCGAGTTGGTAGCGATAATTTATCCACAATCTTTGAATTTTAATGCTTGGCAGTTGTTGCCTGAAAGCCGCAATGTTGTTTATGATAACTAATGACACGTTCGCATCCTAACGGAATAGATACACATACTGATTTGTTTTAGTAGAAGCGAAAGAATCATGTCACTTCTATCCGACAGTTGTTGCCTGAAAGCCGCAATGTTGTTTATGATAACTAATGACACGTTCGCATCCTAACAGAATAGATACACATACTGATTTGTTTTAGTAGAAGCGAAAGAATCACGTCACTTCTATCCGAAAGTTAAAAATGGAAAATTCCCTCTGGATTACATTTAGTGACTTTTTCCCGTAAAATTAAAAAGAGATGTTTCCATATTACGTTGAAATTAAGGAAAATCCTCGAATTGGCGAGCTACACTTGTAGATTAATACATTTAAAAGTGAAAACCAGTATGATTTGATATTATCTTAGATTTATTGAAATTAAATCGAAAACCTTTGAATAAAGATGATGGAAACAAAAAATCTTGAGAATGAAAGGCTTCAATACAAACCCTTACGCAAATCCACAAGTGAAGGAAGATGAAACATATAATATATTTAACCTAGCAATATCTTTTCATGAAAAGCTTCAATACAAACCCTTACGCAAATCCACAAGTAAAGAGAGATGAATTAGATAATCTATTTAAGCTAGCAAGATCTTTTCACATTACGTTGAAATTAAGGAAAATCTTTGAATTGGCGAGTTTTTCTTGTAGATTGATACGTTTAAACATAAGAACCGGGAGATTCTTTCCTATTTGTCTTCTTCCCATTTGTCCTTCATTTAGAAATCTTATACAACATTACTTCTCATTGCACCAACGAGCCTGCTGGAAAAAAAGATACAAAGAGACATGTTGTACTAAGTGTTAGACAGACGTCTGTAATTTGATGGCTATTGGTGGAAATCATTGTTGTAACACAAAGGGGTTTCATCCCTTGAGTGAAACACATTTTTTATGTAACGTATTGGAGTTTTTATTCATGATGAGGGTTTTCTTGAGTTTAAAACTGTGTTGTGTGTCTGCCTGTTGTGGGTTTAGAAATTTTATGCAACATTACTTCTCATCACACCAATGAGATTCCTGAAAAAAATGATACAGAGAGACAAGCACACAATGTCAAACAGACATGTGCAATCTGATGGGTATTAGTCAAAATCACTTTTGTGAGATAAAGGGGTTTTATCCCTTGAGTGGAACACATTTTTTATGCAACATATTGGAGTTTTGTTCCCAAAGAGGGTCTTCTCAAGTTTAAAACTGTCTATTGTGAGCTTAGAAATCTTACGCAACAGTACTTCTCATCATACCAATGAGCTTCCTAAAAAATTTGATAAGAGGGACAAGTCACACATGAGTGTCACAGTCAGACAAATTTCTGTAATTTGATGGCTATTGATGGAAATCACTGATTGTAAGATAAGTGGTTTTTATCCCCTGAGTGGAACACAATTTTTAATGTAATATCTGTTTAATATGTTAATAACATACTGGAGTTTTTATTTCCTGTGAGGGTTTTCTCAAGTTTAAAATTGTCTGTTGTGTGTTTTCCAGTGCATTCTGCAGTAACAACGAGGCAAACAAGGCAGTTCAGTTAGATGCTGGTTCCCTCCTCAGAGACAATGAAATTCTTTGGGATCTCTGGTGGTGGGTATTTCTTGCTTTAGTTACTTGGCTACTTCATCTTTCTGCTGCTGCATATCACCTATCTTTGATTTTCTCAAGACCGAGTTTCATGCATTCCATGCAGCTATCACTGTTGGAGCCAATTGCATCACCCTCGGACCACTGGCTGTAGCCATGTTCAACTTTAGCCATTCAATATAGATTGCTTGGCTATCTTAATTAAATTCTCTATCTGATTCAATGGTTGGATCTTCTTCTCTCTGGGTTTCACCAGCTTCTACATGTTGTTGTGCAGGTCATAAAACTGTGAAGAAAAACCTACAAATAAGTCCCCCTATTCTTCTCTTATCTCAACCATGGCTCACAAGACTGAAACTGTTCCTGTGATTCCTCCATAAGGCATATTCTTTATGCACACATCTTGCCCTTTCTTCTGTTTTTCTTTGAGCTTTTGAATGAAGCACACCGACAAGAGCATTGGAATTTTTTGGCTTCTTTTTTGTGTCGGAGCCCCTTGCAATTCCTTTTCTTTAGTGCTCTTATTCTTTTTCCAATTTTCTTTCCTATTTGTCTTATTCCCATTTGTCCTTCATTTAGAAATCTTATACAACATTACTTCTCATTGCACCAACAAGCCTGTTGGAAAAAAAGATACAGAGAGACAAGTTGTACTCAGTGTCAGACAGACGTCTATAATTTGATGGCTATTGGTGGAAATCACTGTTGTAACACAAACGAGTTTCATCCCTTGAGTGGAACACATTTTTTATGTAACGTACTGGAGTTTTTATTCACAATGAGCATTTTCTTGGGTTTAAAACTGTGTTGTGTGTTTGCCTGTTGTGGATTTAGAAATCTTATGCAGCATTACTTCTCATCACACCAACGAGCTTCCTGAAAAGAGAATGATACAGAGAGACAAGCACAAAATGTCAAACAAACATCTGCAATCTGATGGCCATTAGTCAAAATCACTTTTGTGAGGTAAAGGGGTTTTATCCCTTGAGTGGAACACATTTTTTATGTAACATACTGGAGTTTTGTTCCCGAAGAGGGTCTTCTCAAGTTTAAAATTGTGTTTGTTGTGTGTTTTCCTGTTGTGAGCTTAGAAATATTATGCAACAGTACTTCTCATCATACCAATGAGCTTCCTGAAAAATTTGATAAGAAGGACAAGTCACACATCAGTGTCACAGTCAGACAAATTTATATAATTTGATGGCTATTGATGGAAATCATTGATTGTAAGATAAGTGGTTTTTATCGCCTGAGTGGAATACATTTTTTATGTAATATCTATTTAATATGTTAATAACATACTGGAGTTTTTATTTCCTATGAGGGTTTTCTCAAGTTTAAAATTGTCTGTTGTGTGTTTGCCAGTGCATTCTGCAGTAACAACGAGGCAAACAAGGTAGTTCAGTTAGATGTCGGTTCCCTCCTCAGAGACAATGAAATTCTTTGAGATCCAATTCCCTAAAGTTTCTTTGTATCTTCCATCTCGGGAAATTAGCAGCAGAAGTCCACTATGTTAAATGTAAAAAGAGGATCCTGTAAAGAGTAGGTGGTATTTTTCGCTGGCTGAAAGGTCGAGCAGAACTCTACCCCTTATTTTGTAACTAAATTTGTGGCTCTTGGCCACCCAGTGAATGAAATCTCATATCTGTTTTTGTAAAAAATAAAAATAATAATAATAATAATTCTTGTATTCCTAAACGAATACAGCTCCTACAAAGTGTTTCTTAGTTGATTAAAAATTATCTTGCAATGAACATAGTTTTACATCTACAAACAGATCATATAATGTGGAATGGACTGGAAATCCTGTTGGCAACATTTGATTAGTAATTTGAACCTAAATTGGACGTTAAGGAAAAAGTTATAGGCTTTTAGCTACTCATTCTATGAAGTTATTCAAACGGAGTGATGGCTTCCTCAGCATGGATGGAGATAGTTGCATTTCTAATAGTGTGGTATTCATTCTCTATTTGTAAACTCTATTTGTATTTTATTGTTCTCAGAATATACTTCTTTGTTACTGTTAATAAATAATTCTAATAACAATTCAATGAAACCTAAAATCAAAAGTTTCAATAACAACTAAAATCAGAAGTTACAACTAACAATAATGCTTACATTCAAGGTCTAAATATAAATGATCTAAAAATGAACAAATAAAAAAGAATGCACACAATAACACATGGCCTTTTGTCAAGAAAATTTCCTAGTGGTATAAAAACTCCACCATACATGATACTCTGTTTTACCATACGAAAATAAGTATGACGGAGTGCTCTGTTTCATATTAACGGTGCATTAGGCTACACTGATTGCATATGGAGGATCTTGAGTCCCTTACAGCAACGTCGTGAACTCCCTTTTCACATTTTTCTATTTTATCTGGATGGAAACTCTATCCTTTGTTGCTCGAGGAAGAAAAATCATTATTCTGATTGTCTTCTATTTCCAATATTAAACAGATCTACCACCCACCAAATAGACTTCATTTAGTTTCCCACATACTGAAATCTTCAATCTCCAATTGTAGTTATAGTTATTTTCCCCACCTGCAAACTTCACCCTTTAGTTTTCAATGTCAAATCTTGATGTAGTGTTCTGGCTGGACATTTTACTCTTAATAAGACAATTTAGAATTTAAATCTTCTATGGTATATATCTCAATAGGAAAATTTCCAGAATTTATGTAATGTCGTTGTCGAATAATCTGGAATTAAAACTTGAAACTTGCAAGAAATAATTTACGCAGTAAAACCTTGTCATAAACGAAGTTATTTCAGAAATTTCATAAAAAAATTATGTCCAATATTCCATGATACCATTCACTGAAAATAATTTACTGCGATAAACCCAGATACCAAATAAAAATATTCCAGATACGATAAATCATTCAAAACATAGCATCGATTCTGAATGGGGATTTTACTGGACATTTAATAATTATTTTGAAACCATGTCTGCCCAATACGAAATAATACAATGAAGCTCCTCGCTGCAATGGCCTGCACGGCTCCTGCACAACTGTTACTGATAATGAAGCTTACTTGTGGACCTTGGCTGGACCCACCTAAAACCCTGGTAGTATTGGGTTTTCGTTTTCCAATGATCACAATGTCAAATTCTTAACAAAATATTCTATATAAATAAAAAATTCAGGAGGATCTAGATATCTGACTCTTCCTCATTTTGAATCTTTTGAAAGGCGGGACCATGGAAACATCCCCCACTTAAGCCATATGAGATTGTGCATGAGATATCACCTTCAAAAAGATGCAACACTGATTTTGTAGCAAGAAAATGATGCCTATATGTATCTAAGGCCTCTTAGTGTTCTATTTCCCTAAGCTTCACATATTTCTTTCGAATACTCTGTACACTGTAAGAAAAAAAATGAAAGATCAATTCAAGTTTTTAAATCTCAAAAACAACCAAAATTTGAAAATTTATACACACATTTATTTTGAATAATATGTACATTGTAAGATCAACCTTTTTGGCTTATTTTCTTATATGAAATATTTGTGGAGGGTTTCAACCAATTAACATTTCATTGAGTATATATCTACAAATCAGTGATTTTGGGATCAAATCCCACAAAGCAATCCTATACTTGCTCTTCAAATTCCTTCAAACTTTTGAAAGCAAAACCAATGAATTATCAATATAATTTTACCATAATAAAGAAAACAATTAGAAGTGGTTTAGCCAACTCAAATTGCTCATCCTTTAGGCTTGAACCAACATCTCTTCTAGAGAAATTCAACAATTCTAATTTAATAATCCTATCGGCCTATCTTTGTACCTTTTGGGACAATTGCTAGTTATCGTACATGGTCATGATATTACTAATTTTCCTTGTGCTTCTCAAGGTCCTCCTGGTCCTGGTTCCGAGGTTTAGCTTCTGAATGCACTCTTGCTCCTTGTTTCGAGTGTTAGTTTAGTTGGTAGTACAATAGTGTATCTCTGCGGATTAGTTTAGTGGCTAGTAAAGCATTGTACCTCTGCTAATGAGAAGTGATCAGATTCAATAATTGAATAGACAAAAGTCATGCGTGATACTATTTAAAAATAATCTTTATTATTTTATAATGTCACATACCCGTACCCTCAGCAATAAATTATATATATATATATATATATATATATCTATATATATATCACACAATTCCTTGGTAAATAGCTCACCATCTCTAAGCATGGATATTAGATGGTTTACCAATAATTAAACAACGAATGCCTATGATTTACCAACAAAGGTTTACCGCTATCCTATAATATGCACATGTTGTATGCTAAACTGTGGACTATTTTACACATGTGGAGACATTATAATATCCATATAGTAATAAGGGCGCACATATATAATTGTCATGGCAACAAAGTTCGGCTATTTGTTGACTCATATTATATCTGAATAATTATATTTATGGTACTTTGCGATCGCTGCAATTTATGGTCCATATTTGGGTTGATTCGGCGGGTTCCTTGGTGCTGTCAAAGTGCGCCACCCGAGACTGCCGCCGGCGTTGCCATGTGACGAGCGTACGCGGCATTGCCTCCGCCGGTCCGATCACGTGGAGGGCAGATGGCTGCCATAAATTCTCTGCCTAACCCTACTACCGCCTTGATCGATGGTTGAGATGCCTTGTGGAAGATCTAACAGTGGAAACGCATCCAAATGTCCTGCCGAACTGTGAAGGTATAAGGTCCTAATTTCTGCTTCCTCAGGTTATTGTATTTCCATTGCCACGCCCTTCCGTTTCATTCAGGCGCCACTGTAACCTTCCGTGCCGAGAGCATGGCGGCGCGATAACCTTCCACTACGAATGCGAGGTAAGCTTCAATGTTTTCCACCGGTTATTTCCTCTGTTCACTCCTCTACTTCATATTGAATTATTTGGGTTTATCCTTGCTCTTCAACCGTCGAACGGATCCTTCACCATTACTAACGATTATTCCACGGTTGCATGCAGCAGTATCCTTCTCTCGTTCGCGGCGGATAAGGAGGTCCGCCTATGGAACCTGGGTGCTTGCGGCTCTACCACAGGTGCGACCCTTGCGGACTACAGGTGCATAGTTGAATGAGGTTATTTTATTTCTTTTTGCTGACAGAGGGTTTTCCCCTATGCCTATCCGTAGCCCACCTTTAACCCTACTGTTTGATCGCAGGTGGCTACGGAAGGCTTCCTCTGTTTCACCTCATGACCGTTCTGCGCCGGCTATGGGTTTATCAACCCTAACGCTACCAGCGTTGAGTCTGGAAAGTTCTACATGAATGTAATGCTGTAGTCGTATAACTGTGGTTTGAAGTTTAAACTGTTAATATATATATATATATATATATATATATATATATATATATATATATATATATATATATATATTTGTATGCCGGAGGGCATTTCGGCCACGGCACTGTTGCACACGGTTTGGGCATCGACCCTTATGATTTCTTGTTTAATATCTAACACAGCCTTGCGGCTTTCACCGTTCTGTCTCGCGATTTATGTGCAGCTAGCAATTGACAGTGTAATCGTTTATTATTTATAATGAATTCCAGTTTATTTACGCTACTGTCTCTGTTTGCGGAAATACTGGTTTCCTGGTATTCTTTTAAAGGTCGGGGAAATCCTATCCACCGGATGCCTCGAACTCTGACCATACAACCTCTGTTGATTTTTGCCGCAGTATTTATCTTTATGAAGGTTTTTATGCGTATATGTATTTAGTGTTTCGATATGTATCCCATTGTTTGATTATTTGGCCTACATGACGGTTCCATAGACAGTGCAGACGGCTCGGTTAGCCGGCCATATGTCTGCGCTGTGCAAGGAACAGGTCTACATGTCGCTCGTACCAAGAGCCACAGTCTGGTTTCATAACCAGGTGTTCTGTGCCTCAACTTAATGACAGTATGGTTTCCTAACCAGTGTGATTTTTTTTTAAATCTGTGAATATTGTTGGTTCATCGCATAACATATGAATGTTGTTGGTTCATTGCATATTAATTTATTAAAGGTCCTCATGACTCGACGCTTCCCTAAGAGGGTTCATGCATGTTTGTTTAAAGAGGGGTCTCGGGTATCAACGTTTCCCTATAGGAACGTCTGCACCGTGATACCCAGCTGCCCCATATATCTCGTTTTCCTGAGATAAGGCGTATAAAGGGTGACCAGCACCGCAAGGTTATATGTCCATTTATTTTCTGTGCGCTGTATTTATATATATTTTAGCTGTAAATGCAAGGTTAACCGAGTTTAATTGAAATAGTTTTGATATTAAATCATCTTTGGGGTTTCTCTGTTGGCTTCGAGCGTAACCCGTCTTTCCTTGGATCCAACCGGTTCCTCCCGTGTCTTTGCGCCTCGGTAGGTAGTGCCACCTTCAGCCTTTCCATTTACTTCACTTTTCTTGCGCTTCTATTCTAACAACGGGACTTGCCTGGTCTGTTCACGTTCCACCAGACTCCGGAGCAAGTCTCTGGACTTATGGACTCGGTCTTTGTCTGCAAACTCAGAACACAGATTTCTAGATGTATATATATAATGACTTGGACTATGCAACTTGTCCTACGCAACTGTGGTGTCACCGATGTGGCAGTGGTAATTTTTCTTTCTATGAACCTATTTATTTGCCTCACAGGTATCTACAGTCTAACTTAAATGATTTGTAACATTTGCAGATAAGTAAGAGTTTTGTCCTACTTACCTGGTTGTTGCCGCCCTTAGGTGCTCAGTAGGTCACCTGCAAGCTCATGCATAATCTTTTAGCCGCCCAACCACGAGACTCGTCTTTCGAGACCAGAGCCTCCCCCCTAGCTTCCTCTTGCCGGATCCCTATCCTCAGCAAGGGTGCACAGTGTGCTAGACTATCTGGTCCTAACCAGACTTAGTCCTCAGTTCACTTTTTGTTTCTTTTTTTCTCTCTTTCTCTGTCTGCCTGTCTCTACAGCACAAACCTTTTTGTCATTCCCCCCCTTTCCCCTTGGGAATTTTCAGTTAGAGAGGGTGGTTAAAGTCAGTTCCAATAACTGACTTTTCTTGCCAACTCCCTCCCAAGAGTTGCCAACAATATCATGAGTATTCTTTTTCCCTTTAAACATTTAAGTGCATTTAAAAAAATAAATAAATAAATACTCTGAAATTTTCCTTTAACAAGCAATGAGATAATTTTGCAATGTCATTTCTAAATTCAGTCTTTTACCGTAGTAAAACTAAATATTTACATTCTCCTGGAGTCATCACATATAAATACAGGGATCATATTCAGTCTTTTACCGTAGTAAAACTAAATATTTACATTCTCCTGGGTCATCACATATAAATACAGGGATCATAGACAAAGGTCATGCGTGATACTATTTAAAAATAATCTTTATTATTTTATAAATACAGAGATCACGAATCTCTGTGAATCATATGTTTTATTTTCATATTTTTTAAAGGGTTGTTCAGTTTATTTGGATAGTTATTTAATAATGATTTTTTTTTAATGTTATGCTTTTAATTAGAATTATAAATATATATGTTTTTTAATTAAAATTATAAATATAAATATAATCTAATCAATATTTTGATGATTTTTTTTCCAAATATTAAAAAAAGTGTTGTAAATTCAATTCCTATTTTTTCCTGATATTATTCAAGAAGTAACCACTATTATTTTATAAATAGAATGTTCACTAATATCCATGAACCATATGTTTTAATTTCATATCTTTTCAGAGTTGTTTAATTTATTTGGATGCCTATTTCACAATGAGCATACTTTTTAATGCTATTCTTTTAATTACAATTATAAAGATAAGTACAATCTAATCAATATTTTGATGATTTTTTTTCCAAATATTTAAAACACACTGAATTTCAATTCGTGTATTTAAAAAAATAAATGCAAATTGGTATTATATATGTGGGTAAACAAATTATTATATTATTTTTTATTTTTAATTAATTAATTTATATATATTTTATTTCATTATAATATAAAATTTATTTTTTTTCTTAAAAAAATGAACAATTTTAACTTAATTTATATTTAAAAAAAAAATATTTTAATTATGATTATCTAATAATTGTTTATATTGAAGTTTTTATTAAAATTATTTCAGAATTATGCAAGTTAAACATGATTTAAAATTAAATTAAAATATTTTAATTAGTCTATGTGTATGGTTTAAAATATATTTTTTTAGTAAAAAAATTAATTGAATATAATTTACCTCAATTTATATAAAATTTTAAAATCTTTGTGGTGCTAAATATTTTATAATAATTAATTAAATAACCTATACCAATTTTCTATTATTTCTTCTTTAAATCCATATATGCATGGCCCTGTTTTGTCTCAAGTGATTGATTACTCCAAGACTTTTATGTAATCACTCAAACTTGAAGCTCATTGTCAATTATGTTTTCCAAATACTATTTATTATTATAAATATTCCAAATGGGTGATACAATTTTGTTATCTGGCAGCCATGGAAAGTAATAATTAAATGCCCAATTTTACAAAATCTAAAAGAGAAAACATAGTGTGTTATACCAATGAGACAATTCTTTTTTTAAAGGGATATATTTCAAAATAAATTAGTTTTTATATTTTTCCTTAAGTTTCTTCTATGTTCTAAACAATAAATATTAGATATAAATTTGTGCATGGAGGAAAATTATATATTTGTTTATGAAATTCTCAACATTTTTATGAATCGCTCCATTCATCATCATCATGGAAGAAGAGAAATAATTTATAACTCTAACTGTATAAAAATGAGAATTGGAAAATAAATTTTAAAAAATCCAACAAAAACTAATTATAAGGAAAATATGATTAACTAATAATTAGAAATTGAATATTGAACTTATAATAAATAAAAATAAGAAAAAAATAATAATTTAATAACCCTTGATTTACTATGAGGTATTGAGGATTATGAGAAATAGTAAATAATTATATGAAATAAATTAGATCTAATATGCTCATAAGTGCTCTACATTTTAATATGAGGGAGATGTAGTAAAGTACTAGATCAATAAGTCCTTAGATTTGAAATTTAAAAAATAATAATAAATAAAAAGCTACAAAACTACAAAAACATGTATTGCATACATTATGGCACATATGTTGTATTGAAGTATTAAATGATGTGTTCTTATTAAGGGTCAGTTTAATAATAATAATTAAAAAAATAATGTCGATTTAATTAAAAATAATGAAAAATAATAAAACTAAAAAAGTAATGAAAAGAGTAAAAGTAATAGTAACAATAATAATCCTACTCAATTGTCCACTTGGGATTTGTGCTATCACCTATGGTGAGATGTTGGACATGATAAAGATGTAGTCCTACCAAACTTAGAAAAAAAAAATCCTACTCAATTTAATTGGTTATATTCCAACTTTTTAATAAAAAATTATAAATAATTTCTTTAAAAAGAGAGAAATAAAGAAATAATACTATTCATATTTCATTATAACAAATTTAGATAATTATAATTTATATTTTACCACAATATTCGAAAAAATAATTAATCACAATATAAAAACTTAATAGCTATATGTATATGTATTATGAAACTTCTAATAAAATTAGAAATAAGAAATTTTCTATATATAAAGAGGTGAAATACACAAAATATAAATAGATCCATTGTACCATATAAATTAAAATAATTATCATAGAGAACTTATAAAAGTTAATAGTTGTGATATTGATTAAGATTAAGAATATGTGTTTTTTAGTAAAGGGTCACATGTTCAAATTTAGGGGACTGGAGTTCGTACTCATTTCTAAAAATGAGAAGTCAAATTGGTCAGTTAACTCTAATGGATATATGATTTCTATATCCCAGTATGACGGAGATGAGTAAAATTAAAATACATTTTAATGTAAAGAATGTGGGTCATAAATGAAATATTTCAATATTATGTATATATTATATGAAAAATGAAAACATAAATATTATGTATATATTATATAAAAAAATGAAAATAAAAATATTATGGTTTAAAAATTGTATTGATGTGTTCCTCTAGATGAAATAAATGTATGCAAAAAATTCGAATTATTCTTAACATTTAATAGATTTGACGTTAACATGAATCTATATTAATTTTATGAAAAAAATTAATAAAATTAATAAAATATACATTAATGAAATTAAACATAAATAAGAGTAAATTAGAAGAATGAGGGGCATTTTATCAAAAAAACAAAAAAAAAAATAACTAAAATTAAAATAAGGATATTGGTTATAGGATGGTTGGAGAGTGAGATAATTACATTAAAATTAAATGAGAAAATAAGAATTAAAAAGATTTCAAAAATATAAATGGTAATATCCCTAGTTAAAACTTGTAAATATTTAATTAATCCAATAGGGAAAAAAATACCCAAACTATTCTTGAACATTCAAATGGAAAGGGGCGAGCCACTAGGGAAAAAGAGGAACTTGACGTATTCTAGATTGAAGGGAGCCAGTAGGGAAAGAAGAGGAACCTAAGGTATTCTAGATTGAAGAGTTCTAGTAAGGACTCTGTTAAGTTAATAACCAAAATAATATTATAAATTAATTTAATAACCAATGATTTACTAAAGTCAAATATTTCCAAAAGTAAAGTACCAGATCAATAACTCTTTAGATTTAAAATTAAACAAATAATAATAAATACAAATTACAAAACAAATTTACATTTCATATATTATGGAAGAGATGTTGTATTCAAATATCAAATGAAATGTCCTAGTCAAATATCAAATCAATAATAATAGTAATAAAAAAATAATGTCCTTTTAATTAAAAATAATAAAAGCTAAAAAGTAATAAAAGTAATTCACTAATAAGTGTATGTACATGAACTTTGGGTAAAAGGAGGTTTGTTGGTTTTTGTGTTTCCTTAAGAATGGATGGGAAACTTTTATCGGGAGTGAATATGCTAAGCATATTCTTCATCTGAGTGCGAAATGGAGGGCTCAAATGAAGTGATGCCAATTTAAATTGATTTAACTAAATAATTTAAAAATGTCCTCACTAGACACGTCGTACAATTGACATTAGAAATGTTAGTGACCATGTTAGACTTAGTGAAAGTTAAAAATCGTATTATGTAGCATTGCTTCATATTTCTTGATTAAGATAACTACTTTTTCTACCACTCCTTACTCTTTTTAAAAATGTGAGGTATCTTTTTAGAATGTGAGGTAGCTTTATCATGTAGTTTTTGTTAGTTCAAGATTTAGTTTCATAGTTTAAAAAAGGTTGTAATTATTGTAGCACTCCTCCATCCTTCTAGAATGAGGACAAATATTACTAAATAAAATCTTTATCATTAATGATCGGTTAATTGTTCTTATCATAATTTAAATATTAAATAAAATCATTACTATATAATTATTAAACCAAATGCACTATGGTACTTTGCACATTGTTTGTTGAATATTGTAATACCCCCTATTGGAAACAATAGTATTTTCCATTATGAGCTAAAAGTAAGCTATGCTTAAAGAATAGGCATGTAGAATGATGACATAAATATTTTATAAATAAATAAGTAATAAATTGGAAATACTTGGAAATTGAACACTTGCAAATGAGATTATATTATGATAACCTTTCGATGATTAGAATTCTAGAAGGAATTCTAGAAAAACTTAATGGATGGGAGAGAAAGATCCATTTAGAGCTTAGTTGGAGATAAATGTTAAGTCGTGATTGGTATAATGCATCATTGAGGTTAAAAGAGAGCTTTTGGTTGAAAAAACAACCCACAAAAGTGTGTGGTAACATAGTTGGAGTACTTTCCAGGGTCCATTGATTTTGTTTTAATATGTGTTTTTTGATTGTTTTATTTATTTTGAATGCTACTTATATCCGTTGGTTGTTGTTATTAGAAAATTGTTGTGCTAGATTGGAAACATGGATTAGATTCACGTGAAGGATTGTTGAAAAATGCAGAAAAAAAAAAATCTCAATTTGACTTTTCCTTGATTAAATTGAGAAAATTTGAATTTCCACATCATGAGAGAACTTGGATGCAATTAGCTTGTATGAAATGGTTTGTGTCACCCATTTTACTCAATAATTTCGAGTTGTAGGAATTAGAGTTCAGTTAAGCATGTGTGATTGCTAATTTGTAGCAATCAAATTTAATTATCTCAATTTCTTTTCAGTTAAAATAGTTCTAACTGTTGGAGGAAGTGGTGGAAGGCTAGTTGTGCAGTGGGACTTCAGTCAAATGTAGTGATCATCTAGTTAACTAATCAATTAACCAAAAATATCTAGTGCATGCAAATAATTCGAGTTCCCCAGCTATGTAGGAGACTCCAGGGAAGTGTAACATTAGTTGTAGACTAGTCTTGAGCATATAGGTGTTGCATGCAGTCACATGATCAACCTTAGGAATTTCACAATCCATTTTGAAAAAAAACCTAAATAATAGGGGCATAATTTCTCAAGGAATTTCACAAGGAAAGAGGGGCTCAAGCAGAGGAAAAAATTTACAAAGTTTGGGTTTGAGCTTCTTAGTGAGCAAAGAGATAGGTTATTCACTTACAGGTTGTGCACAATTGAGTAAAGTAGTTGTAATACATCTATATTCATAAGATTGTTGCAATAAGGCATTGGAGTTATTAGAATATTTCTTTCCCCAGGAAAATATTGTTTGCATGTGTTTTATTTCTTATTGCATGTATGAATTTTTTGTTCTAAATTGTGAATTAACTTCTACATAGTAGTAGAGTATGTTTGTGTCATATGATTTTCAAAAAACTGGATGAGAAGTTGCAAATCTACACCATAATGTGTACATTGTATCATAGCAATACTCAAACTAGGGCTGGAATTTTGAATTTATTTCTCAAGAGGTTCGAATTTGTAGTTCATTGTAGCAAGATCTCTTAAAAACTAAAAAGATTACCTTCAATGGGCTGAGGCTAGAGTATTCCTTGGAATGCAACTCTAATTTCATTGACTTGGAGGATCACATAGAGGAGATATTCGAAGACAATGGATTTCTAGAATACATCAAGAGAGATGTTACAAAACCAACATAATTTGATGCCCAAAACCTTACTCAGTGGAAGAATGTTGTAGCCATGGTGTGGATAATAATATTGCAGGGAGTATGAGACCACATTGTTAGCAATATCCATGGGAAAGAAAATCCTTATGCAATGTGGTTGGCACTAACAAATTTATTCTAGAATAGTAGTGACCACAAAAAATTGGTGCTCAAGGATAAACTTTAAAATATCAAGATGTAGAAGAATGAATTTATCCTGTAGTATTTGAGGAGGTTCACACAAAATCATGATGTGCTTGCAGGAGTTTGTGTTACTCTTTCAAAGGATGACTCGGTAATAATATCCCTTCTCAGCCTTCTTAAGAGTTGGCATAGCTATCACGATTAAGTGAAAGGGAGGGAGAAACTACCGAATTGGGAACACATGGTATGATTTTGTATAGGAGGAAATAAGGAAAAATACCAGATATGGGACCTCATCCAAGGGCAAGGATGAAGAAAAATTTGCATTGGTTGGAAAGGGAAAGAGGCAAAAACAAAAGAAATCTCAAAGCAAACAAAAATCCAACCAGGGGAGAAAGAAGAAATATTTGTCAAAAATTAAATGCTTCCATTTTCATGAATATGAGCACTATGCCTCAAAGTGCCCACAAAAAAAGGCAAGAAACAAGGCCTTAGGATGACTAATGGGTGAAGCCTTGGTTTCACAATTCGACCTTGACTTTACCCTTATCACATGCATGTTCAACATAGTGATGGGGAGCGTGTGGTACATGGACTCAGGTGCATTGTTCCACATGACAGGGTGTGGATATTTTTTAGTGACCTAGAGAAGAAAGATCTCGAGATGCACATAAAGCTAGTGGATGACAAAAGGTAAAACATGACCGGTATTGTTATAGTCACCTTTCAGAGGGAATCAAGCTCCCCTCTGAGGCTCAAGGATGTCATGCTTATTCTAGGCCTAAAGAAAAATCTCATATTTGTTGCATTTTTGGAAGACCATGGTTGTGACATGATCTTCAACAAAGGAAAAACATTCCTGAGACACATAGCCATGAAAGAAGTGAAGAATATTGAGGTTTGTGTGAAGAATCTATATAAGTTAGATGTGGAAGATTGTGTTACATTAATAACTAAGGAAGAGAAAGTGCAATGACATGATGTAGGTGAACTTTAGCACATAAGACTTGGCCATTTTCATCATGGCACCTCGAATATTATACAACAAATAGCCACTAGCCTCCGTAAAGGAGAATTTGAGAAACATGATGTATGCAAAGGATGTACCTTGGGGAAGTACATAAAATTAAAATTCCATGATTGGGACAACAAAGTGCATGCAGTTCAAGAAAGGATCCACTCTCATGTATGTGGACCTTTCTTGATAGCCTCCACTACCATACACAAATATTTTATCCTTTTTATTGATGACTTCTCACATAAGTGATGGATCTATTCATGTGGAAGAAAGATGAGATATTCTCCAAGTTCATAAAATTCAAGGCACTGGTTGAGAAATAAACCAACAAGAAGGTGAAGGCTCTGAGGAGCAATAATAGATGTGAGTATGTGTTGAATGAATTTTAAAATTTATGTGTAAAAGAAGGGATTCGATGAGAGTTGGAAACACCCCACAACCGAAATCCTAATGGGGTGGTTGAGAGAAATATCCATAGGATTTTGGGAGCAAGGAGTGTGATGTTGCATGACCAAGGCCTACCTCTGCATTTGTCGATTAAGGCATGCAATACAACAATATGTTTGCAGAACCGAATTCCTCATCGGATTCTTGGCATGATTACAGTGCAGGAGAATTTCTTGGGAAAAAAGTCGTATGTGTCGCACTTCAATATTTTTGGAGCCTCTCTTTACTGCCATCCTCCAAAGAATCAAGGAAAAAGATTTAGTAAACTGTAGAATTGGGCATATTTATGGGTTACACAGAAACTCCCCACAACTAACATGTGTACTTTCCATCACTCATAATGATGGTTGTTTGAAGGGATGTAAATTTTTATGAGGAGAAATCTATGTGGTGCTCTCTTGAGAGGGAGATTTAGATCCCACCAAAAAATGAGATTTTAGCTCCAAAAGTGGAACCTCACGAAGTTGTAGAGAAACCACAAATTGTTGAGCAGAGAGTGGGGACATTCACTAAATCAAAACCTCTAAAGAAGGTAGAAAAATAACTTAGGAAATTGATAGACTTGTGCAGGATGTGAGGGATAATGTGGGATATCCTTCAAATTTGTGTAAGAAAAGGAGGTCACTTCAGAGGTACACCGGCTACATGGCTTTTATGACTAAGCTTATAGATATTGAGCCATCCTATTTTGAGGAATAAATAGAGCAACCTCTATGGGTTGATTCAATTGTGGAGGAATATGAATCCATTTCAAATAATTTTGTTTGGGAAGAGGTCCCAAGATCAGCATATAAATCAATAGTGGGTCTGAGATGGTTCTTCAAGGTGAAGAAGGAAAGATATGGAATCATAGGGAAGTATAAGGCCAGATTTGTGGCCATGGGGTACTATCAAGTTGAGGGAATTGACTATGAGGAGACATTTTCTCTTGTACCAATTTACTCATCCATTAGATCAATTCTTGGTCGAGCTACGCAGATGGGGTAGACTATCCACCAGATGGGTGTAAAAAAAACATTTCTGAATGGGGTTATTGAGGAGGAGGTGTACATAGAGTAAACACTTTTTTTAGACATTTGATCAATATTATCATGTGTTCAAACTCAAGTGAGCGTTCTGAAGGAAGAAACTTATGCTTGGTATGCAAAGATCCATATTTATCTCACCTGTTTGGGCTTCACAATAAGTGAAGTGGATGTAAACCTCATCACATCTAGATAGAAGGTAAATTTCTTATTATTCTCTTATATGTTGATGATTTTATTTTAACTAGTGATGATCCGTTGATCATATCTTGCAAGGATGACCTTGCAAGGGAATTTCAAATGAAGGTCATGGGTCTCAAGCACTACATTCTCGAGTTGGAAGTAGGACAAGGTGATGGGAAATTGTTTGTCTCTCAGGCCAAGTATGAAAATGAGATACATAGAGATTCTACATGGAGAGTTGTAAACCCATGGAAACACCTTTAACGAACAACTAGAGGAAGGAGGATGTCACTTCAGGTGAAGTGGATGCTACCATTTATCACCAGCTAGTGGGTCCACTCATGTATCTTGTGAACACATGACCAAATATGTTTTGTGAAGTCAACCAGCTAAGCCAATCTATGGTTAGGTCAACCAAACTATTTTGGAGGGAAACTAAGCATGTTTTATGGTACCTCACAGGCACTACCCAGTTTCGAATTTGGTACAAACAAGGAGAGGGAGTGAAGTTGTGCGGCTACAAAGATGCAGATTGTGCACAAAGTCCTTCAAAACGAAAGAGTACATCAGGTCTAATTTTTAGTTTTGGATCCACATTTGTTTCTTGGTACGATAAGAAGAATAGATATGTGGTGCTCATCTAGACAAAAGCATAATACATGGCTGTAAGTCGAGCAACACATCATTCGATATGGATGAGAAAGAAACTTATTGGACTATCTGGTGAGATGATGGATCCAATTGTGATAACCAGAGTTGCATCAATCTGTCTGAGAATCCTATATTTCACGATCGATCCAAGCATATAGATATCCAATATCACCATTTACGGGACTACGTCTAGAGGTAGTTGATGTTGCTACACTCTATTCTGAAAGAGGAGTAAGATGTTGAAAATTTGACAAAAAGTTTGTCAAGCGGGAATTTTGAGTTCTGTAGGTGCAGGATAGCGGTGGTTGATAATCCCTTTCTTGCAGAGAGGGAGTCTTTAAAAATGCAGCAAATGATTCTCAATTTCATTTTTCCTTGACTAAATTAAGAAAAATTGAATTTCCACATCAACAGAAAGCTGGGATGCAGTTAACTTGTGTGACATGGTTTGTGTCACACGGTTTACTCAGTAAATTCAAGTTGGAGGAGTTAGAGTTCAGTTAAGAATGTATGATTACTAATTTGTAGCAATCAAAGTGAGTTATCTCAAGTTGTTTTTAGTTAAACTAGTTCCAATTGCTTGAGGAAGTAGTGGAAGACCAATTGTGCAATGAGACTTCAGTAAAACTCAGTTATCATCCAGTTTATTGATCAATCAACCCAAAATAGCTACTGTATGGAGAATTCGAGTTCTGTAGTTGTGGTGGAGATTCCAAGGCAGTGTATCATCAATTGTAGGCTAGCGTTGAGTGTACAGGTGTTGCATGCAGTCATATGATCAACCTTGGGAATTTCGCAATCCATTTTGTAAAAATTCCTAAATAATAGGAGCCTAATTTCTCAAGGAATTGTGCAAGGAAATATGGTCTCAAGCAGAGGTAGAAATTTACTAAGTCTATGCTAGAGCTTCTTACTGAACAGAGAGAGATGTTATTCACTTGTAGGTTGCGCTTAGTTGAGAAAATAAATTGCAATATATTGCTATTCATCATATTAATGCAAGCATACATTGGGGTTTTTAGCGTGTTGCTTTCCCTAGGAAATTTTTTGTGTGCATGTGTGTTATTTCTTATTTCATGTATGAAAGTTTTGTTTTAAATTGTGAATTACCTTCCAGAGAGAGGTAGAGTAGGTTTGTGTCTTGTGATTTTGATTAAAACTTCATGAGTAGTTGCAACTCTACACCAAAAACTCTACAAGGATAGTGGAGGAAAATTACAGAATATTCGTCAGTAGATGATATGCGTACTTCAAAATATATATGACAATTTTTGTGAGAAGAAGACGTTGAGGATAAAAGATTGGATTGTGGAAGAATTAGTCACAAGATTCACAAGGATAGTAATTTTGGTTGCACGTGTGAAGGTAGATGGATTAAATGTAATTTTTGTCTCAGGTGTGTAGGTAGACAAGTCACATTTACTCCTTCGATTTTTGTCGATGACGTGTTACTATTTGGTAGATTGACCTATTTTGGTTGGTCTCTGGACTCCTTCTAAATAATATTAAATCTCATATGATTTCTTCTTACCTAGATGACACATTCGTACTAGATATCTATCATATTTTTGATGTTATATCCATTGCATTGGATGCATATTTTAAATATCTTAGATTTATGCTCCAACCTAATTGTTATGGAAGTAAGGATTGGAGCTAACTTATAGAGAAAATCCATTGTAAATGTTTATCATGGGCACATAGGTGGCTCTCCCTAGGAGGCAATTTGACTGTAGCTCGAGCAATCCTTCAGAGCATCTATGTATATTGGCTTCATATTTTCACTATGCCTAAATATATCATTAAATGTATATTTTTGGCTTCATCTTGGCATGGGAAAATTTGTGTCATAAAGGATAGAGCGGGCTTGGTTGTTGTTTACTCTGTGTGGAGGTGATGGATGACCGGACTCATCTATTTCTTTGATTCTCCTTAGAAAAGTCAATTTGGAATGGTGTATTCAATATGTTGCATTTACATGCAGATTAGAACTACTATTTTTTGCTTGATTATATTCAGGATTAGATTATTGAATATAAAACATTTGGACCACTTCCAATCTGCATTGGGGGTTCAACCTAAAGAATTTGTTACTGTCCCAAGCTCATTTTTTGTGATACATCCACCTCCATCCTTGTCAAAAAAGCTAAAATAATCCCTAAACTTAGATATAACCTCCATCCCATATTCCTTTAGTAGATAAAACCCTTCTCTCATTTTCTAACCATACCAGTCTATCCTCCATCCCATACTCTTGCATGAGCCTTGTGTAAACCACCATTCCATTCAAGGATGGGGATCTTGATGCGTACTCTAACCATATTTGCTATATACTCTCCCCTTTTTGTTGCTTATGGTTTCTTGAGTTGGCCTCCTCTAAATATTCCCTACTGTCCTTAAATTATTTGGAAGGTAGCCTTTAGCTACTAACCCCATTTTACCGCAGATCCTTGACATGTCCCTTGAAATTTTTATTTTTCCCCATGACATATTTTATGCCAGTTATTCGAAAGCTTTAGATTGCTTTGACACATATTCCTTCATGACCAAAGAATATATCACGAGTTCTAAGAATCTTCTGGTTACTATCACCATAATAAATGTATATTGTATTTTAGAGGAGACGTGGATTGTATATTTCCCTTTGGGACATTCCAAAAATATGTTGATGCACCCCTTTTATCTAACACTCTAGTCTACTTTATGACCTTAATTCACATTCCATGTTCATCCATGTGGATGCATTTTATGATGTTATGGTACAATGTAATGTCCTTGTCAAATCCCTCTTATCTTCCTTGTCATGTTTTGTAAGACTTGTATATGCAACAAGAAATTTGGGAGATGAATTGTATCAAGGTAGAAAATGAAGGGGTTTTCAAGTCATTTATTTATGGTTCCCACTAGCATATTCTCACCATATCATCCACCCAATCCCTAAATTGGGGTCTATTGCTATTTCAATTAATTATTACATGATCATGGTGGGCCATAATTCCAAGTTAAATGTTATGACTCTTAATAGGATATTATTGGAGATACTTGAGGAGACACCTCTTTGGCTAAAGGGTTAAGGAAGGATTTTGACCTCAATATCAAACCATCAACCATATACTCAACATTTGTCCCATCAACCATATCCTCAACATATCGAACCAACAATCAAGAAGACAATTCGGGTGAAGCATGGGCATCCTCTTTTGCCCACGTTGTTCAAGATATATATCAATCTGTGTCTGAATCTACAACCGAGCAACTGTGCATTAATAAAATTTTTGGTTGCCCCGCTTTCCAAAAAGATGGATACACGTTGTCCCTGCACTGTCACTCTGATTGCCAAAATTGCAAAATTGGGATTTTCCATGTCAATTTTTTAATTCAAGAATGACCATGCATTGGAAGGCCATTAACACAATATTAAGACATAAAAAATGAATAATTGACACAATGCCAAGTACAATACATACAATGAGTTTTATCTCACAAGGTATCTGTATGCTAATTTAGTATGTTCACACAAAGAGAGAAAGGCAATGTCATGATACATTGTTTAATTTGTAATCGAGAGCATTATCTTGCATAAGGGAGAAGTAACATTTAGTTTCTTTCTCATAGACAAAGGAAAAATGAGGCAATGTCAAATTCCTTTCATGAAGTAATGTTTTTGTAAAGTTTCTTAGAAAGATTGCATTGTAGGCAAGATCCTCACACCATACTAGATTTTTTTAACCAATGTATGTTAACCATGCCGAGTGATCTCAAATTTCATGAGCATGTTCAATGAGTGACCATAAATGAGGGGTGTCAAAGTGGTTAATAATCATAGTTTATAGTGGATGATTATCATCGTAAATAACATATGTGCTCCAAGTCATTTGTTTGATGCCCAATGTTGGTGAATCATTGTAGCATCATGGTAGCATATCTTACCTTCTTAAAAAAAATTATATTAAAAATAAGTTAAGTTATGTCTCATGAAAATGTTCGATATTTTTGTGTTGTGAGTGGTTTGCATATTATATGTATCATATATCTATAATCACTTATTTCAAGCCTATTTTAAGGAATAAAGGAAGAGGTACAATGCCTTTCCATAGGAAAGACTCCCACCAACTCCTCTCCTCATAACAATCTTTCAATTGTTAGCCCATAAATCAAACACATGCCCTTGTTTCTCTAGTTTCGAAACCCTTGGATGGATCTAACAGTGAACTCCTCCCGACCACTGCTTTAACCATCTATTGAATGCCTTTGATTGGTATGTGTAAATGATTTTGATTGATTCCTGGAGAGATGTGAAATCTAATTTCTCATTCACATAAGACAAACACCAAATTTAATATGTGGTAGAAAAAATTTCAGCCATACAACTCTCTCATCCAATATTAAATACTTCACTAATTAGTCAAGGGGTAATCTCCTTAACATTATATTAAATATTAGAAGCATTCATATTAGTAGAAAAACTAGGAATAGTATTTAATATTAAGTTATAATGCAAGTATTTGCTAAGTTTACATATGAGACACCCTTGTTTGTGAGACAAGGGATGCCTTCCATTCAATGCTTTAACTATTTAATCTATGGAGGTGTGCGTACATTAATTTCCTTTGGATCCAACCATGTGACCTTTAAAGAGGAAACACTTTAACATGAATCGAACAAGTAAATACAAACTTAATTTGTATATGTATCAAAGTTACTTTGAGAGTTGCATGGCATGCTTAATTTTGTATAGAAGCAAGGGAAAATTTCAAGGGTTGATCACAACAAACATGTATGGCCAATTATGATTATCATAGGTATATTAGTTTGGTTTTCCAAATCCGGAACTTGCACACTTTATTACTATTGTTAAAGGTCATGATGGTTATTGGTTTAACATCATGTACATTTAGTTGTGTCTATTAAAGTCATGCCAGTTCAATGACAAAACCAATGGTTTGTCAACTTGGTCAGCTTAGTGGGTTATGTGTTAATCATCTCAGTGAACAACATATGAGGTAAAATAGCTTAATCATTGATATGCACATTCCATTGTCACTATCAGTGACATGTTGTGTTGGATATTAACATGTATTTTTTATTAACATTATCTAGGAGATTAATCGAATAAACATGCATGTTTCACTACAATTGTAGGTGATATGTTAGATAGGTCAACCCCATCAACAACATTTATGTTCAATTGCACATGTTAGAGGCATGACACATTGGTCACTTGATTAGTAACATGTACATTTTGGTTATCACTATTAAATGTGTGTTAGGTTGGCTAACTTGATCAACGACCTGTATGTTTGGTTACAATTATTAAAGCCTCACTTGATTGTTTAATGCAGTAAATGGAGTGTAAGTCTAGTTACCATTTTCGAATGCATGTTTTGTTGATTAAACTAGTTAACATCATATACATTCAACTATTATTATTAGAGCCATCCAAGGCTACTAAACCCATTTAAAGTAGTGCATAACATTGATGGGGTCTTTCTTATTTCATTGTGTGTGAGTATAGTGTGCTATTTTTTTTAGTCGATGAGTTTTAATTAATAAAAAAGTATGTACAAGGGCATCAAAATGCATGTGGCATCACCTTGACCAGGTTATTTTACCATTGCTATTACCATGGTACTGACAAAAAGAAAAATACCCAACTGGGAGACCCATAGTCATATAGGCCTTACATGCAAAAAAAAAAAAAAACTAACAAGACAAAAGTTACCATAATTGGTCATCAGAACTGATAGAGGAAATATTATCTGGCCCCATACTTGGAGGACGAGTTTGGTAGTAGAGATAGTGGACGTGAGTATAGTTTGCTATTGTTCCCCCACATGTGTTGAATTATGCCACATGATGTGTTCACCCTTCATGGACTGAATTTCCTTCTTAAGGGGGTTGCTTATTGAAGATGGGGCTATGTCTAAGTCTCAAGTGACTTTAATAGAATAAATTCCATTTAGTTGTGATTGTTGAGCCAAAGGGGTGATTTCATAAATTTTGAGATGCTTCTACCACATTGCAATGTCTCAAATCAAATAATCGCCACTTGCTTGTGTTCATAAAAAAAAATTCAATCCAAAAGAAAAATGTATGTCAAAGAAATTTAAATAGCCTAATACTCATTGACCCACACCAACAACCTCTGTAAATTTATCTCCTTTATTGTGTTTTTTTTTGTTCAACCTCATCACCCCATCATAAGTCATTTACTCCACCATTACGTACACATGCATATCACTAAAAGTCATGCCAAACTTAACCATTTTCATGCCTTACAAAAGAGTTTCAAAATATTGTTACATTTGCACCATAGAATATACATATTTGTATTCAATATTTTCTAAAGTAATATGCGGTACTCTTAATTACAATCTCCTGCTACTATGACTACCCATACCCTACAGCTCAACCCGATGGAGATCCTTGTTTTGATGTCATGACCCTCTCCATTTTGTAGATATTTTCTTAAATTGATCTTATAGCACCCTCCATTAAAATCATTGCATGCACATAGATGAGGACCCTTTCACTACCAAAGTGGACCAACAAGGACTCAAGAGACTCTACTCACACCAACCCAAGTGCAAGGAAGTCCTAGCAACAAAAGGAGGGAACTTGCAAACCATGGTGGGAAGGATTCCCACTCTCTCAAATTCTATGAGAAAGTGAAAAAAATTGCAATAGGAAGGAAGAATTCCCAATCCATGGTGAGAAGGTTAGGAAAATTAAAAGAAATCAATAAAAATAGTGGTGACAACATTTCACCCTTTTACTCAAATCTACTCCTCCCTGCCTCACTTGAACGACATCAAAGGATACTAAGGAATAGTTTTATTTGTTCGTCAAATTTTAAAAACCTCAAAGGTTCAAGGGTTTCCAATTTTTGCTCTGCCTTTCCATACATATCCTAGGATCTATCCTTCACAGCTGAGCCAAGCTGAGCAATGGGAAAGCGCGGTAGGAGATCATCAGATGACCTGGCTTCCTGTGAGGAAGAATGGCCACATAATGAAGAATCGAGTCCAGACAAAGAAGAGGATGACCATGAAGAGATTAAATTCATAACTTGGATGATGATAGAAAAAAACTAAGATGATGAAGATAGTCACCTAACGAATGCATCCAGTGTAGAGAATGATCAAGATGCTTCTATTGAAACTGATGACAAGGTAATTTTGTCAAACTCTATTTCTTTTGCACTCTATTTATTTTCCTTTAGCGCTTTTAAAAGCCCTTTTCTATTAAAATTTTATCATTTTTCCCTATCCCCCCTATGCCTATCTTTATCACACTGTGCAAGTTCAAGTCTTCGATTCTATGTAGTCTAGGGTCCTGAGAAGTGTCGGGTTCCTATTTTATATCTCGCATTAAAAATGCCCCTGATCACTTTGATGCAACAACCAAGAGGCATCATGGCAAGAGGAAGCTCTCCATCAAGCCACTCTTGAGCACTTTGCAATGAAAATTCTCCACATCGAGCCACCTCTGAGCACTATGATGCAATAGCCGAGAGGCACTGTGAGAAGAGCACTCTGCAATGAAAATGCTCCACGTAGAGCCACCCTTGAGCACTCTGATGTAGCATTCGAGAGGTGTAGGGTAGGAGGAAGCTTTGCCTCGAGCCACTCCTGAGCACTCTACAACATAACTGCACCTCAAGAGCTTCTCGCATCCCTAGTCTGCTTCTGCTACCCGGGTATGTTCAACACCCTCTCCGGATTGTGGGAAGTGGGTAGGATTTAATCTTGTTAATTAGGATTTAATATCTGTTAATTAGGATTTAATTGGGTCTCACTGGTTATATCCTATTAATTAGGATATAATAGTATTTAGTGAGATTTCAATTTTAATGAGGCTTTTTATAGCCATACACTGCAAGAGTTATATATTTAAATAATACCCAATTTTCTTTTAGCTCTTCCCATAAAGAATATTCGTTTTCCTTTCTTGTTGGATTTTAACTTCTATGGATGATTTATAGCCATTAGGGAAAGCATTGTATGTTCAAATGATTGTGAATTTCATGGTGGTCATCCCATAAAGAAGGCATGTGTTGCTTAGTTGTTGGATTTTAACTTTTATGAGCTTTTTATATCCACACAAGGAAAACATTTTATGTTCAAATGGTACCCAATTTCCTTTCGGGTAAACCCATAACCAAGATCTGTGTTCCTCTTTAGTGTGATTTCCAATTATATGAGTTTGTTATGGCAATATTTGGCAAACATTTTATATTCAAATGTATGATTTAAAATTGTGCATCTCAATACTTTAGGGTTACAGATTTCTCAATTTGCACATTTGTTGTTCTCTTCGAATTGTGATAGGGTTGTTACTATGAAACACTCATAAGGATACAGGTCTAATAACTTGGTTCTTGTTATGAGCATGGTGATTTCAATGTCTTCCCAGAGATGCATAATATCAACAATGCATATATTCAAATGGTGCCCAATCTCCTTTTGGGTCATCGTTTAATGAAGATTCATGTTTCTTTTTAGTGGGATTTCAACTTTTACTAGTTTTTGATAGCCATATGGGGCAGGTATTTTATATTCAAATATATGATTTGAAATTCTATGCAATCCCTTAAACCTTAGGGTTCCACATCTCTTAGTGTGCATATTTATTCTTCCCTTAGAATCGTTAAGAGGTTAAGAATATCTATGGCTAAACTAAGAGGTATAATTTGGTTATAATGGAGGGAGAGGTAGATTTTATAGCGCACTATATGTATCATCCCTTCTACAATTTAAGAAAGGTGCTCTAAAGTTTAAACATAAGTGATTTCCTTACCTTTTAATTGTTTTTATTTGTGAAATATCACTGAAGTAGAAGTCAGGATTGAGAAAAATTTAGGTTATATTGGACCTGCAGTTCTTGTGTCCATAGCCTTCATGGATCCTGGAATGTGTATGTAGTTACTAATCTTTAACAATTTTATTTCGTATATATTTGGGTATCGATGTTGATATCGAGAATTGCAGTTGTGTCTCAGTGGCATTTGATTTGCAGGGAGGTGCTAGGTTCAAATATGAGTTATTTAATAATAATAATAAGCTCTCAAATGAGACGATTGATTCTGATTAATTACTTTTTCGATAAGAAGAATTTAGAATTCATCCTAATATAGTATTGTTTTCTCACTTTTTTGTTTTTTTTTTAGTTACTCTAGGTCATTCTTGTGATTTATATAAGTGGCTTGATTATTCAATATCTTTCATTGAATTTAGGAGTTGCAACAGGTATGTCCCTCATCTATTTTCTCTTCCAAACAATTATATGAATTGAGATTCTGCTCACCCCTAAAACTGCTAGTCCATCAGGTGAGCATCTCGTGCAACACTATAGGGAAGAATATCCAAGAAATCTAAATTTTATCTTATTGTTCCTATCAGAAGTGGGTGTCATTGTTGCAGATATTCCTGAAGGTTAGAATTTTCAAGAATGATTTTGAAAAGTAAAATTATTTTATTTTGATTTCTGATGCAGTAATATTATTTTAATTTACTCAGTGCATTGAAATGAAACTGAAACTAATGCAGGATTTTAATGAGAATATTGATTTTTGTTGGAAAATAAATTCAAGTGAAACTAAAGCAAAGAATATTGTTTTTTGTTGGAAAATGTATTCAACTGCAACTAATGTAGAGAATATTGATTTTAGTTGGAAAACAAATTCAACAGCACTATTAAGAATGGTATGAAAAATAATGTACATAATACATATAAATATTCACTATATACAGTAGGTAAACCATTGATTCAGTTTCTTAATTTTAAATGATAAATCACTCTCCACAAGAACCCCAACTGAATAAGCGTTAACAAAATTACCCCAATCTACTTCATTCACTTCATTCATTGTTTGTAATTTTCTCGTCCCTTCATGTTTTTATCGCAATGTTGGGAATTTTATTTGCTCTTAACATGATGTTCCATATACCTACATGGTCTGGTGTTCTTATAACTGGATTCAACACACTCACTCTCATTGGAGTGCAAAGATTCAGGGTGCTCCAACAAATCCGTTCGACTATACTTTATGCATATATTTTAAGACAAAATGACAATTCATTTTTCTTATGTAACCTGGTTACTTCAAATGATTTTATCCTATGTTATAACTTGGGACATTGCAGATGAGAAATTTGGAGGCGATCATTACTTTTCTTGTACTTACAATTTTTGGTTGTTTCTTTGGAGAGCTGGCATATGCTAAGCCTAAAGAAAATGAGGTGTTAAAAGGAATGTTCATTCCTAATTTAAGAGGAAGTGGAGCAACTGGTATTTCCATTTCTCTTATTGGAGCTTCTCTTACACTGTAAGCCCCTATGACTTGTCTATTTCGTTAATTCAATTCAATGAATATGTTTCGTCAGCGCAAAGTAGTAAAGATTAGAAAATATGGCCAAACATTTTCCCATATGATGTTGATTAGGCATTGGGCATTAAGTTGCACAGTAATAAATGGAGTAGTTTTAAGTGCGATTTTTTTGGAGTTTCTAGGAGTTTTCTAGTCAAAATTTTGTGAAAGCATTTGTGGTCAAATTTTAGTTTGTGTTTTTTAAACTGGTTTTTTTATTACATATATGGATTCAACACCCTCAAAAACCTCTGAATCACTTTCATTGTGAAAATTTCACTATGAAACTTGTGATTTCAATGAATGTAAATGAAAACAAACTAGATAGAAAAATAAACTAGAAAGCTTTCCAAAAAATCACATTGGAAAACTAGGTAATAAATCCCTCAAATGATGTGTATCTTATCATGTACAAAATTTAGTACTATGGTATTGAGTGTTTATTGATTACATTCATAAAATGTAATTGATCCTATCATCCACCATATCCAGATAGAATTTATTTCTTCGTTATCTCCCGGAAAGTAGCACCAACGCTTTCTAGAGTTAATGTAAGTACTCTTCCACATGCGAGAGAATTATTAAACTAACTGGAATAGATTAGTCATGTACTTTTCGTTGTGATTTATTTTCAAATTAGATGGATTTTCGATGGTTTGCTGAAATTACAAGCTTTCATTAAAGAAATTATGAAATGTAATTATTACACTTAGAATAAGGTCTAATAGTCCCATCTAGAAGAACATAATTTGTAAAAGTACACTGAAGAACTTGATTGTTCAACCAAAACTTGCATAACTCCGTCTAAAACTCATCCACAGAATCATTCAGTACATGAATAAACTGCTTCCTAACAATGTCGCGCAGCCATAGACCTTTCAATGACTCATTAATTTGATCAGAAGACTATGAAATGATCTTAAAATGTTGTCTATGTTCCAATGAGTATGCTATATTTATGGCATTCTTAATCAATGTCGTTGTTACCTGCCTGAGCAGGGCAGTCTGTTCTTCACCAAACTTATCTACAGAGGACTCGGATAACTGTTGGAACTTGGACCTGAATACCTCATCTTTTCTATTAAAAGTAAGCGGATCCTTCCATCCCAACAAAGATTTCCTCCACTTTGTCACTATGGTTTTTATTCACCCCCCTCTTCTTCCAGCATTTTAATCACTTAGAGAACCTTACAAGCGAATTGACTTATCCATTCATCATGATTATAATTATTTCCTCAGGAACTTGAAATGGATCCACAAATTTTGTTAGTAAATATAGATCTCATTCAAATATTTGGAATTAGGAATTTCCAGATATTGTTATTGGTAGTGTTCCGAAAATCATAAACCGAAAACCCTCTTTTGTCGTTCTTTAGCATGTTCTACGTAACTGGAGCTCAAATATTTATACCATCGCATTACTAGCATCTGGCCAGAGTGCATTAAGCACATGGACGTATGCTGGGAAGTATATCATGCAGGTGCATTAACACATTAATAACTCGTATTTTGCCCTCTTCAAAATAGATGAATTTTGAATTTTAATAACCATATTTGCATGATATTCACATGATATTACTTTCACTAGAATTTGAGTGGTGCATTGTTATTTGTTGGAGGGTTTTCTCAATATGAAAACAAAGCCATTGCTCTGCAATCTTATGTCTTGGGACATTTCCATCATCCCAAGCTTGTCAGTTTCTATTCTCTATGGTTCTTCTGGTGCTACATAGCTTATTATTATTTCTTGGTATGCTCTTTGATCATCGAAATTGGCATCTCGATGACACATTTGAAATAAAAAAAAAAATCATGATTGGGCTTAAAATTATTTCCTTGGATTCATGTTAAAAATTTCCATGGATTTGGATTTCTTAGATAATGGAAATGTCAAAAAACTTTTTAGTAATTAGATAACGTTATTATAAATATTTCTCAAAGAGTTAAAATTATGTTGCTAGATTCATGTATATACACTCAAAAACACATTTCATTCCATCCAAAAAAAACCTCAAACTTACCATAATTAGAAAACATTTGTCATCTAAATATTTGAGATGATTTATATTTAAAGGATAATGTTATGCGTATTCCTTCCTTGCAGATCATTTTATCATTTCAACTTCCATTTACATTAATTCCACCATTCAATTTTGCTAGTAGTGATATATAGATGGGTCCGCACAAGAATTCAATCGAAGTAAGTTTCGACTACCAGATTGGAGAAGAAAACCTTTTTTTCTCACTGCTAGAAATGTAGGATAATGACGATTGATCGTATTATTGTTACCTAAATTAAAATAGTTTTATTCAATTATGTGGTGATTTTTGAATTGCGTTTTACTAAATGGAAAAGCAGTTGTCTATAATGAGACTTTTTGGAAGCTTTTCCGGTGGGTTTTTCCAGTCAAAACACCGTAGCAATTTATTGGAATTGCAAGTTTGATAGCTAGTTTCTGCACAATCAAAGCGTCCCAGGGGTTTTTAAGGGTGCTGAATCCAAATATGCAGTTAAAAAAACATTTTAACTACAACAAATCAAGATTTAACATCAATTTCTTCCACCGGATTCTGTCACCGGAATCTCCAAAAAGTTGCATTATAGACAACTCCAATGGAAAATATTCTTTACTATGTCGCAGATTATGGTTCTTTCCTAGTCATTGGGATGGTGTATCATGGGCATCAACACCTACTACTTGACTACAAAATTTGGAAAATGGTTGGTCCATAGTAGTCTTCATAAGGTAGTTTCTATATTTATTGGACTAATTTTATTTCCACTCATGGATCTATATGTAGTGGTGATTTTTTATTTGGCTTTCTGACGAGAAAATAAAGTCACTTATATGGCTCAACTAGGATCCTCGATTTGATCTGAAGTTATAGCGAGTATTAACCAAACGAAGTCACAGAAAAATAGATATATAGTCACAAAAGTGATTTTCAATTGGAATATGATTCAATTAGTTGTAGAGAATTGATTTGGAATTTCAGGGAAGTCATGTAAAAATAGCGCAAGTATTAGCAGATCTGAAATTTAGTGTGTTTTCCTCTTCATGTCTCTAAGTTGGTTTCATATTGTGACAATTTCCGTGCAACACTAAAACTTCTTTAACATTGATTGGCCTCCATTACTATGAAGAAGAAAATTCCTAACAAGGTATTGAAAACATAAACACACATGCATTTAACCATACAAGGGTACAAAGCTTTTACCTGGAAAACAATCTTGGGCTAATCATATAGGCTTGCAATTTCAAAAAATCATGGGACAATACTAGCTTTTGTTTATGCATTCATTTTTCTTATTTCAAAATTATAGTAGGAATACCCGTAAGGTAATGGTA
Organism: Pinus tabuliformis; assembly: GCA_031772625.1. Classification (NCBI taxonomy): domain Eukaryota; kingdom Viridiplantae; phylum Streptophyta; class Pinopsida; order Pinales; family Pinaceae; genus Pinus; species Pinus tabuliformis. The sequence continues at coordinate 895,347,460 of CM062808.1, forward strand.
TTCCTTTAGATACTTTAGTAACTTATCTATCAATACAGTTCCAGAATGTTCTTGACCTTTTCTACGACATAAGTGGTTTTAAACATTAAAATCCACACTTATATGACAAGTGTTCCAACGATAAAAAATGTATAGACAATGATTTAAAAAGATTCTCACAGATAAGACGCCTTCACCAATTTGGGGGTTTTGGTCCTAAAAATTAGTATTATCTTTTTTCCCTTTTTCTCGAAAAAGAGATTTTATCTTTTTGTTCCAATTTTGTTTTTTGTTTCCTCGAGAAGATTTTTTTTCAGTAAAAACTAATTTTTGGTGACTGCTTTCCTCGTTGAACATTTAGCCTTTTTGAAAAATTCGAAATAGCTAAATATTTCTTTGAAAATATATTCATTTGAGCTCAAGCTTTGCATCTAAGAGGGTTTTCCTCCTTCAATTTTTAGGGTTTTCCTTCTTCAATTTTTATTTTCTCAACAACCTGCAAATCTTCCACTGAGTACAATATTGAACCAGATTTATCCTCGTCCTTTTGGTGGAAATGGCTTCATATTTTCTACATTTCCTACATAATGTAAATAATAGAAAGGAAGAAGTAGTTGGAAGTGCATTCTAGAATAGATGAGAGGAAATTTGCTTCAAATTAGACAAGAACATGCACGGTGAGTGTTCTTCTTCCAAATTGATAAGAGGAGTAACTTACGCAAAGTTAAAGTTGAGTGTTTCTGCAGGATGCTCTACAAACTGTTTTGAAGATACGTGTTGAAGCAGTGAAGTACTCCAAAGCATGAGAAGATCTTACAACAATGCATATAAACAAAGAGCATACACTGAAAAATAAAATGAATGTCACAACCAAAACAAAAAATACAATCTCACTACATCCAATATACAACAGGGTAGTTATTGTTCATAGAAAAAACTAACCTACAAATATTAACCAACGTTCAATGGACGGTTCAAGAGATACTGAGATTTATATGGGTGTGTATCAACCACAATATACATGGTCTAAAAAGTGAGACCATTCACATGGCCACGTGATTGGCTTAAGATTTTGTACCATGTTTATATCATGCTTTGGTATTGTTTATTTTTGTTTTCTTTGCAACAACTGCTTTCTGAGGCACTTCCTCCCTCCCAACTTGAATACATACTGAAGCATCCCCTCCTCTTTTATTTTTTTGAAAGAACTATGCAAATTATGGCCTGAGTGGGTGAAAAATTCTAGGCATGTGTCACTTTGGGGATGCCCAACCATGCATACACTGAGAATCGAACCTGGGATAGTTGGGGTAGACTCACATCAAGCTTCTGATAGACCACCACCCAACCTACATAAACTGGAGCACACTTACTAGAGTTCATGGCCGTTGTTACTGAATATGATGTTGCATGAAGAGGAAAGCTAAACTTATATGGGAAGTGATCAACATATCCAGTTTAGTTGGAATTTTATTTAGAGATTATAGATTCAAATCAACTCATGTATTTCTTTGTTTTAAGCTTTTAGTTGAGAGAATTTTCCACGCAACCTCCTCCTACTATAACATCATAATGCACCTGTTAGTTAGGCTTAATCCTTTTGCTTAATTTCTTCTATATTGTGCTATCTTTCTACTTGTACAATGTATGAATTGCATTAAAGAATAATCTCCCTTACAATGAACAAGGATTTTTTGGGGCTCCATTTTAGACATTAATAGAATTTATATGCTTTTAATTTTGTAGGTCAAACATGTTGTTGTTTCACTACTAGAGAGGTTTGGTGAGCGTGAGTGCGCTATAAGATACTCTGAATTTTGTATTATGAATGTCAAATTAGAATAGTTATTTGGACATTTTATTTTTACATTTGAAGTTTTTATAATCTCTCACAGGAAAAATAAGTTTGCAAAGCGTGAATTTATGGTTTTATATGTTCTCTGATATGTGGCAAAATTTCTTTCTATTTTTCAAATATAGATTAAAAGCTTTCTGACATGTTTTCCTATATGTTCTTTAGTAGAAACCCTTCTATCTTGACATCAACTTTTGAAAGTACCCCTTTATTTACAAATTCTAGTCTTATGAATATAGATTAAAAGGAAGCATGGGCTTGCAACACCCAAACACCAAAAAACCATGCACCTTTCTCGGGACCTACTTGTATGCTAAGTCTTACAGTTTTCTTTTTAATAAATCATTTTACATACTCTTGTTGTTTTTTTGCACAGTTATAATCCTACTCCTTGTCTTACAAGTTACCCTGGTATTGAGCTCATATTAGCCATGAATTTTCTTCTCCAAGCTTCATATCATACTGTTCATTGCTCTATCATGTACCTTATGGTGAGAATTTTGTGTATTGTATTTTGAGAGATAGACTATTTTTCCAATTTGCATACAAGGAATTAACTTGTGTCAACTCTATTTCCAAATTTCCACATGAGGATGGTTTATCTTTAGATGCTGACAAATGGCATTGGGTGGTTGGAATTATGGTTTCAGTTACTTTTGTGAAGTTGTTCCTCATAATGTATTGTCAAAGTTTTACTAATGAGATTGTGAAGGCATATGCTCAATATCATTTCTTTGATGTGATCACCAACACAATTGGTATAATTATTGCTATTCTTGCAAGTACTTTGTACTGGTGGATAGATCCTGCTAGAGAAATTGTGGTAAGCAGTTGTTCATAGTTTGCAACTTTTCACATGTTATACTTATCTATTTTGTTGAGTGTGTGCCATGGTTTCTTGGAATTGGCTTCTAAAGAGTAGTTTGTCTTCCATTATGTTATCCTCTCCTTTTTATAATCAAGGTCCACTTGTTTAATAAGAAACTTGTTGTTTTGTTTTCTATTATCATGATATATCTTTGCATTTGGTAGCAACATATATAAAAAATTTAGCACATGTTCTAAGCCATCAATACTCTTCACTATCATAAACAATGGTTGGTGTGGAACTCCCAAGCCATAAAGGGCGCTTAATAATTGTAGAGCTAGGATGTAGCCAAGAATCTATCGAGCTTAAAATTCAAAGGAAAAACATATTCCACGTATATTAACTTTTAAGTAGGGAGAACTGATTCCAAAGGTGCAAGAGAATCTATCCACTCCATTTCATTTCTTTTTCTTTGATAATGCCTCAGTCGCAAATTGTGGATTCACAAATCATAATTCTGTTTGTTTTACATTTGGAAATCAAGACATTTTGTTATAGAATTTTATAAGGGTGCATATACACAATAATAGACACATACATGTGTGGAGAAGAAGATGAAGAAAAATAAGTCTTAACATGGAATGAAATCCCAACACAAGGATATGCCATTGTAGCAAGATAGCGTGTATACATGAACATTTAATTGTATACTAATATAAAATTTTGAATTTTTTTGCTAGAGATACAATCCGCCTGTCTTTGCACCTTTTGGGGCAATTGCTAGTTTTAGTAAGTTAAAAATATTGTCTGCATGATTATAGTTTTTATAAATATTATAGATCATGTGTCACATTTTTAATCAATGGCTATAAATGTAATTTTCATGATTTCAATAACTCTTCACATAATTCTTTAAAGTGTGCTAGCTCAATGGAAGACCGTCTCCCTTACAAGTAGGATGGTGGTTCGATTCTGCTAACATGAATTAATCAACCCCTTTGTAGTTTATTTTTAATTAAAATGTTTTTTATATCTATTTATTTCAATGGTGAGATATTTCTAGATTCATTGTTTTATATTGTCTCTAGAGAGACAAAAGTTATGTTTAAATAAAAAATTTATTGTTACAAAGCTAGTATCAAAGAAATATTGTCTCTAATAAGATTGTTGTTTCTAGAGAGACAAAAGTGAAATTTTCTCATAAGAGACAATAATGTTGTTTTTATAGAGACAATTTTTTAAGAAAATAATCTTTAAGACAATAATATTTAAGACAATAGTTTTTGAGACAGGGGCTTAAATACAATATTTAAGACAATTGTCTCAAATATTGTATTAAAACCCCCTTTATCTAGTAGTGGTGGGATGCAGCTTGTAGAAAAATCCCACATGGAAAAGGCATAAAATGCCTATTGCAAGAATCAACTGGTGGTTGATATCTTGGCAAAGGAAATCTCTGCTCTGGGGTGAAATGGGAATAACAGTTCTACTACTGTTTGGAGGAAAACAATTTTCTACTTCTAAGATGGCATGCAACATAGGATGAAGTAATATAATGAATAATTACAATCTGTTTGGTAATAAATGAAGGAAGAAAAAACTAAAAACATCATTGTAATTATTACTGGTAGGTTGTTTTAAGTTAGGGATACTTTGGGCGGTATGACAATAGATAGGTTTTTTTTTTTAGAAAATCATTCGAGATAGTAGAATAGATGTGGAGAAAATGGTATGAATTTCCAATTCATAACTATTGTAGATTAAATTGGAAGAGCTCAACAATAAAAAAAAAACTAAACTAAGTAGATCTACCACACATAGCATTGATATATACATCTTTTACAACATCCTTAGTAAATTAAGATTTATACACATAACAGAAAGCATAATGGTACCTATCTATAAGATTTTATATATGAGTTTCTAAACAACAAAAGGAAAAAATTATGCACTAGTTTATAGGTAGGAATTATTTATTTTAAAGCTAATCATAGATAAAACAGTTGGAAGAGATGCATGGATAGTAAACAATATGTGAATTCTCAAGTTGTGAAGGGTGTGAAGTTTTGTATCCATGGCCACTTATAAGGACCAAGAGTTGGCATTAGTGGTAAAAGAGTGTACGAAGTCAAGGAAATGATACCAGCATGGCTATAAGTGGTTAGCTATAAGAATTTGAAGAACATTCAACAGTTCCATCTATTTTCCCTTGTACTTTTAGAACAGACATTGGAAAGAGACAGTACAGGTATATGAAACCATAGTATAGTATAACAAAACAATTATCTATCCATTTATAGAGTTCAAACAAATACACAGAAAATTTCTAGCTTTGCACAGTACCGAGAATTCCAGTTGGTTCGATAACATTATTAGAATCTCTTTTCCTTAAGAGAAAATTCAAAAAGAAATATATTCCTAAATGGTCACAAGCAACGAGAGATGTATAAATATATAACAACATGGCAATAAGTCCAGCCAAACCTTAATGATAATTTATATTAAAGTTGTTAAGATAACATAAGCACCACTGTCACTGTGTTGTGGTCACCAACAACCCCCCTTTCTTCATTTGACATTAGCAATAACGTCAAGCGAAGAGGGGACCCTGAACGAAAATCCCAAAAAAATATTTTTTCTAAAGTTTTTGTATTTCTCTCCCTAAGGCTCAAATCGCATCGCAAGGAAAGGCCAAAGCATAACTCGAGCGCGAAAAACAAATACTGCGAAATTGTAATGCGAAGTTCATCGCATCGCATACCTCACACGCGCCCCTTAAAAGAAAAACCTTCGAGCAATGCGATCGCCGATATGTTATATCGTGAATCGCAACCATTACGCTATACGACGTAACCATTAAACGAGAACTTGCGATATTTGTGATTTGCGATTTGTGATCTGCGATGGCGGCAATTTGCGATCTGCGACCTGTGATCTGAAAAGACTTACCACACGATAGACCCATGCATTAAGCGCGCGCCTTGAAAGAATTTAATGACTGCATGCTTAAGTATCTAGGAATGATTGCGTTACATTTATCGAAGAGTCAAGTGATAATGGATGTCAGAATTATGCGTTCATTAGAGATTAATGCTTTCACGTCAAGTCTTCTCATTTCACTTCTCCTTTGCGTAAACTGCAAGACACGCAACTGATATAAGTTTATATGCATGAAACATCTGAAGGAAAGAGGAAAGCGCTAATCAGCAAAGAGAGAATGCTTCCGCAAATGGATGCTGCATGTAGCAGAACCGCAGATTCCAGGCTATCAGCCAACCGGCACAGATGAAATTAGACTATCTAGGACTCAGAGTCAAAGGCGCACAAAAGCAGCGTATTCAGAAAAGATCCTGAAGCTAAGACTTAGTGAAGCAGAGAAAGAAGCGCATGAGAAGGAGAACGCTTCAGGAAAACCTGGAACAAAGAACGGAAGAAATTCTCGAAACAGGGAGTTGCCCATGCAGCACGACTCTTAACCCACTCAATCATTCGCACGACCGAAAACCGAAAACGGCAACAGCAAAATCAGTTCGAGAAGAAACTGGGACACGCTAAGTATACACGCGGCGAATACACCCAGCTAGAGAAAGGTTTTCGAAAATATCTTCTGGTCTGCCGGAAGGAAGTGCCAGCTCCTGCTATTTCCACTTTTATCTCCCGAGCGAAACAAGAAGGCGGCTAGCCGACTCTTCCCAGGAAAGCATTACACTGTTGACAACACTAAAGAGAATATACAGAAACGGTCAGAAATTAGATTTTAAGTTTAGAAATAAAGTTGCTTTTAGTAAAAAGGCGGTCATTTGAGGCCGATTCCCTAATTTCATGTAATTAATATTGATTAGTTAGTAGTATTTAACCCTTCTCATGGTTTTTGGAGAAGGGTCTGGAAATCTGTCAAAAAACGTATCCTCAGAACATGCACTTCTGCACCCTCAGAGGAGGTTTTTCATGAATGGATGGATCGAGATTTATTTATGTTTGCATTTTAATATTTGTTACTGATGTTGCACTTCTGTACTCTTAGCAGATTTTAGAACAAGTAGAAATAAATCATTGTTACTTGAAGTTTATTAGTGAACTTAGTCATAAATGGTACTTTTATCTCTTGGCTAGATTCTGCTAGTATTCCTAAAGTGATATGTGGCTGAGTTCTTTGTATGTTATTGCATGAATGTCTGTATTACCATTTGGCACTTCTGTATGGTGGGGTCATTTATTTATGTTTAACATATAGAAAACTGATTATGTGATATGCTGTTCACAACTACTCTACCTAACTTCTTATGCAGAATGGTTTATCTTTATTGATTTATATTCTGATATCAGTTGAATGATCTTTATTACCGGCTGCTGTTAGAAATCTTTCTAGATCGCATAACAAAAGAAAAACACCCCAGGTTAGCGTAGATTAGATGTATTTTTCTTCATTAGATTACATTAGCATAGAGTTAATTTAGCAGTTAGAATTAAGACTAGTTTAGAAGAATCCCCCCCCTTTTTAGATTAATACCATCCGACTCTACGCACACACACACACACCCATCAAATTAGGAAACTGGTCCCATTACCCCCAGTCGGACCCGCTACTCCAAACGGGCAAGGAGCCGCCAACCAGGTTCCGGACCGGGTGGGTATCCCCCTTGTTGTTGACCCGACCTCGGGGCCCTCAACGTTTCTGGCGCTAGAAGGAGGGCCATAGCTATGAATGACACATAATTCAAAACCCAAATACCATTCTAAGAGCAAATCACCCTCACCAACTTCCCCGACTTCCCCAATACGACTAAACTCGGAACTGGAAGTTGCTCGGACATCCACCGCTGCTATACATCCCAATACATCAGAACAACTTATTGTCGATCCCCCTGAAGTTCAAACCTTGATCCGTAAACTCCAGGGATTCTCTATTTTTAACCAGAAATCTGATAAATCTAAAAGCATCTTGACTTCGCAATACAACCCTGCTCATCCCCTGACCTGATTGAAGAGTGAAAAGTTTGGCATTCAGCCAATTGAAAACCCTCTCCCCACGAGGAAAAGAGCAAGGAAAACATTTCAAGAGTCTGACAGAGAGACTCTTTCATCCACCTCATCCATTTCAACTCCCTCTCCGTGAAGTCGACCACCCACATCTCCACCTCAAATCACTCATCCATCTTCCGCAACTCTTCCTCCACAATCGTCAAAGATCATAACATCTCTATCTTCTCAACCTCAAAGATCATCTTCTACACTTTTACTAACCAGCAACTCAGCGATGGCACAATCTCCATGGAACAACCCTGGGGCGGTCTTAATGCCTCCACCCCTGAGTCCAATACCTGCCCATCCCGAGATGTGGTTACCAAAGTTCAATCCAGAAACTGGAATGCTAGCTGAAGAACATATCAATAATTTCATGCTTTCTGTTAATCTCAACGGAGTTACCAACGAAGACGCCGTGGTCTGACTGTTCCCCTATACGATGCAAGGGACGGCCGGGTCATGGTACTTCTCATTACCCTCCGGGTCTATCACCAGCTGGGAGATTTTTCAAAATCAATTTCTCACTAAATTCGGCGATGATAGATTGACAGCGACACTGATCAACGATCTGTCCAATCTTAAAGCTGAGGCTCAGGAACCCATTAAAGATTTTAACTTACGGTTCAACAAGATCCTCAATAAAATCCCCGCTGCTTCCCAACCCAGCGAGGAAGTAAGATGCGAATGGTACATCACGGCCTTACCTTCAAACTTGGCCATCTTCGTAGATAGGGCAAGCAAGACAACCTTAGTCGAAAATTTGGCTGAGGCATTGGCAGTCGAAAGACGCGTAGTAGCCTTAGAAAAGAGATCTACAATCGAAGAGCGTAAATCTAAGAAAATCTCTTTCAAAGAAGAAACCAAGAAGAAGCAAACGAAGGATCCTTTCGACATGGAAGGATTACAAAAGGTATTAAAGGCCATGTCAAATGAGATGATTGATATCAGGAAACAAGTAGCAGAATCGTCCCCAAGAAAGCCTTTTAGGAGTTTTAAGAGAAATTCTCCTATGGAGACGAAGCCACCTAGCGTGGTCTCTAACGTGGAATCTGAAGAAGAAGAAGAAGAAGAGAACACCGCTGAAACGCATACCGATGATGAAGAAGTGGTGGAACTGCAAGGAATGTGGGATTTCATCCTCCCACAAGAGGAAGATCAAGAAGCACTTCCGGTTAGCACGAGAAGCAGAAATCAACTTGATCCTCCCCAGACTACCCCAAAACAGAAGGGCGCAAGCCCTCCAGCAAAAGAAAAGGCCGCAACAAAGAAGACAACCCCTAAAGCGACCTCATTTAGCCCAGTCCAATCAGAGCAATCGCCTCCATCAAAGACACTAATAGTGTCAGATGAAATGGAGTATAACATCATCGACGACATGAAGAAGACTAGGGTTAATATCACCCTGTACGAGCTGAGCAAATTGAAACACCAATAGAAGATCATGATGAAAGAGTTACACGCCGTACCTACTGTGCCTCTACCTACAGCTATAGCTTCCCATAATATAGGAAGACCCCCAATCAACGCGATCAATAAAATCGATCCAAATGACATCGCCTTGATTGGAGGGAGGTCTAGATCTCACACTCCCCCTTTCCTCCTCACTTACAAGATCTTTAACAGAAATGTGCATAACTACTTGGTTGATTCTGGTGCTTCAACCAATATTCTACCCAAGTCAATATGTGCCAAACTTAATGTTCAACCGCAAAAATCCGCAGTGCGCATAGTTCAACTTGATCGATCACAAGTCGAAGTGATAGGCGAACTAAATCAAGTGAACATAAGACTATCGTCCAACCCCAAGGTGTGCCAGGTCATCGATATTCTAGTTGCTGACATCCCTGAATTTTATGGTCTAATTCTTAGCAGGGATTGGTCCGAGAAGCTCCACGGATATTTTTCGACTGACTGGTCGCACATGTGGTTACCCTTCAACGGGAAGCCAAATCAAATAAAGGTTGAACGAGAACTGCACCAAAAGTACATAGTGACGGACCTGGAGGGAGAGAATGAAGCCATAGCATACAACAGCAGCATCATAGGCAACTATTCGGTAGACTCTTTCCTTGGAAATTTCAATGCTCACATATCACCATATTTAGAAAATTCAGTCGTGTCCCAAGTAGAAAACTTCTCCCAGACTGATGATTCAAAATGTGTTAGTTTCTTAGATAACCCTGTAAATATTTCTTTGTTTTGGAAATTATATTTTGATGGCTCTAAGTCCAACGAGGGAGCGGGAGCAGGATGCGTCCTAATTCGCCCAGATGGAAATAAGACCATGCTCACATGCAGACTGGAGTTCAATTGCACGAAAAACACAGCTGAATACGAAGCCTTGGTGCAAGGCCTATACAAAGCAATCGGCTCCAACGTCAAATATCTTCAAGTCTTTGGAGATTCCGAGATTATCGTCAAACAGGTACGTAACACCATACACTGCATGTCTAGTCATTTAAAGCACTACCAATCTTTAGTGCAAGATCTCACTACGCATTTTACAGCATTCAATATTTCATCAATCCCAAGACTTCACAATGCAAGCGCAGACCTGCTAGCAAACGTAGCCTCCAGACTCATTCCCTTCGAAGACTTTAGTCCAGATAGGTTTTCGATAGAATTAATTTTTAAACGTCTATTCCTGACAACATCACCAACTGGAGAGTATTCAACGACGACCCAGACATCGTAAGTTTCCTTACGTCCGAAGGATCCTACTCAAACCAGATAATCGACGAGGACTGTCATGACCACCAAATACAACAAAGTGGCACTGATAACGCTATACCCAAATTTGTGGTCAAATTAGAAGATTTGTGTGACTTAAAAAGTCGGTTCAAAAGGTCAGCTAACGCCAGGGAATTCGCCTTGTGATGAGTAAGAGGATCTATATCTCCAAGTGGAAGCAAGAAAATCCAAGTGGACTCAAGAACTGAAGTATAACTGAAGTGGGAGAGGACACTAGTCAGCTTCATGCCAGCCTCAAGCTGACTCATCCTTTCTCCAAAACTCCTATATATAGAGCTCTCTCATGAGGTCTAAGGGGGCTGGAATTTTGTGCAAGTAAGGAAGTGTTGTTGGTTTGAGTATAGAACTATTGGGTGACTTGTTTGAAGGAGGTGAAGAGGAGATTTCTTTCTACTGGGAGGTGTTGCTGGATTGGGCCTATTATGGTTGTAACACTCTCAGAACTTTACTTCTTCCATTAATAAAGTATTTGAGGTTCTTCTATATGCATGTGTCTCAATGGTGAATTGATGCTTGTATATTTGATTTATGCTAATCCCTGAATCGATTATGGATGTATGCTTCTTGTAGTTTCCTTTTCTTTTGCTTTTACAGGATCTTTGTCTAGCTGGGTCGGTGAAAGAGCGAGGAGCTAGGAGCAAGCAGCAAAGAGGGAAGATTGGATCAACCATTAGTGGAAGATAACGGTTAGTGGATCCCCTTTCTCTTCTCTCTCTCATCTCATAAAGAAGTAATCTTGAATAGATTTGCATTCAGTTGTTGCTGAGGTACTATCACCCTTAGAGTCGGATAGGGTCATTCCGTATTGGATACTTTTCCCAACAACAACCATGCCTAGGCGGAGTTCCGCCTGACTTTGGCAATAAAAACAACCGGATATAAATAACCATACAAACTAGAAAATGAGTCATATAGTTTCTCAGTAAAGAAACCCCGGATGCATGGCGGGAAAATCGATTACAATAGCAAGAACCTCGGCAATCCTGTTCAGTGGAACAGAGGTTCAAACAAGTACTCTGAGAAAAGATTACGAAAGCAGGACCTTTGGAAAGCAACCAGCTCTTACCCGTAGTGGAACGGCTGAGGAAGGAAAAAGCTAGATTCTTCCCAAACGCCGACCGGTCGCCGAAGCACCTCCTGAATACATTGAGACAATTAAATTTAGAACCCTATCGGAATTGCTGAGAACAATGACAAAACAATTTAACAGCGGAAAAGGTTCAATCCGGAATCATGAAAAAACTCCAGAAGTTAAGCCAAAGAACGAGCACGTCTATACCTGCGTCGAAAGGAGAAGCCGCGGCATGACACCATGCTCTAGGACTGAGAATGGAACCCCGGTATGGCAGAGAGCCACTAAAGTCTTCGGCAGCACACAGTCGCTCCGATATGGAAACAAGAATAAGCCGAGAAGGAACAACACTTAAATATTTCACTGTAAAACCCTGCTTCGTGGCGTAATTTCCAACCTTCGATTTGACTGAGCTTCTTTCAACCGTTCGATCGACAAGGAGGAACCGGGAAGAATTATGAGCGCGAAATGGTAAGATCGAGGTGCCTGGCCTCATAACACTTGGAGCCTTAGGGCACGCCACCGCACATGGCCATTTGAAGGCTGACCACCGATCAAGCCAGGTGGACGACATACAATAAGCGAGAGCCGTAAGCGGCAGAACTTCACCACATCAGCGTCTCGGGGATACAAACCAGTACCATATTTGGAAAATGCCATAAAGGTTATAATTAAGAAGGCAAACAGTCCACTGTACCCGGGTCTTGCCTTGGATTTGAAGCTATAATCGCAACATACCAAGTTAACATATATAAACATATTAAATAAACGGGTATGGGAAGACAATTAACCCATGCATGCATGTATTTCAAAATGTAACCATTACAATATGTCGAGTGGGATTTAGTTGTGCTGCTTATGATATGTGTGCGAAATTATATATATTTATATGTTATTGGTACGAGGAATCTCCATATAATGTTTATGTGCAACTTTATTATAAGTTGGTAAGTAAGAATTTAAAAAAAAAAAATTTACTCCTGTGATAGAGTGTGACAAATTGGTATCAGAGCCCAGGCTACAACTCTGTGGCCTCGGGTAAACTTTAATAAAGCAGTAATGCTTAAATAGTACCATGACAACCAAAATAAGAGTATACTGAAATATATAATCACAGCTGTTGAATTAGTTAATCTTGTACAGGTAACAGCAGAATGAGAAGAACAAGTAGCGCTCCTCATAGGAACTTGGAACAACCTGATAATGCAGCTCATCCTCAAGGGAATCCTGAGCTATGGGTACAACTGGGAGCAGAAGGCCGCAATACTGATTCAGCTATATTGAGGACAGTCCAGGAGCTGAAGGACGAAATGGTTCGTTTGCGTGAGGACAATGCGAGATTAAACATGGAACAGGAGAGGATTCTGAAAAACTTATCAGACAAACAACATCATCAACAGTCCCCTCCTAGACCTGAACAAACACGAGTAACAGATGAACAAAGCTATCATACGGAATAGGAGGAAGTGGAGGACAGGGCAGAAACGCGAGGCGAGAAGTCTGTTAACGCCTCCGAATATCAAACTCCAAAAAGACCGCGAATAGAGTTACAAGGTGAGTTTCGGAAGATTAAGCCACCTCAATTCGATGGGGAATCAGAAGAAGCTGCAGAAGCATGGCTAATTAATATGAATAAGTATTTCCAAGTTTACGAGTATGATCACCATCTTAAGGCCCGACTGGCTATATTCCAGCTGCAGGCCAAGGCCACATTATGGTCGGAAGAGGTCAAGATGGTGTGGGGGGTGAGTGAGTAGGATGTGACTTGGGAGGCTTTTCAAAGATATTTTAAGGAAAAAAACCTGACAGAACGCTTTTATGATGAAAAAGCACGAGAATTCCATGATCTGCGTCTTGGACAACAGACCATAGATGAATTCATAACCAAATTTACATCACTGCTCCGTTATGTACCGTATATTCGAGAGGAGAAGGCTAAGGTGCAGCGGTTTGTTAGCAGTCTCCCCCTGACAATGCGAGAAAGGATCGAGTTTGATAATCCGAAGACGATGGATGAAGCAATTCAGAAGGCTAGACTCTGTTACCATCAGAGCAAACAAAAAGGAGAAGGTTTTGGGAAGCACTGGGCAGACAAGAAGAGCAGCAGAATGGCTGTGGGGAATAAGGGAACTCGCAGCAGCTTCCACAAAGGATTCTCGAAAGGGGCCAGCACTAAAAACCCATCGAGAAGTTAAAGCAGATTCAAGCCACCTGCTGAATCAAAATATAGCGAACAGTAGGTTAGAATGGATAATGAAGGTGCGACAAGGCCACCACTTCAGTGCTGGGGATGTGGTGGACCCCATTATATTAGAAATTGTCCTCATCAGAAGGAAAGCGATCAGTTTCCCGAGATCTATGAAGCTTCTATAGTGGGAGACGTGGCCAGATCCATACCTAGAATAAATGCAGCACTTGAGGATCGAGAAGCTGACTACCATCCAACCATGATCGAGTTTGAAGGTAAGATCTTTGATCGAACTATTTCTATTTTAGTAGATCCAGGAGCTACTTTAAGCTATGTAAGTCCCAAAGTTGTGGAAAGCTGCAGTTTGCAAACTATTAAGTTTAAAAATCCCTGGTTAGTACAGCTGGCCACGGGGGCCAAAAGACGAGTACTGACTAAGGTCAGCAACTGTCCACTAAGGTTAGCTGGTCAGACAATAACAACAGAACTGAATGTACTCCCTCTCGGATCCTATGATGTGCTGATAGGAATGGACTGGTTGGAAAAGCGATGGTCTGTAATTAACTGTAAGACAAAAACAATTTCTTACCGAGATGAACAGGGAGTGGAAAAAGAGATTCAAGGCATCCAAAAACCGGTGCAGATCCGGCCAATTACGGCCTCACAGCTAGTTAGAAGCGTGCGGAAGAAATGCCAAATATATGCAATACAGGTGGGGTACGCTGGGTCTGAGGATAAAATTACGACTGTGGAAAATATACCGGTGGTGCAAGACTTTGCTGATGTATTCCCAGAGGAAATCCCAGGGCTGCCGCCCAAGCGGGATTTGGACTTCACCATCGAATTGGTACCCGGTGCAGCCCCGGTATCCCGTGCACCCTACCGGATGAGTGTGCCGGAATTAACTGAGTTGAAGATGCAATTGCAAGAGTTGTTGGATAAGAAGTACATCCGCCCCAGTGTATCTCCTTGGGGGGCTCCCGTGTTGTTTGTTAGGAAAAAGGACGGAACGCTACGTATGTGCATAGATTATAGACAGCTGAACAAACTGACAGTTAAAAACAAATATCCACTACCTCGCATTGATGAGTTGTTCGATCAGGTGAAGGGGGCGACAATCTTTTCAAATATTGATCTAAGGTTAGGCTATCATCAAATAAGAATTAAGGATGAGGACATAGCCAAAACCGCGTTTCATACTCGTTACAGACATTACGAGTTTGTGGTATTGCCTTTTGGGTTGACTAATGCACCTGCGACATTCATGTGCTTGATGAACAGTGTATTTCACCAATACTTAGACAAGTTCATGTTAGTCTTTATTGATGACATACTTATATACTCCTGGAATATGAAGGGGCATGAGGAGCATCTTAGAATAGTGTTACAGACACTACGAGAGCATCAATTATATGGCAAATTTAGCAAATGTGATTTTTATAAAGAACAGATCCAGTATTTGGGACACATCATCACCAAAGAAGGTATAGCTGTGGATCCTGAAAAGATCAAAACCATAATGGAATGGCCAACACCAAAAGATGTAGCAGATATTCGATCCTTCATGGGGTTGGCTGGTTATTACCGACGGTTCGTAGAAGGTTTCTCCAGGATTGCATACCCTATCACTTCTTTGCAAAAGAAGGGGAAAGTGTTTAAGTGGACTGCAGAATGTCAGCGGAGCTTTGAGCAGCTCAAATACCTGCTCACCACTGCACCCGTGCTGAGTGTTGCAGACCCAGAGAAAGAATATGTAGTTTGCACAGACACAAGTAAGGAGGGCGTAGGTGGGGTGTTAATGCAGGAAGGAAAGGTGATCGCATATGAGTCCCGGAAGTTAAAAGAGCACGAGCAGAAGTATTCCGCTTATGATCTGGAATTAACCGCGGTGGTTCATGCGCTGAAGATGTGGCGCCATTATTTAGTGGGAAGGAAGTTCTTGCTGATGACTGATCACCATATTTTGACTAGCTAATTTAATCAACCAACCTTGAATGCGAGACAAGCAAGATGGGTGGACTTTTTGGGAGGTTTTGATTTTGAAATTAAGCATTTGAAAGGAAAAGAAAACCGGTTAGCTGATGCATTGAGTCGAAAAGTGCACTGCCTTTATGAAATCGGTATTAGTAAGGGACAATTCACCCTTGATAAGGAAATTGAAGAAGCTGCTGCTTAAGATCAGATTTATCTACAAAAGAAACAACTGGTGCAGGATTTAAATACCCACATAATGCAACAAGGGTACACCTTGAATGCAGCCGGAATTTTGTGCTACAAAAAGAAGGTTTATGTACCCAATCAAAGCAGTATTAAAGAAAATATTCTGGATGAATATCATAGAAGTCCTTATGCGAGACATCCGGGCTATCAAAAATTGATCACTTCGCTTCGGAAAGTGTACCACTAGCTAGGCATGAAGAGGGATGCGGTGGAATATCTGACGCGATGTTTAGAGTGCCAGCAAGTTAAGGCTAAACATCAACACCCTGCGGGTTTACTACAGCCATTACCTATACCAGAATGGAAATGGGGGACCATTACCTATACCAGAATGGAAATGGGGGACCATTACCATGGACTTTATTACGGGATTGCCAAAATCTAAAAAGAACAATGATTCTATAATGGTTGTAGTAGACAAACTCAGTAAGTCAGCTCACTTCATACCGGTTCAATCCACCTATCGTGCGGCTCAAGTCGCAAATATTTTTATGCAGAATATATTCAAACTCCATGGGCTGCCAAAAACAATAATATATGATCGTGATGTGAAATTCACATCAGTTTTTTGGAGGACCTTGTTTGAAGGGCTGGGAACTCAATTGAACTTCAGCACCGCTTATCATCCGCAAACCGACGGGTAGACTGAGCGGGTGAATCAAGTGGTGGAAGACATGTTGAGGTCTTACGTCATGCAACAACCTACTCGATGGGAGGAGTATTTTCATCTGGTGGAATTTTCCTATAACAATGGATACCATGCATCTTTGAAGATGAGTCCATTCAAAGTGCTTTATGGCCAGAAATGTTGTACACCATCCAGTTGGGGTGGACCGGAGGACAAACTCTTGTTGGGTCCTGAGATGTTGGAGGAGACGGAGGTCATGGTCAAAAAGGCCCGAGCTAATTTTAAGATAGCTCAGGACAGACAGAAAAACTTTGCAGATCGGAAGAGGACATTTAAAGAATATCAGGTTGGTGAACATGTGTATGTCAGAATCCGAGCTAGAAAAAGTACTCTTCAATGGAATGCTTGTGCCAAACTGGCACCTCGTTTCTGTGGGCCTTTCCATATTATGGCGCGAGTGGGGCCAGTAGCTTATCAGCTAGCCTTACCCAGCCATATCCGAGTTCATAATGTCTTCCATGTATCAGTTTTAAAGAAATATGTCTATGACCCTAGGCACATAATAAGTTGGCACGATATTCAGTTAAGAAAAAGGCTGTTAATAAACGTAAAACTAAAATAGAATGCTAGTAAGTAGATGACTGAATACCGTGTGTTGCAGGTGGAACCGAAAGGAGAGTTCATGGTCGAGCCAGTTAACATATTAGATCGGAGAAGAGTCGAGCTGCGGAAAAGGATCATCCACCAGGTTAAAGTGCAATGGCAACACTTTGGGCCTGACGAGGCCACCTGGGAGGATGAACAGAGTATGAGGGAAACTTATCCCAGACTATTTTTGGCTAAACAGCAACATCGGGATGATGTAGAACTTCAGGAGGGGGAGATGTGATGCCCTTCGTGAGGAGTAATGTTGGTAAATTAGTAAATTTAACTGTGAGATAAACTCTGTTTGATGAAATACAAAAACTATGTTGTTAAGTATTGTTAACCATTATGATAATTAATTGTGTTATCATTATTCAATTTGAGTATATGACTAACTATGGCTAATCACTGTGAAGGTGGTTAAATAAAAGAAACCCTAACTGCCTTGAGGAGGCAGTTGAGTCCCCAAGAGGAAAAAGGGGAAAATGCCAAGTCTGGTTAGGATCAGATGGCAGAAGGGAAAAAACAAAGAAAGTGCTATGTCTGGTTAGGACCAGATGGCATGTTTATGAGGAAGAGAATTCCTGAATCCGCTATGTCTGGTTAGGATCAGATAGCGAGATCTGGCATAGCCAGTGAGATAGCAGACGAGATCTGCAGATGTGCTTGGGGGTGGAAGATCGAGAAGGATCTTCCTACGGATGGGTGGTTGACAAGCATTACATACAGGTTTGCGGCTAAGCAGGTATGGCTTATTAAGCTTATTAACTGAGAAATGACTTTATCTTTCTGTGGTAAGCCTATTAACTGAGAAATGACTTTATCTTTCTGTGGTAAGCCTATTAACTGAGAAATGACTTTATCTTTCTGTGGTGAACCAAATAAATTAGAGGGAAACAAACTGCCTATTCCCTAGAAAAGAAAACCTTCTATGTGCTCGGCGGAGACCGTAACTGCATTTCCATTCAAGAATGTAAGCATTGAATATATATTGACTGAGAACTTGTATTACAGGCGGAAAAACCAAATATTAAACAGACAGGAACTATTTAACCCTACTCTGTACTCTAGAGCGAACAATATTTAAAGAAATTAAACGAGCCATAAACAGAACAATTACGCTTCTTATATCGATTCCAAGTAGCAGCAAACAATGGCGGGATCAAACTATTATCAAGGCAAGAGCGGGCCGAACATTCGTCGGTAGTCTAAATACAACCTCTGAAGTGAAAAACAATATCTCTGCTATTACATAAGTAAAACGACAGATTGAAATTATGTACATGCATATTATAGACATTAACGACAGACTGAAATTAAGTACATGCATATTATAGACATAACCTACAGGCGAAGATATTCCTGTTCATGTAACAAAGGAAAAGATCAATACATTATGCATACGTATAGTTATTTGCAAAAGACTCTGGCTCTAAGGTGCCACCGCTGCGGGCGTAAGCATGTGCTTAGCCAGCAGGGCACCTTTGCCGAACTAAGAACCAAGATATAGCCACTACAGAATAACTCATAAACCTGAAAAGAAAATCGAATGGCGACTCGTATGTCAAACGAGTTCGAAGTAAAAGCTGTGAAAAAGGCAATCCATATCGAGAACATATTATAGTCATACCAAAATACCAGAACTCGCACGACAAACTTGTAACCGAATAACAAGAGATTAACATTATAAAACTGTAACAGTATTGCTATGGAGCAACGCCCGTGAGCCGGGCAGAACCCTGAAAACAGAACAGTACATATATATACAACTCAAACCGGCGTACCGTGCCTAGGCGGAGTTCCGCCTGAGTTTGGCAATAAAAACAACCGGATATAAATAACCATACAAACTAGAAAATGAGTCATATAGTTTCTCAGTAAAGAAACCCCGGATGCATGGCGGGAAAATCGATTACAATAGCAAGAACCTCGGCAACCCTGTTCAGTGGAACAGAGGTTCAGACAAGTACTCTGAGAAAAGATTACGAAAGCAGGACCTTTGGAAAGCAACCAGCTCTTACCCGTAGTGGAACGGCTGAGGAAGGAAAAAGCCAGATTCTTCCCAAACGCCGACCGGTCGCCGAAGCACCTCCTGAATACATTGAGACAATTAAATTTAGAACCCTATCGGAATTGCTGAGAACAATGACAAAACAATTTAACAGCGGAAAAGGTTCAATCCGGAATCATGAAAAAACTCCAGAAGTTAAGCCAAAGAACGAGCACGTCTATACCTACGTCGAAAGGAGAAGTCGCGACATGACACCATGCTCTGGGACTGAGAATGGAACCCCGGTATGGCAGAGAGCCACTAAAGTCTTCGGTAGCACACAACCGCTCCGATATGGAAACAAGGATAAGCCAAGAAGGAACAACACTTAAATATTTCACTGTAAAACCCTGCTTCATGGCGTAAATTCCAACCTTCGATTTGACTGAGCTTCTTTCAACCGTTCGATCGACAAGGAGGAACTGGGAAGAATTATGAGAGCGAAATGGTAAGATTGAGGTGCCTGGCCTCATAACACTTGGAGGCTTAGGGCACGCCACCGCACATGGCCATTTGAAGGCTGACCACCGATCAAGCCAGGTGGACGGCATACAATAAGCGAGAGTCGTAAGCGGCAGAACTTCACCACATCAGCGTCTCGGGGATACAAACCAGTACCATATTTGGAAAATTCCATAAAGGTTATAATTAAGAAGGCGAACAGTCCACTGTACCCGGGTCTTGCCTTGGGTTCGAAGCCATAATCGCAACATACCAAGTTAACATATATAAACATATTAAATAAATGGGTATGGGAAGACAATTAACCCATGCATGCATGTATTTCAAAATGTAACCATTACAATATGTCGAGTGGGATTTAGTTGTGCTGCTTATGATATGTGTGCGGAATTATATATATTTATATGTTATTGGTACGAGGAATCTCCATATAAGGTTTATGTGCAAGTTTATTATAAGTTGGTAAGTAAGAATTTAAAAAAAATAAAATTTACTCCTGTGATAGAGTGTGACATATTTGTTTACAAAATTCTCAACATTTTTATGAATCACTCCATTTATCATCATCTTGCATTGAAGAAGAAGAGAAATAATTTATAACTCTAACTGTATAAAAATGACAATTGCAAAATAAATTTTAAAAAATCAAATAACAATTAATTATAAGGAAAATATGATTAAATAATAATTAGAAATTGAATATTGAACTTATAATACATAAAAATAAGTAAAAAATAAAATAAAATTTAATAACCCTTGATTTACTATGAGGCATTGAGGATTATGAGAAATAGTAAATAAATATATGAAATAAATTAGATCTAAAATGCCCATAAGTGCTCTACATTTTAATATGAGGGAGATGTTGTAAAGTACTAGATCAATAAGTCCTTAAATTTGAAATTAAAAAAAATAATAATAAATAAAAAGCTACAAAACTACAAAAACAAGTATGTACTGCATACATTATGGCACATATGTTGTATTGAAGTATTAAATGATGTGTTCTTATTAAGGTTCAGTTTAATAATAATAATAATAATAAAAATAATAATAATAATAATAAAATAATGTAGATTTAATTAAAAAATAATGAAAAACAACAAAAATAAAAAATTAATGAAAAGAGTAAAAGTAATAGTAACAATAATAATCCTACTCAATTGTTCACTTGGTATTTGTGCTATCACCTGTGGTGAGATGTTGGACATGATAAAGATGTAGTCCTACGAAACATAAAAAATAAAAAAATAAAATAAAATAAAATCCTACTCAATTTAATTGGTTATATTCCAATTTTTTAATAAAAATATTATAAGTAATTTCTTTAAAAGGAAAGAAAGAAATAAATAATACTATTCATATTTCATTATAACAAATTTGAATAATTATAATTTATATTTTACCACAATACTCGAAAAAATAATTAATCACAATATAAAAATTTATTAGCTATTTGTATATGTATTATGGAGCTTCTAATAAAATTAGAAATAAGAAATTTTCTATATATAAAGAGGTGAAATGCACAAAATATAAATAGATCCATTGTACCATATAAATTAAAATAATTATCATAGAGAACTTATAAAACTTAATAGTTGTGATAATCATTAATATTAAGAATATGTGTTTTTTAGTAAAGGGTCACATGTTCAAATTTAGGGGGTGTACTCATTTCTAAACATGAGAAGTCAAATTGGTCATTTAACTCTAATGGATATATGATTTCTATATCCCAATATGACAGAGATAAGTAAAATGAAAAATACATTTTAATGTAAACAATGTGGGTCATAAATTAAATATTTCAATATTATGTATATATTATATAAAAAAATGAAAACATAAATATTATGTATATATTATATAAAAAATGAAAATGAAAATATTATGGTTTAAAAATTGTATTGATGTGTTCCTCTAGATGAAAGAAATGTATAAAAAAAAATTGAAATTATTCTTAACATCTAATAGATTTAATGTTAACATGGATCTATATTAATTTTATGAAAAAAATTAATAAAATTAATAAAATATACATTACTGAAATTAAACATAAATAAGAGTAAATTAGAAGAATGAGGGGAATTTTACAAAAAAAAAGACAAAAGAAATAACTAAAATTAAAATAACGATACTCATTATAGGATGGTTGGAGAGTGAGATAATTACATTAAAATTAAATGAGAAAATAAGAATTAAAAAGATTTAAAAAAATATAAATTGTAATACCCCTAGTAAAAACTTGTAAATATTTAATTAATCCAATAGGGAAAAATATATCCAAACTATTCTTGAACACTCAAATGGAAAGGGGGGAGCCACTAGGGAAAAAGAGGAACTTGAGGTATTATAGATTTAAGGGAGCCACTAGGGAAAAAAGAGGAACCTGAGGTACTCTAGATTGAAGAGTTCTAGTAAGGACTTTGTTAAGTTAATAACCAAAAAAATATTAAATTTAATAACCAATGATTTACTAAAGTCGAATATTTCCAAAATAAAGTACGAGATCAATAACTCTTTAGATTTAAAATTAAACAAATAATAATAAATACAAATTACAAAACAAGCTTACATTTCATATATTATGGAAGAGATGTTGTATTCAAATATCACATGAAATGTCCTAATCAAATATCAAATAAATAATAACAGTCATAAAAAAAATATTGCCCTTTTAATTAAAAATAATAAAATCTGAAAAGTAATAAAAATAATAAAAGTAATTCACTAATAAGTCTATATACATGAACTTTGGGTACAAGGAGGTTTGTTTGTTTTTGTGTTTCCTTAACAGTGGATGGGCAAATTTTATTAGGAGTGAATATGCTAAGCATATTCTTCATCTGAGTGAGAAATGGAGGGCTCAAATGAAGCGATGCCAATTTAAATTGATTTAACTAAATAATTTAAAAATGTCCTCACTAGACACGTCATACAATTGACATTAGATGTTTTAGTGACCATGTTAAAGTTAGTGAAAGTTAAAAATCGTATTATGTAGCATTTCTTCATATTTCTTGATTAAGATAACTACTTTTTCTACCAATCGTTACTCTTTTTAAAAATGTGAGCTACCTTTTTAGAATGTGAGGTAGCTTTATCATGCCGCTTTTATTAGTTCAAGATTTACTTTCATAGCTTAAAGAAGGTTGTAATTATTGTAGCACTCCTCGATCCTTCTAGAATGAGGACAAATACTACTAAATAAAATATTTATCAATAATGATCAGTTAATTGTTCTTATCATAATTTAAATATTAAATAAAATCATTACTATATAATTATTAAACCAAATGCAGTATGTTACTTTGCACATTGTTTGTTGAATGTTGTAATACCCCCTATTGGAAACATTAGTATTTTCCATTAGGATCTAAAAGTAAACTATGATTAAAAAGTAGGCATGTAGAATGATGAGATAAATATTTTATAAATAAATAAGTAATAAATTGGAAATACTTGGAAATTTGAACACTTGCAAATGAGGTTATATTATGATAACCTTTCTATGATTAGAATTCTAGAAAGAATTCTAGAAAAACTTAATGGATGGGAGAGAAAGATCCATTTAGAGCTTAGCTGGAGATAAATGTTAAGCCGTGATTGGTATAAAGCGTCGTTGAGGTTAAAAGAGATCTTTTGGTTAAAAAACAACCCACAAAAGTGTGTGGTAACATAGTTTGAGTACTTTCTAGGGTCTCCATTGATTGTGTTTTAATATGTGTTTTTTGATTGTTTTATTTATTTTGAATGTTACTTATATCCATTGGTTGTTGTTATTAGAAAATTGTTGTGCTAGATTGGAAACATGGATTAGATTCACATGAAGGATTGTTGAAAAATGCAAAAAAAAAATCTCAATTTGACTTTTCCTTGATTAAATTGACAAAATTTGAATTTCCACATCATCAGAGAACTTGGATGCAATTAGCTTGTATGAAATGGTTTGTGTCACCCATTTTACTCAATAAATTCAAGTTGTAGGAATTAGAGTTTAGTTAAGCATGTGTGATTGCTAATTTGTAGCAATCAAATTTAATTATCTCAATTTCTTTTCAGTTAAAATAGTTATAACTGTTGGAGGAAGTGGTGGAGGGCTAGTTGGGCAGTGGGACTTCAGTCAAATGTTGTGATCATCTAGTTAACTAATCAATTAACCAAAAATATCTAGTGCATGCAAATCATTCAAGTTCCCCAGCTATGTTGGAGACTCCAAGGAAGTGTAACATTAGTTGTAGACTAGTCTTGAGCGTATAGGTGTTGCATGCAGTCACATGATCAACCTTAGGAATTTCACAATCCATTTTAAAAAAAAACCTAAATAATAGGGGCATAATTTCTCAAAGAATTGCACAAGGAAAGAGGGGCTCAAGCAGAGGAAAAAATTGACAAAGTTTGGGTTTGAGCTTCTTAGTGAGCAGAGAGATAGGTTATTCAGTTACAAGTTGTGCACAATTGAGTAAAGCAGCTGTAATATATCTATATTCATAAGATTGTTGCAATAAGGCATTGGAGTTATTAGAATATTGCTTTCCCCAGGAAAATATTGTTTGCATGTGTTTTATTTCTTATTTCATGTATGAATTTTTTGTTCTATATTGTGAATTAACTTCTATATAGTAGAGTATGTTTGTGTCATATGATTTTGAAAAAACTTGATGAGAAGGTGCAAACATACACCATAATGCGTAAATTGTATCATACCAATACTCACATTAGTGTTGGACTTTTGAATTTATTTCCAAGAGGTTCGAATTTGCAGTTCATTGTAGCAAGATATCTTAAAAACTGAAAAGATTGCTTTCAATGGGCTGAGGCTAGAGTATGCCTTGGAATGCAACTCTAATTTCATTTACTTGGAGGATCACATGGAGGAGATATTCGAAGGCAATGGACTACTAGAATACATCAAGAGAGATGTTACAAAACCAACATAATCTTATGCCCAAAACCTTACTCAGTGGAAGAAAGTTGTAGCCATGGTGTGGATAATAATATTGGAGGGAGTATGAGACCACATTATCAACAATCTCCATGGGAAATAAAATCCTTATGTAATGTGGTTGGAACTAAGAAATTCGTTCTAGAATAGTAGTGACCACAAAAAATTGGTGCTCAAGGGTAAACTTTAAAATATTAAGATGTAGAAGAATGAACTTATCCTGCTGTATTTGAGGATTTTCACACAGGTTCGTGATGTTCTTGCAAGAGCTTTTGTACTCTTTCAAAGGATGATTTGGCAAGAATATCCCTTCTCAGCCTTCTCAAGAGTTGGCATAGCTATCAAGATTAAGTGAAAGGGAGGGAGAAACTACCAAATTGGGAACACTTATGGTATGATTTTGTACAGGAGGAAATAAGGAAAAATACCAGATATGGGACCTCATCCAAGGGCAAGGATGAAGAAAAATTTGCATTGGCTGGAAAGGGAAAGAAGCGAAAACGAAAGAAATCTCAAACCAAACCAAAATCCAACCAGGGGAGAAAGAAGAAATATTTGTCAAAAATTAAATGATTCCATTGTCATGAATATGAGCACTATGCCACAAAGTGCCCATAGAAAAAGGCAAGAAACAAGGCCTTAGGAGGAGTAACGGGTGAAGCCTTGGTTTCATTGTTCAACCTTGACTTTACACTTATCACATGCATGTTCAACATAGTAATGGGGAGTGTGTGGTACATGGACTCAGGTGCATTTTTCCACATGACAGGGTGTAGATATTTTTCAGTGACCTGAAGAAGAAAGATCTCAATATGCACATAAAGCTAGTGGATGACAGAAGGTACAACATGACCGGTATTGGTATAGTCACCTTTCAGAGGGAGTCAAACTCCCCTCTAAGGCTCAAGGATGTCATGTTTGTTCTAGGCCTAAAGAAAAATCTCATCTTTGTTGCAGTTTTGGAAGACCATGGTTCTGACGTGATCTTCAACAAAGGAAAAACATTCCTGAGACACATAGCCATGAAACAAGTGAAGAATATTGAAGTTTGTGTGAAGAATCTATATAAGTTAGATGTGGAATGTTGCATTGCATTAATAACTAAGGAAGAGAAAGTGCATGGACATGATGTAGGTGAACTTTAGCACATAAGACTTGGCCATTTTCATCATGGAACCTTGAATATTATATAACAAATAGGCACTAGCATCCATAAAGGAGCATTTGAGAAACATGATGTATGCAAAGGATGTAGCTTGGGGAAGTACATAAAATCAGAATTCTATGATCGGGACAACAAAGCACATGCAGTTCAAGAAAGGATCCACTCTGATGTATGTGGACCTTTCTTGATAGCCTCCACTACCAGACACAGATATTTTATCCTTTTTATTTATGACCTCTCACATAAGTGATGGATCTATTCATGTGGAAGAAAGATGAGATATTCTCCAAGCTCATAAAATTCAAGCCATTGGTTGAGAAAGAAACTAACAGGAAGGTGAAGGCTCTTATGAGCAATAATAGATGTGAGTATGTGTTGAATGAATTTTAAAATTTATGTGCGAAAGATGACATTTGATGAGAGTTGGAAACACCCCACAACCCAAATTCTAATGGGGTGGTTGAGAGAAATATCCATAGGATTTTGGGAGCAATGAGGGTGATGTTGCATGACCAAGGCCTACCTCTGCATTTGTCGATGAAGGCATGAAATACAACAGTTTGTTTGAAGAAACAAAGTCCTCATCAGATTCTTGGCATGATTACAGTGGAGGAGAATTTCTTGGAAAAAAAGTCGTATGTGTCACACTTCAAGATTTTTGGAGCCTCTCTTTACTGCCATGTCTCCAAAGAATCAAGGAATAAGATTTAGTAAACTATAGAATTGGGGGTATTTATGGGTTACACAGAAACTCCCCACAAAAAACATGTGTACTTTCCATCACTCATAATGATGGTTTTGTGAAGGGATGTAAATTTTTATGAGGAGAAATCTATGTGGTGCTCTCCTGAGAGGGAGATTTAGATCCCACCAAAAGATGAGATTTTATCTCCAAAAGTGGAACCTCAGGAAGTTGTAGAGAAACCACAAATTTTGGAGCAAAGAGTGGAGACATTCACTAAATCAAAACCTCTAGAGAAGGTACAGAAATAAGTTAGGAAGTTGGTAGACTTGTGCAGGATGCGAGGGATAATATGGGATATCCTTTAAATTTGTGTAAGAAAAGGAGGTCACTTGAGAGGTACACTGGTTACATGGCTTTTATGACTAAGCTTATAGATATTGAGCCATCCTATTTTGAGGAAGAAATAGAGAAACCTCTATGGGTTGATGCAATTGTGGAGGAATATGAGTCCATTGCAAATAATTGTGTTTGGGAAGAGGTCCCAAGACCAACATATAAATCAATAGTGGGTCTCAGATGGATATTGAAGGTGAAGAAAGAAAACAGATCGAATCATAAGGAAGTATAAGGCCAGATTTGTGGCCATGGGGTACTATCAAGTTGAGGGAATTGACTGTGAGGAGACATTTTTTCTTGTAGCAATGTACTCATCCATTAGATCAATTCTTGGTTAGGCTACGTAGATGGGGTAGACTATTCAAAGATGGGTGTAAAAACAACATTTCTGAATGGGGTTATTTACGAGGAGGTGTACATATAGTAACAACTTTTCTTTGAGACATTTGATCAATATTCTCATGTGTTCAAGACTCAAGTGAGCATTCTCAGGAAAGCAACTTGTGCTTGGTACACAAAGATCCATAGTTATCTCACCTGTTTGGGCTTCACCATAAGTGAAGCACATGAAAACCTCATCACATCTGGATAGAAGATAAATTTCTTATTATTCATTTATATGTTGATGATTTTATTTTAACTAGTGATGATATGATCATATCTTGCAAGGACGACCTTGCAAGGGAATTTCAAATGAAGGATATGGGTCTCAAGCACTACTTTCTCGATTTGGAAGTATGAGAAGGTGATGGGGAATTTTTTGTCTCTCAAGCCAAGTATGAAAATGAGATACTTATAGATTCTACATCGAGTGTTGTAAACCCGTGGAAACACCTTTAACAAGCAACTAGAGGAAGGAGGATGTCACTTCAGGTGAAGTGGATGCTACCATTTATCACCAACTATTGGGTCCACCCATGTATCTTGTGAACACATGACCAAATATGTTTTGTGCAGTAAACCAGCTAAGCCAATCTATGGTTAGGTCATCCAAAATACTTTGGAGGGAAACTAAGCATGTTTTACGGTACCTCACAGGCACTACCCAGTTTGGACTTTTGTACAAACAAGGAGAGGGAGTGAAGTTGTGTGGCTTCAAAGATGCAAATTGTGCACAAATTCCATCAGAATGAAAGAGTACATCAGGTGGAATTTTTAGTTTTGGATCCACGTTTGTTTCTTGGTACGACAGGAAGAAGAGATATGTGGTGCTCATCTAGACAGAAGCATAATACATGGCTGTAATTCCAGCAACACATCAGCTGATATGGATGAGAAAGAAACTTGTTGGACTATATTGTGAGATGATGGATCCAATTGTGATAACCAGAGTTGCATCAATATCTCTGAGAATCCTATATTTCACGATCAATCCAAGCATATAGATATCCAATATCACCATTTACGGGAATATGTCTAGAGGCAGTTGATGTTGCTACACTTTGCTCTGATAGAGGTGTAAGATGTTGACAATTTGACAAAAAAATTGTCAAGAGGGAAGTTCAATTTCTGTAGGCGTAGGATAGGGGTGGTTGATAATCCCCTTCTTATATAGAGGGAGTCTTTAAAAAAGCAGCAAGTGATTCTAAATTTCATTTTTCCTTGACTAAATTGAGAAAATTTGAATTTCCACATCAACAGAAAGCTGGGATGCAATTAACTTGTGTGACATGGTTTGTGTCACGTGGTTTACTCAGTAAATTCAAGTTGGAGGAGTTAGAGTTCAGTTAAGAATGTATGATTGCTAATTTGTAGCAATCAAAGTGAGTTATCTCAAGTTTTTTCATTTAAACTAGTTCCAATTGCTTGAGGAAGTAGTGGAATACCAATTGTGCAATGGGAATTCAGTCAAACTCAGTTATCATCTAGTTAATTGATCAATCAACCCAAAATAGCTACTGCATGGAGAATTAGAGTTTCGTAGCTGTGGTGGAGATTCAAAGGTAGTGTATCATTAATTGTAGGCTATTGGTGAGTGTATAGGTGTTGCATGCAGTCATATGATCAACCTTCGGAATTTCACAATCCATTTTGTAAAAATTCCTAAATAATAGGGGCCTAATTTCTCAAGGAATTGTGCAAGGAAATATGGTCTCAACCAGAGGTAGAAATTTACTAAGTCTATGTTAGAGCTTCTCAGTGAGCAGAGAGAGATGTTATTCACTTGTAGGTTGTGCTTAGTTGAGAAAATAGATTGCAATGTATTTCTATTCACCATTTTAATCCAAACAGACATTGAGGCTTTTAGCGTATTGCTTTCCCCAGGAAAATTTTTGAGTGCATGTGTGTTATTTCTTATTGCATTTATGAAAGTTTTGTTTTAAATTGTGAATTAACTTCTAGAGAGAGGTAGAGTAGGTTTGTGTCTTGTGATTTTGATTAAAACTTCATGAGTAGTTGCAACTCTACACCAAAATTTCTACAAGGATAGTGGAGGAAAATTATAGAATATTCGTTAGTAGACGATATGCCTACTTCAAAATATATATGAAATTTTTTGTGAGAAGAAGACGTTGAGGATAAAAGATTGGATTGTGCAATAACTCGTCACAAGATTCACAAGGATAGTAATTTTGGTTGCACGTGTGGAGGTAGATGGATTAAATGTAATTTTTGTCTCAAGTGTGTAGGTAGACAAGTCACATTTACTCCTTCGATTTTTGTCGATGATGTGTTACTATTTGGTAGATTGACCTATTTTGATTGGTCTCTGGACTCCTTCTGAATAATATTAAATCTCATATGATTTCTTCTTACCTAGATGACACATTCGTACTAGATATTTATCATATTTTTGATGTTATCTCCACTACATTGGATGCATATTTTAAATATCTTAGATTTATGCTCCAACTTAATTGTTATGGAAGTAAGGATTGGAGCTAACTTATAGAGAAAATCCATTGTAAACGTTTATCATGGGCACACAGGTGGCTCTCCCTAGGAGGAAATTTGACTCTAGTTCGAGTAGTCCTTTACAGCATCTATGTATATTGGCTTCATATTTTCGCTATGCCTAAGAATATCATTAAATATATCTTTTTAGCTTCATCTTGGCATGGGAAAATTTGTGTCATAAAGGACAGAGTGGGCTTGGTTGTTGTTTACTCTGTACGGAGGCGATGGATGACCGGACTCATCTATTTCTTTGATTCTCCTTAGAAAAATCATTTTGGAATGGTGTATTCAATATGTTTCATTTACATGCAGATTAGAACTACTATTTTTTGGTTGATTGTATTCAGGATTAGATTATTGAATTTAAAACATTTGGACCACTTCCAATATACATTGGGGTTTCAACCCAAAGAATGTGTTACTATCCCAAGCTCATTTGTTGTGATACGTCCACCTCCATCCTTGTCAAAAAAGCTAAAATAATCCCTAAACTTAGACATGACCTCCATCCCATATTCCTTTAGTAGATAAAACCCTTCTCTCATTTTCTAACCATGCCAGTCTATCCTCCATCCCATGCTCTTGCATGAGCCCTGTGTAAACCACCATTCCATTCAAGGATGGGGATTTTGATGTGTACTCTAACCATATTTTTTATATACTCTCCCCTTTTTCTTGCTTATGGTTTCCTGAGTTGGCCTCCTCTAAATATTCCCTACTCTCCTTAAATTATTTGGAAGGTAGCCTTTAGTTACTAACCCCATTTTACCAGAGATACTTGACATGTCCCTTGAAATTTTTATTTCGCCCCATGATATATTTTATGCCAGCGAGTCGAAAGCTTTAGATTGCTTTTCCACATATTCATTCATGACCAAATAATATACCACTAGTTCTAAGAATCTTCTGGTTACTATCACCACAATAAATGTATATTGCATTTTAGAGGAGACGGGGATTGTATATTTCCCTTTGGGACACTCCAAAAATATATTGATGCACCCTACTTCTCTAACACTATAGCCTACTTTATGATCTTAATTTACATTCAATGTTCATCCATATGGTTGCATTTTATGATGTTAAAGTACAATGTAATGTCCTTGTCAAATCCCTCTTGTCTTCCTTGTCATGTTTTCTAAGACTTGTATATGCAACAAGAAATTTGGGAGATGAATGCTATCAAGCTAGAAAATCAAGGGGATTTCAAGTCATTTATTTATGGTTCCCACTAGCATATTCTCACCATATGATCCACCCAATCCCTAAATTGGGGTCTAGTGCTATTTCAATTAATTATTAGATGATCATGGTGGGCCATAATTCCAAGTTAAATGTTATGACTCTTAATAGGATATTATTGGATATTCTTGAGGAGACACCTCTTTGGCTAAAGGGTTAAGGAAGGATTTTGACCTCAATATCAAACCATCAACCATATATTCAACATTTGTCCCATCAACCATATCCTCAACATATCGAACCAACAATCAAGAAGACAATTGGGGTGAAGCACGGGCATCCTCTTTTGCCCACGTTGTTCAAGATATATGTCAATCTATGAATGCCTCGACAATCCACCAACTGTGCATTAATAAACCTTTTGGTTGCCCCACTTTCCACCAAGATGGATACTCGTTGTCCCTACACTATGCCTCTGATTGCCAAAATTGAAAAATTGGAATTTTCCATGTCAAATTTTTAATTCAAGATTGACCATGCATTAGAAGGCCATTAACACAATATTAATACATTAAAAATGAGTAATTGACACAATACAAAATACATAACTTACAATGAGTTTTATCTCACAAGGTATCTAGATGCTAATTTAGTAAGTTCACACAAAGAGAGAAAGGCAATGTCATGATACATTGTTTAATTTGTAATCAAGAGAATAATCTTGGATAAGGGATAAGTAACATTTAGTTTCTTTTCATAGACAAAGGAAAAATGAGGCAATGTCAAATTCCTTTCGTGGAGTAATGTTGTTGTAAATTTTCTTAGAAAGCTTGCATTGTAGGCAACATCCTCACACCATACTAGATTATGTTAACCAAAGTATGTTAACCATGCCTAGTGATCTCAAATTTCATGAGCATGTTCAATGAGTGACCATAAATGAGCGGTGTCAGAGTGGTTAATAATCATAGTTTATAGTGGATGATTGTCATCTTAAATAACATCTATGCTCCAAGTCATTTGTTTGGTGGCCAATGTTGTTGAATCATTGTATTGCATCATGGTAGCATATCTTACCTTTTTTAAAGAAAAAATATATTGAAAATAAGTTAAGTTATGTCTCATGAAAATTTTCAATATTGTTGTGTTGTGAGTGGTTTGCATATTATATGTATCATATATCTATAATCACTTATTTCAAGCCTATTTAAAGAAATAAAGTAAGAGGTGCAATGAATTTCCATAAGAAAGACTCCCACCAACTCTTTTCCTCATAACAATCTTTCAATTGTTAGCCCGTAAATCCAACACACGCCCTTGTTTCTCTAGTTTCGAAACCCTTGGATGGATCTGACAATGAACTCCTCCCCACCACTACTTTAACAATCTATTGAATGCTTATGATTGGTGTGTGTAAATTATTTTGATTGATTCCTGGATAGGTGTGAAATCTGATTTTGCATTCACATAGGACAAACACGAAATTTAACATGCGCTAGAAAAAATTTCAGCCTTACAACTCTCTCATCCAATATTAAATACTTCACTAATTAGTCGAGGGGTAATCTCCTTAACATTATATTAAATATTAGAAGCATTCATATTAGTAGAAAAATTTGGAATAGTATTTAATATTAAGTTATAATGCAGGTATCTGCCAAGTTGACATATGAGACACCTCTTTTTTGAGACAAGGGATGCCCTCCATTCAATGCTTTAACTATTTAATCTATGGAGGTGTACATACACTAATTTCCTTTGGATCCAACCCTATTACCTTTAAATAGGAAACACTTTAAAACAAATCGAACAAGTAAATAAAAACTTAATTTGTATATGTATCAAAGTTACTTTGAGAGTTGCATGGCATGCTTAATTTTGTATAGAAGCGAGGGAAAAGTTCAAGGGTTGATCACAACAAACATGTATGGCCAATTATGATTATCATAGGTATATTAGTTTGGTTTTCCAAATCTAGAACTTGCAAACTTTATTACTATTGTTAAAGGTCATGATGGTTTACTGGTTTAACATCATGTACATTTGGTTGTGTCTATTAAAGTCATGCTAGTTCAATGACAAAACCAATGGTTTGTCAACTTGGTCAGCTTAGTGGGTTATGTGTTAATCATCTCAGTGAACAAAATATGAGGTAAATTAGCTTAATCATTGATATGCACATTCCATTGTCACTATTAGTGACATGTTATGTTGGATATTAACATGTATTTTTTATTAACATTATCTAGGAGATTAATCGAATCAACATGCATGTTTGACTACAATTGTGGGAGATATGTTAGATAGGTCAACCCCATCAACAACACTTATGTTCAATTGCACATGTTAGAGGCATCACACATTGGTCACTTGATTGGTAACATGTACATTTTGGTTATCACTATTAAATGTGTTTTAGGCTGGTTAACTTGATCAACGACCCGTATATTTGGTTACAATTATTAAAGCCTCACTTCATTGTTTAATGCAGTAAATGGAGTGTAAGTCTAGTTACCATTGTTGAAGGCATGTTTTGTTGGTTAAATTAGTTAACATCATATACATTCAAATATTATTGTTAGAGCCATCCAAGGCTACTAAACCCATTTAAAGTAGTGCATAACATCGATGGGGTCTTTCTTATTTCATTGTGTGTGAGTATAGTGTGTTATCTTTTTTAGTCAATGAGTTTTAATTAATAAAAAAGCATGTATGAAGTCATCAAAATGCACGTGGCCTCACCCCAACCAGGTTATTTTACCAATCCTATTACCATGGTACTAACAAAAAGAAAAATACCCAACTTGGAGATCCATAGTAATATAGGCCTTACATGCAAAAAAAAGAACTAGCAAGACATAAGTTACCATAATTGGTCATCAGAAGTGATAGAGGCAAGATTATCTCACCCCATCCTTGGAGGAGGAGTTTGGTGGTAGAGATAGTGGACGTGAGTATAGTCTACTATTGTTCCCCCACATGTGTTGAATTATGCCACGTGATGTGTTCAGCCTTCATGGACTGAATTTCCTTCTTAAGGGGGTTGGTTATTGAAGATGGGGCTATGTCTAAGTCTCAAGTGACCTTAATAGAAAAATTTCCATTTAGTTGTGATTTTTGAGCCAAAGGGGTGCTTTCATAACTTTTGAGATGCTTCTACCACATTGCAATGTCTCAAATCAAATAATCGCCACTTACTTGTGTTCATCGAAAAAATTCAATCCAAAAGACAAATGTATGTCAAAGAAATTTAAATAGCCTAATGCTAATTGACCCACACCAACAACCTCCCTAAATTTATCTCCTAATGCTAATTGACCCACACCAACAACCTCCCTAAATTTATCTCCTTTATTATGTTTTTTTGGGGTTCAACCTCATCACCCCATCATAAGTCATTTACTCCACCATTACATACACATGCATATCTCTAAAAATCATGCCAAGCTTAACCATTTTCATGCCTTACAAAAGAATTTGAAAATATTGTTACATTTGCACCATAGAATATACATATTTGTATTCAAGATTTTCTAAAGTAATATGTTCTACTCTTAGCTACAATCTCCTACTACTTTGACTTACCATAGCCTACAGCTCAACCTCATGGAGATCCTTGTTTTGATGTCATGAGCCTCTCCATTTTGTAGATATTCTCTTAAATTGATCTTATAACACCCTCCATTAAAATCATTACATGCACGTATATGAGAACCCTTTCACTACCAAAGTGAACCAACAAGGACTCAACAGACTCTACTCACACCAACCCAAGTGCAAGGAAGTCCTACCAACAAAAGGAGGGAACTTGTAAACCTTGGTGGGAACGGTTCCCACTCTCTCAAATTCCATGAAAAGTGAAAAAGAATTACAATAGGAAGGAAAAATTCCCAATCCATGGTGAGAATGTTAGAAAATTGAAAGAAATCAATAAAAATAGCGGTGATAACATTTCACCCTTTTACTCAAATCTACTCCTCCCTGCCTCACTCGAATGACATCAAAGGATACTAAGGCATAGTTTTATTTGTTCGTCGAATTTTAAAA